>JANHMN010000005.1:67691595-67712757 GCA_030674055.1 Rhabdomys pumilio | reverse complement strand
ACACACACACACACACACACACACACACACACACACACACACACACAAGGCAGAGCTCCACCTACATGCAGACAATTGTATTTGCTGGGCTTTATGCCTATTAAAGTTCAGGACAACCAGGTATAGTAGCTTATGCTTTTAATCCCAGCACTGGGGAGGAAGAGGCAGGTAGATCTCTGTGAGTTCAAGTCCAGCCTGGTCTACAGAGGGAGTTCTGGGATAGCCAGGGATATATATAGACTATGTCTCAAAATACAACAACAAAACAAAAAAAAAAAATCAAATCAATAAGGTCAGGGACATTTGGGTCATGACTTGAAAACTCTGAGGTAAAACATCCGGTGGCTATCTCACCCAGGCGAAGGAATGTGTTGACAATGTCCTATCAGTTTATCATCACTGGCAAGAATTCCACAACAATCTTTTATAAAACTTTCAGTGCTGGTATCTAATGATGGACATTTAGATTATTCCTAATATATCACTTTTACAAGTATTCTGCAACAGAGAATCTCAAATATGCCATTTTGATTATGTGCAAATATATTAAAAAGATATATTATTAAATGAGTAATCCTTGGATCAAAGGATTTCAATGATAATTTAATTAAAATTGCCAAAATGCAGTCTATCACTGTGAATACTGTGTTAGCAAACTTTTACATAGGTAATAATCTAATATATAGTAAAAAAAAATTATTTAGCATTATAGACTTCTAGTTATGTTTTCTTATTTGGATCTTTCTTAAAAGGTTCTATGTCTGTTTTTTTTCTTTTAGTGTTAGTATACAGCTTAAGCATTCTTTGCTTTCATTATAGCTATCTTGGAATCAGCTGAAAATACAGTTTGGCTCTGATGGCATACAACGAAAATATCAGCCAACAGTGAGTGCTAGCCTGTGCCAAGAACTGTACTAAATGCTTTCAATGGTGTTGACTCAATCAATTCTCACAACAGCTATGTGAGGTAGGTACTATTATTACTTCTGTTTCAAGAAAGTAAAACACAGAGAAATTGAGTAGCTTGTCCAGGGTCATGTAGCTAGGAAGAGGCTGAACTCAAACTGGAATGGTGTGAAAGCACTGTATGAAGATATGACTGACATACAGAGACATGAACTGCATAGGTTTCACTGCATAATTTGGTGAATTTGAAAATAAGCATACATTGTAAAAATAGCCATGCCAGAACCCTCTAAAATTTCCTATCTTTGTTTTTGTTATTATTTATGATAAGAATACTTAAGATCTATCTTCATAGCAAACTTTCCAAGTGTAAAATGGTGTTGTTAACTGGAGGTGTTTTGTGGGACACTACATCCATAAGAGGATAACTATTTAAAGACAATGCAGTGTACATATAAGAACAGAGTGTTATCTGGGATTCAAGCAGGAAACACTGCCGTTTGCAACAACATGGATGAACTTATAGGACACCATACTTCATAAACTAGACACAAAGGACTACCACATCATCCCACTTACATAAAGAGAAGAAGATGGGCAACGTCTTAGCAGAGCAGAATGATGGCTGCCAGGAGATGGGTGAAGCAGAAATGCTTGACTTTGCATTTCAGTTAGTCTGTGTCTTTGTCCTATATGTGTAGTCATAGTGGTAAACAGTCTGGGGGCCATTCCATCTTGGTTCTTGCTGCTTTCCTTTCTTGTGATTCTTCTACTCTTCCCAATATCTACTTCCCTTTCACCATTTTAGTCTTGGTAATGTAGGTCAAGTTCATCTGGTTCTTATGATTCCCGAAGATTTCGCTTGTCTTTCCCATTAATCCTTTACTATTTTGGGGGTGGTTTTCTCTGTCCCCTTGGCCATTTTCTGCATGTTTGGAGTTAGAGCATTTTGACTGCTGAAATGGGCAACTTGTGATCTCTCAGCAGCAACCTAAACTTTAGGGTTTCTCCTATTCCTCCCACGCTTTAATCACTTTAGCTTTCCATCGGGTTACTTGGATTTGAGAGAAATGAGTTGTTGAAATTCTCCCCAAAGGCAGGTAAATGACCCAGGGCCAGATTCATATAAACGCCCACGTGATCTTTGACTCTATAAACCGAATTGAGCTCCTGATCTAGAATCTTCCCATTTAGAATTTATATAGGAATACGTGTGACAAATGATTAGATCAAGAGGGCCCTACTCATGAATACAAACAAATTCATTACATGTATGACAAAACAACTGAAAATGTGACCCAGGAAATAAAAGAAATGTGACTGCGGCATCATTCTCTGCAGTTTTCCCCTTTCTATACCATTTGGCATGATAGGCAGTCACTACTGAAGACAAATGAAGGCTTAGGAGGGTAGAAAGGAAGTAATATTTGCCTGAAATATATCAAGAAAACGGACTGTGAATCCATTAAGATGAGAAGTGCCAGAAGGCCCTTTGTAGAATTGGGCCATATTTCCCTTTGGGTAATTATACCATCCAATACAAATGGATGAAAAACATGGAAACAGTTCTGTTTACTCCATACAAGCTGAGATAGTTCATATAAAGAATGTAACATTTGTACCACAGAAGAGTCACTGTGCTAAGTGGGGCCTTGCAAACTGCCATAAGATTAATTGGCCCAGGGAATAAATTGAGTAGACGGGTCACGATGAACTAAATTCACTGGTTGTTTCCACTGGACACGGAGGTCTTATTTTTTGGCTCTAAGCTTCTTTTGGACATTTTCCTCAGATGGCAAATAGAATTTTCCTGCTCTAAAACATGTTTTTATTCATTAAATGTAGACTAGCAAATCCAAAGTCTTTACTTGACTGGTGAAATTTTCTTTTATGTATTTTGCTTTTTTTTTTTTTATTTTAAAGAGAAAGAAGCAGGGAAGAATTCCCACAGCTTCCAAAGGCATTTCCTAGGATGCACCTCAACATATATCCAAGGTTAGAGTCAACAGTGTCTACTTCTAATGATCTTGGTCCAATGGAGTCCAGGAGGCTAAAACACTGTATAACTAACTCTCAGTGAGAGAAGTGGCAAGATTAAGTCACACCCACTCTCCTGTGCTTATTACTAAAGCAGAAATGTACAACTCCTCAGACTTTCGTGAGATAAGTACTTTCTTAACTGAAGCTATCTCCCCAGCTCTCAGTTTTTATTTTACCTCACTATTTTATTACATTTATTTATTTGTTCTTGGGGGTGCATGTGTGTGGAGGTCAGAGGACAACTTGTGTGAGTCAGTTCTCTCCTCCTACGTGGGTTCCCATGAACTCAGGTCCTCAGGCTTCATGGCACTGACCATCTCGCTAGCCATCAATTTTTATCTTAAACTCATTTAATCAACTCAAAAACTCAGTGGCTTTGCTATGAATACGGGATGGGGTAAATTAAACAACAATTTTGTTGTAATTGATGGAAATTGTGCCTGTTAACCTTTCTAGTTAGAGAAAACACAAAAGCGCTGGCGAAGCAGCTGTCTCAGGCTCAATGCATATGCATTTGTATTTCTGCACCTGGTCCTGGCACACAAGATGAGTGTCTCAAGAGCCAAAGACTTTATGTGCTTGCATCCCCAACCTACGTAAGAGACCGAATTAAATTGGCTGGAGTTTCTATTAGGTGTGGATAGGAGGAAATGCCATTGTGTTCCACTAACTGATCCCAACCTCTGTCGAGTCAAGGGAGAAAGCAAAGCACTTGCTTTAAAAATGCAATGAATGCTGTTGTTGATGTAAATTTAGGGTAATCTCTGACATACAAGAAAAACATACAGATGCTCCTCAAATATCCTTTTGCTCACAGGACTATTCTCTTCCTCATAGTTTGGTCACAGATTACTGAAGTAGTTGAATCCTTCGTTTAAAAATATGTAGGGTCTTTTTATGTTATATCTATATTAATTATAATACTAGATCTAGATGGAACACAGATCCCTTGTCAAAAATGCTTGGAACAGAAGTGTTTCAGATTTAGGGTGTTTTTCAGATTTGAGGATATTTTAAAGACTACCAGTTAAGCATCCCTAATCCAAAAAAAAAAAAAAAATCTCAAGTCCAAAAATGCTCTGAAATTGCAACTTCCCTTTTTGTGAGACTGGCTGTTGACTAGGTCTTCATGCATGCTAGGTAAACACTCTACCACCGAATATGTATTTCCTAAGACCAACCTAAAACTTATGAATGCTCTTTCTATAAGTTTTCTGAAAATAAATATGTAAATTCCAGAAGAATACTCATAATATTTTACATAAATACTACTTGCCATCTTTCATATACAGATAGTGACTTCCTAGCAAAAATGGCAAATTAGTTCCATTTAATCATTAAAGAATTTCCCTGCATAGCCTCATATTAAAGAGAAGCATCATGCTAAAGACAGAAAGTCAAAGGCTTTGCCTAGTACTCCGAGTTCTGATGGAACAAGGCTTGGAATCTTTTTGGCTACTAGAGAATGAACCACTGGTCCCCAAAAGTATTATGGGTGTCTCATGATGTCTCAGTCTCAGGCCTAAGAGTAGACAGTGCATGGAATAAACGTGCAGGTAGGTGCTGAGAACTCATTCTACGTTCTGGGGTTGTAGACAACACAGGATGTCCTGATCTTGCCCTTGAAGTATTTGCAATTGAGCTTAATGACAATGCTTATTTGTATACATACATACATACATACATACATACATACATACATACATACACATACACATACATACATACACACACACACACACACACACACACACACACCACACACATTTAATAAGTGTTCAACTGTATGGAATAGTTGGCTTTCTTGGGCTCTTAGCATCCAGTCCTAACCTGGGAACTCCATTCTAATAGTCTCTGTGGACTTGTGGTCTCATGTATTCTCATTAGCTTCCACTGAAGTAAGGGAGGAAAAGGCTATTCCTCTTCTACAATTGAAAAACAAGATGATTTATGCACCTAGGTACTCAAAGAATTGGCCTAAGGCTGCAAAGCCTCAAGCAGTCGTATACTCTTTCCTCTATGCTCTCTGCTCACACATTTTACACTGCGTGTTAGAACTTCTTACGCATGAGTCTAGTAATGTGTCTGCCCTGCTTAAAAGCCCCTTGGTAGGTCCTTTAGTATAAGGCCTTTCATAATTTTGCCTAGGTCTACTTTTCAAGGGGCCTCTGATCTCACTGTTTCAAACTTTAACCATACCAACTCTTCTTTGCTTCTGAAATATAATAGGATGGCTCTGAGTCTTTATACGTACATAGTCTCAGACTTGTAGAAAAACTGCTATATTCTCTGAGAACCTCCAACTCATCCTTTAAGACCTGGCTATGATGACATCCTAGAAGTTCCACATTCTTTTCTCAGGTAAAGGAAATGGATCTTCCTCCATTTTGTGTACATGGTCCAAGACCCTTTTGGAGGATCTACAACAGTACCTCTCAAACCTGATTCCGAGTATTACTTCCTGTACCCATCTCTGGTTTGGAGGAAGGACTGTATCTACCTTCAATACCTAGAGTAGTGCTTGGGAACTTGATAGCTTCTGAAACAAATGGTTCTTACTTTCAAAGAATTTATCAGAATCTAAATTATTAGAATTTAAAAATGTTTTATACTGTTTTCTTCGAATAAACGAGAAAAAAAGCATCCAATCCAAATGTACAAATGTGATCAGCCAGGAGGATGCTCAACCAGATCACTAAAGAATCGGACTGCTCAGTGTCCATATTAGGAACTTTTAAGAAGCTGTTCATGACTCACCGCTCAAATGCCGTCCACCTCCTACAACAAAGAAACAAAGCATGGACTTGCGTAGAAGCTTGCCCTGGGTCTACAGCCATGTCATACATAAGCCCTTAAAATACAAATTGTAGAAGAGTAGGACACATTTAATTAGATATGAGGTAAAAATAAATTAGTTGCACCTGTGCTGTTTGGTCGGCACATAAGATTGAAGTGACTTGAAATAGTCTGTGAAAGATGTGGCTGTTACTCTGGTGAGATTTAATGCTGGAACCCAAAAGGTGATTCATAAATGTGAAGCAACTCAGGCGGGCGGGTGTTATGCTGGAAAGCCATACTGGAAAGGCTTCCCTGTCCTGCAGCACAGCCTGAACTTCTGGACACCATCACACAACAGCTTGCTGTACAGTATCGAGATAGATCTAGGAAACCATCAGTTGCTTCAACTTAGCAGTGCTGCTTGAAACCCACAGACAAGCTCTCAACTGAGAAAGTACCACTTCCTGGCACATTAGTGCCTGCAGTGACAGACCTGGTAGGTATAAGAGGCAAAAGCTGTTAGTCACATCATCTATCCTGTATTGATGCTGAAGATATAAAAAATAAGTAATACAAAATCAGGTGTGACTGAACATACCTATACTTCTAGCGCCGGGGAAGCAAAAGCAGGAGGAACTTGAGTTTTAGCTCAACCACAGTTAGGTCAAGGCTAGCCCAAACTACACAGTGAGGTCTTACCTCAAAAACTGTCTGTCCCAGGGCTGGAGAGATAGCTCTAATTCCTAGCACCCATGTTGGGAAGCTTGCAACCACATGTAATTCCAACTCTAGAGATCTGACATCTCTGGCTCCAGTGGGCACGTGCACTCATATGCACACACACACACACACACACACACACACACACACACACGCACACGCACACACACACACACACACACACAAAATTAAAAATAAAAACAAATATTTTTTTCTTAAAAAAGTAAATAAATATTTAACTATTTCAGAAAAAAATTGATTTGGAATTCCAGCATGGAAAAGAAACAAACCAGGGGCTAGGGATATGGTTCATGACTTAGTTAGTAAAACATTAGCCATAGAAGGAGGCGGACCTAAGTTCGGATTGTCAGCAACCATGTAAATAGTACAACACAACTCATGACTATAATTCTAGCACTGGAGAGGCAGTGCTTGCTGGCTAGCAAGTCTAGCCAATCAGTGAGCTCCAGCTTCTGTGAGCGACCCGGCCAATAGTAAGATCTCAGAGTACACTTTAAAAAGATACATAAGATTGACCTCCAGCCTTCACACACATGGTAGCACAGCTGTACACACATATATGAACAGACATATACACAAAACAGAAAAGAAACCATTATCAGTGTTGTAAAGTAGGAATGCACGCGAGAAGTCAGTGGATATTTGGGGAGTCCAGAACCCTATTTATTTAGTCATCTCTTACTTTCTGCAACTGCTTCAGAGGCACCTTCAAAGAATGCTTATAATAGGTGCTGTGAGAAAGGGTTTGATCTATGGGACAGGGTAGAACAGGTGACCTGAAGCTGTATTTGACTCTGAGATATGACAATCCTCCTTCATATGACTAGTCTGAAAATCAGCATTTTATCCTACCCACAGAAGGATTAGGAAATACTTTTTCTTTCTTTTTTTTTTTTAAATTACATACAATTTGATGGCTTGAAACATATATACACTGTGATATAATCATCACAATTAATTTAAATAACATATGTATCACTTGAAGTGATTATTATTTTTGTGTGAGAACGATTAAGAGGTACTCTAAGAAAACGTTCTGTATACGGTGAATTCTCATTGATTGTAGTCAATGTGCTATGCATTAGATCTCAGCATTTATCCATCTTGTAGAAACTGTAGCTTCTTGTCCCTTAACCAACACCTCCCTAAGCCCTCAGAAAGCCACGCTCTACTTTCCATTTCCGTCAGGCTCACTTGGAGTCCAAGCGTCTTTTGGTGCAGTAGGGACTGAGCTTGTAGCCTCATGAGCACTAGGCCAGCACACTCCTGGTGGGCTGCACTCTAGCCTAGATTTGCATTTACGTTAGAGCATGTGACATTTGTCTTTTGTCTTTCTGTGTCTGCCTAGTGTTTATAAACTCATCTTTGTTCACTGTAGATAGCAGAACTTCCTTCTTTTATGGCTTGCTTGTATTTCATTGTATATACACAATTTGAAGAGTAATTTTGAGGGCAAACTGGGCTTACTTAGCAGTAGGGACTAGGGAGAGAAAAAAAGAAGCCTTCCTCTTGCTTCCTTCCTCAACACACAAGTCTATACTCTACCGATGAACCAGACACATTAATACCGTGTTCTCAAGGATCTCATCATATAGGAGAAATGTGGAACAGATGGTATGCAGGTTATAAAAATAACAAGAAAACAGTCCATTGGTTAGAAAAATAATACAGAAACATGCCAGGAGGATAAGGGTTTAGGCAGCTTTGTTAGGGAAAGCTTCTCTGAGGAGGCGGCTCCAGAACCAAGACACAAAAAGTCAAACAAAACCAAAAACAACTAGCAACTTAGAGAAGGGGAAGCCTCTCTGTCAGAGGGACTGAGACTGCAGGACTGCTAAAGCAGAAAAGGTAAGAACCTTCCTGGGCTGTGGAGGCAGCTGAAGGCAGCTAGTGTGGCTCAGGAAATGTAGGAGAGCAGAGTACCACAGAGGTATGCAAGACCATATCAATGGTGCTTGGGGGCAGCAAGGCGTCTGGACTTCCCAGGCAGACAGAAAGCTCCTGGAGGGATTTGTGCAGAGGAGACGTAGGCTCAGAAGGAGGCTGGCCTCCGCGTACAAGGGGTCACTGCGTATGTTTTCCGTATAGGGTAAAATGAACTGAAGTGCATCAGAACTAGGTGAGGCAGAGAATCTGGGAGGCAGAACTACTGTTGAGAAAGGGGGAGGAGTTTGACTAAGCAAAGCAAGCTACCAGCAAGGTTTCTCTACCTTACTTGGAGTTGTCAGCTTTGACGCTTTACCCTGCTGTTCCAGTCACTGAGAGCTCACACCAGTTCTCTTGACTAAAGGTCCTTTCTCACTCAAATGCTTCTAATTGCTCACAGGAAGAGATAGCAAAAGGCAGTACGGAGTTCTTCCTTTCTACTATATTTCTGTGCAAAGAGCCCACCTGTATACTTTTATGAGCTACTTTGCCTACCCACCCTAGCCAGTTTTCTCAAGCCACGACCTTAAATGCAGCTGCCTATTTTCCCCAAGTTCCAAAGCTAAAATGACCATGTGACACTGGAAAGAAAACAATATTCAACTGTAGACACACACCATCAAACAGTGAGGGCTCCCTCATGAGTACGCCTTCAAGGGTGCTCAGGAATTCTCTGACTTCTCTCAAACGTCCCCATTCCTTACAGTGCCTATTATAAACTTACCAAGGTCTGAGGCCCTGCTCAAAATTTCTATCACATCTAGAATAAAATCCAAAGCATGGCCATGATCTACGAGTCTTTGCATGCCATGATTCCTGGCGATTTCTCTAGCCTCCTGTAGCACTCTCCCTGATACTTCAGCCACACTGGCCTTCCTTTTGGTCTTACAAATGTCAAGGGGATGTTGGCCCGCGTCTGCACTTGCACATTTGCCTTTGAGGACTACCACACACCTTCTGAAGTAGCCGCACCATTTTACAGTCCTGCCAGCAGTACACAATCATTCCAACTCCTCCATGGTCTCACCTACACTTGTTATTATGTCTTTAAATCTAACATCCCAGTGGGTGTGAAGAGGGACCTCACTGTGGTTTAAATTTGCATTTGCTTAATGACTAGATGATGTTGAACATTTTTTCAAGTGTTTATTGGCCATTTATATCTTTTCCTTGGGAGGAAAAAGTTTATTCAAATCCTTACCCATATTTTATTATTTCATTTCATCTTATTTTAAATGATTTTGGAGATAGAGTCTTGCTCATAGTCCAGACTGCCCTTGAATTCCTAATCGTCCTATGCTGGAATTGTCTCCCAAGTGCTGGAACTGCTGGTGTTTACCATGGACTGTACTTGGCTCATACCCATATTTTAGTTATGTATTGTTGTTTTGGCTTTTTGTCTTTTTATTAAAGTTTTACTATTTTATTGTTGAAAATTAATTATTATAAAAGTGAAGTTACATTTCTGAACCTTCTTTTTTCAGTACTGGGAATTGAACCTAGGGTTTCATACATGTTAGACAAATGTTCTAACCGTCTATCTACGTAATTCCATGACATTCCTTTGCATTTCTGTCCCTAGACCAGCACTACTACTTCAAACTTGCTCTTTTCCAAGAGTGCCTTTAGTTGTCACAGGCTTCTGATACTCCATATGAATTTTAAATCAGTTTGTCAAGTTGTTCAAAAAGCCAGCTGGCTAGGTACGATGGCATACACCTGTAATCCTAGCACTTGGAAGATGGCGGTGGCAGAGCGTTCGCTAACGTCAGCTCCAGTTACATAGTAAGTTCAAGGCTAGACTGGGTTACATGGGGACTTGTCAAAAAAAAGCTAGAATCGTAACAGGATTTGGAAAAATACTATTCAGGACCATAAAATCCAGTAATATGAAGTACATAATGGTTTTTAATACATTTACTAAGCTGTGCAATCATCGTTATGAACTAGTTTTACACCATTTTCATCTCTCCCGTAAGATCCCTCATGCCTGTTAACAGCTAATCCCTGTTCCTATTCACAGACTCCACAAAGCCCCGATCTATTTTCTTTCTCTGTAGGTTTGCTTTTCTGTTCATTTCCTATAAATACAATTATAGACAGTCTGGTCTTTCCTAATTGGTCTCTTTTGCTTTCCATATATATTCTTAATTATGAGTATTAAAAAATAGTTTTAGACTTGCAAAATAGAAGAAAAAACACAAACAAAAACAACCCCAAACCCGAAGCAGATAGAAAGGAGTTGCCAGATCCATCTCTTTCCCACTGTGAGACAACAATATTATGAACATCTTTCATTAACGTGGTACATTTATTGCAATGTTGACGCTATTATTAACTAAAGTCCACAGTTTACATTAGTGTTCATGCCTAGTACCACGTTCTTTAATTTTTCAGAAACACATGATGCCATATGTTTACTGATGCTAAGTCATATAGAATAGTTGCACTGCTCTAGAAAGCCTTTGTGTACCGTCTGCTCATCCCCCCTCTCCTCTACTACCTCTCTTCTGAGTCCTTGGCAATCGCTAATCTTTTTAACAGCCTTTATACTTTTGCCTTTCCTAGAATGTCAAAGAATAGGAATCAAACCAAATATAGCCTTTCAGATAGTGTTTATTTGTTTAACACTGTGTATTTAGCCTTGTTTTTTTTCATAGTTTAATACTTCATTTTAAATTGATGAATAATTTTCCATTGGATTGATATAATACAGTGTGTTTACCTACTCAGCTACTGATGGGCTGGCTTTAAACTCACAGTGATTAAATTGTCTCTGCCCCCTAAGTGCTAGGATTACAGGTATGTGGCGCTGCACCTGGTTAAGATTCACTTACTTTCATTTTATGTATTTAAATATTTTGTCTGCATGTTTGTATGGGCACCATGTGTGTGCCTAAAACCCAAAGAAGGTTGTAACTGGAGTGACAGATGGTTTTGTAAACTGTCATGTGGTGCTGGAAACCAAACCCAGGTCCTCTGCAAGAGAAGCCAGTGCTCTTAACCATGGAGCAACCTCTCCGACCCCTAGATTCAGACAATTGTGATTAAAACTGCTATAATATTTTGAGGTTTTGTATAGATACAAGTTTTGAACTCATTTGTAAATATGTAAGGGTGTATCTACTTGTTTAATAGTGTTGACTTTTATTCATGTGTATATATAAGTGTTTCATCAATTTTTTAATCACTGGGAAATAGTGCATTGTACAGACAAACTACCCTTTGTTCTAGTTAATATACCTATAACTACTTCAACTTTCTGACTGCAAAGAAGAGAGCTGCTAAGAACATTCATATGCACATCTTTGTGAACATGTGCATTTTTTTCTACTGAGAGAATTTCCTGGGACAGATGAAACATTTATACGTGCCTTCTTAAAAACCCATCAAACTATTTTCCAAAATGCCTATGCCATCCTATATTCCTACCAAATGGTACCGAAGGATGCTCAGCATCCTCACCAACTTCTATGGTGCACCCTTTTTACTACAGTCTTTCTAGAGAACAAGAAGTGCTGAGCCATGGTGGATTGGATCTGTATTTTCCTGTTAATGACATGGAGCATCTTCTCATGTACTTAAGATATCTACTCAAATATTTTCATTTGTAAATTAGGTTGTCTTTTTGTAACTGCATTGTTAATAGTTCTTTTGTGTATTCTAGGCATGAGAGCTATACGGGTCATATGGTTTGTAAATATTTTTTCATAGTCTGTGGCTCATCTTTTCATCTTCAGAAGTACAAGATTTAAATTCTGATGCAGGTTAATTTATCAGTTTTTATAGATCATGCTTTTGCTGTTAGGCCTTAGAAGTCTCCCTAACTAATGTCTCAATGGTTGTTTCCTATGCTTTCTACTAAAAGTTTTAGTTTAGCACATACCTTTACTCCTAGTATAAGAGAGTAGGGGTGGCAGTCTCTTTGAGTTTGAGGCCAGCTTCGTTTGTGTACAGAGTTCTAGACCAGCCAGGGCTACATAGGGAGGCACTGTCTCAAAACAAAAAAGTTTTCTATATCTAGATTTTTGCATTTGGATTTTGCTCATGTTTGTATGTAGTTTGAAGTAAAGGTCTAATTTCATCTTTAACATTTGTAAGATCTTACATTTTCCTGGATCTTAACTAGAACTATTAAAAAATAGTTTTATTTTACTTTTTAAATGATCAAATCTAGAGAAGATTTAAGAGAAAAAAAACATTAAGCAGCCATGCACATTTTTTTTACATTCACCAATTAGTACTAATTCCTATCCATGCCCCCTGATTTTGCAGAATTGTTTGAACCACAAATGTAGTATAGCCTTTGTAGTTTATTATAAGCCTCTTAGAAAAAGGATTATCATACCTAA
Source organism: Rhabdomys pumilio (assembly GCA_030674055.1). Lineage (NCBI taxonomy): Eukaryota > Metazoa > Chordata > Mammalia > Rodentia > Muridae > Rhabdomys > Rhabdomys pumilio. Next base: position 67,700,014 of record JANHMN010000005.1, on the reverse strand, counting down.
GAAAATAAACATTAATTCAACAGTGCTATCTTTTCAGTTTCTAAACTCCGCCAGTTATTATAAAGTACCCTTCATTAGTGCTTTCTCTCCAAGTTGACACCTGCATTTGATTAGAACTCATTGTTTCTACAATCCAGAACCTGTGAGCTGGAGAGACAGCTCAGCAGTTAAGAGCACCAGTTACTCTTGCAGAGGCTCTAGATCTGGTTCCCAGCACCTGCATAGCAGCTTACAACCACCCATAACTCCAGCTCCAGTGGATCTGACACTCTCTCCTAATCTCCAAGAACAAGAACACTAGTCATGCACAAAATCCTTACGCACATAAAATAACATAAAATCCGGAACCCTTACTCAACCTTCTTTTGCTTTTCATGACAGTAGCTTTGTGTAGTGCAGGCCAACTGCATAGGGGATGCACTTTCTCTACTTCTTTCTTCATAGTCGGATTCAGTGTAGACATTTTGGGGAAGGATATTGTGTAAGTGGTGTTGTGTGCTTTTTGTTACGTCACACCAGGAGGCAGTATATCAGCTGGTCTGCTATTAACAACGTTGGGTTTAATCACTTGGATAGCCTCGTGACTGAAGCTTTTCCCATTGTAAATGTGCATTTCCCACTCTGTAATTAGCAAGGACTCTGTGGGGTGATAATTTGAGACTGGGTGAATCTCCTGTTCCTGAAGAACTTTTTCCTCAGTGGTTTTAGCACCCACTCAATGATCTTTGGCAGAATCAACTATTACACAGGGAAAGATTTGCAAAATAGCAATTTTCTATTCTATCTTCATTGCACATTTTTTAGCCAGTGTTCTGCTAGAAAGGTCTGTCTTCCTTTCAGAATATCACTAAAGACACAAATAAAAAACTGCTGTAATTGATTTTCTATAAGCACAATCTATGTCTATCTAATTAATGACATGTTTCTTATATCCATACACATATCCATACACACATACAGTTTCTAGGTTAGTCTACAGTAATGGCCTAAAAGTTACGTGTGAAAGGAGCAGTGACCATCATTAGTGTCTAGACTGTGTCCTGACACGTCATTCTCTACTGAAAGAAACCAGGGCTCTTGAGAGAAACGGCTAAGTTCAGGACTAGAGAACTGTGGCAACTTTATTCTCTTGAAGAAGCAAAGATCCAAAAGAAAAACGAAACCAAAAGCAATGGGCAGTATAGAACATGGAGGAGCTGGCCTGATGGGGCTCTCCTTGGCTAAAGTTGCCACACTTTGAACAATAAGTAAAAAGTGCTTTGGAAGTGCCTTGTATTTTATTAGGCTCCTCTTCTCTTGCCTCTCCTGTTCTTCCCTCCCCCACTCCACCTTTATTTCCTCATCATTCATTTGGCCCTCAGTTTGTTCTTTGTATACTCCCGAAGCAATCTTCTAACTGCCAAATCCAGCAGGCCCTTTCCAGTCCTCACTGTCACCCTTAAGCACCTCCCTCCAGTGTTAGGCTTTCTTCTCTTTCTCACCTGATAAAGGATGAAGTTACATCTTGCTTCACAAAAGCAAGATGGGAGAGCGGAACCTAGCTTGTAGAATGGCTGAGGTGTGCGTGTGTCAGTGAGCACATTTTACCTATCTTAGTGATCTCAGGGCTTAGTGGGTGGAGACGAATACGTACACAGAGACATGGCTTATGCTCTGTGGTACCTACAGCAAGCCATCAGATTTCAGATACATCCAAAGAGATTTATAATATCCATACAAAAAAAGAAAAAAATAACATCCATCCTAAGAATGAATTGTCTCAATGAGATTCATGTGGGCTGGGAAATTGGCTCACCAGCTGAAGGAGCTCACCAGCTGAAGGAGCTCACCAGCTAAAGGAGCTTGCTACCGAGATTGACGGCCTGAGTTTACTCCCGGAACTCACACAGTACAAGTAGAGAACTGACTTGCGTGTGCAGCCTCACATTTACACTTCTAAATGTAAATTTAAAGATAAAAAAGAATATTCTGGTATACACACCACGGACTGTAAAGCTTTCTAAAGCATTTACTTATTTATATATAGATTTGAAACAGAGTCTCATGTAGGTCAGGTTATGTAGCAGTGAGTAGCCTGAATGTTGGTCCTCTTGCCTCTGCCTCCCTGATTCTTCCATTAAGGGCATGTGCTACCACAACCTGCCTCTGTTTGGTATTTCTCCGCCCCCACCTCCTACTGGTCCATGCAAATTAAACTTCTCTTGATTCTATACTGCCCAGAAGCAACTCCCCATTTCCTTCCTTCCACTTGGTACACAATATCTTTCATTCTGCTGGCTTGTTTCTGAGGTCTCCTGCCACTGTCCTACTGGGACTCCTGTTCCTAAACTCCTCAGTGGCAGGCAGTTTCCGTCTTTACCTCACTTGAGTAACATTTGACACTAGCAAACATATCAGTTCTTCCTCTTGTTTGATGTGCCAGAAGTGGCTAATGATGGCTGGTCCTTGAATATTAAAGAATTTCTGTATACCTTTGGGAGTGTTTAAAACACCCAAATTGGCAACTATTATAAATTGGAGTTTTATCTTTTTCTGAAAGCTGCTTTGACATCATAGCACTTGTTACTGTTTCTGTAAAGCAACAGGAGAAAAATACTCAACCGTTCACACTTGGAACAAGAAATACACTTCTCTGAAATCTCACCACTTAGATGACAAACCAATAAAACACATTCGCTAAGAAACTGTTTTATAACCTTTCTACACTATGTCCATCTCTAAGTTCAGAGCTGTGTCATCCTGTTAATGACTGTATAGTGTTTTGCTGTAGTTAGCAGCTGTGAACAATTCCACTGTTGAATACTTTAGATTACTTTTGCTATCACAATGCTCAGGACAATGTCATAACATGTCTTTAAAAACACATCTGTATAATTTTCTATACCCATTAGGATTAGTAATTCTCAAAAGACTGAAGTCTCATAGAATCTCTTTTATTTTTCATTCTGATACATAGTGCTAACTTGTCCTGTGGGAAGTCCACAGAATTTACATTCGCATTGGCACCAATGGCCTAACAGGGTGGCATGCCAAAAAATGTGTGGCTTGACTTTCATGTCTTTGTTTGACTGGTAGGGAAACTGCACCTTTCCCTATTTATAGGCCACGCATAAGTCTTTGGATAGCTGTCATTTCTTGGCCTGCTTCATAACTATAAAAGACCTATGTCTTTTACCCCTTTGTTAATCAGTTTCTTTCCTTAGATCCCCTACCCTGCAACTTCCTGTCCCTCTGTAGTGCTGCGGCAATGCTCAGCCTTCTACAGCTTTGTCGGCCACCAGCACCTTAGCTGTCACTGTACTCTTCTCTTCTACAAGCCTCCCTTTCTTCTGTGAGTTTGTCCACTCTTCTGACCTTAATTCAAATTAATTCTATAGCAATATTAATAGTCTCAATAATAATGGTGCAATTAATAATTCACTAACATTTGCTGAGCATTCACTGTGGCAGGATTATGTGCAATATTCCAGTTATTCCTTACAGTTATCCCACAAAAAGGTGCTATTGGGAAATACTTTCTTATACACGAGGAAAGGGGGCCAGGAAGGTTGAAATGACTTACTCAAGGTCATGAAGTTGGTATGTAAGAACTAAAATTCAAATTGTAGATCCCATGACTGACTGCATGCTGCATGCCATCTCTCCCATAGTCAGCAAAAACATGGCTCACAGAACAAAGCCTATCATGTGTTTCTGCAGATGACATTTTTAAAAAAAGTTTGAGACAAGGTTTCTCTGGCTGCCCTGGAACTCACTTTGTAGACCAGGCTGGCCTTGAACTCAGAGACCTTGCTTGCCTCTGCCTCTTAAGTGCTGGGAGGTGTGCAACACCATGCCCAGATTTGCAAATAACATTTTATTGGAAGACAGATGTCTTACAGTTTCCAAAGCCTAAAACACTATAGAAATCACTATGGAAAAGAAATTTGTCTACCTCTGATGTGTATATAGATGATTTCTAAACCCCACATCTGTAGAACTGACCTATTATCAAAGCTGTCTATTTACTGAATAAGTACTTCCAGCTAGGTCTGTTTTGTTTTGCTTTGTTTAGAGTGGGAATCTTGCACATGCCAAGCAAATACTCCATTACTCATCTGCACCCCTGGCTCTCCTTCTTTCATCTTAGTAAGCTGAAAAGTGGACTTGAAGGCACCAGTTCTTGTTATTCTCTATGTGCACTCTATGCTGTGGCCTTGGGATGTGGCATGGTTCTTCTTCTTACCCATGGTAGATCTCATTACTTTTTCTCAGTAAGTCCAGTGAAAACCTTGGACTCTTTCACAAACACAGCCTTTCTGAAGGCCTGGTCTGGCACTGGCAGGAGAAGACACTATGGAGCTGGAGTCAAGGACCATTTAGGAGATAGAACCAGCATGATGTGGAGATAATGGAGGCTTGTATGTCCACATTTCATCAGGTTAGAGACACCTGCAATCAGCCACCAGTCATGCCGATACACACATGATACACAATCTATTTCTCATTCCTGTAGCTGGACCACATTGAACTTTTCACCAAGCCATTTCAACCCCCCACATTCCTGTATGTGAGTCTGCATTTTAGAATACCATATACACCCTCTTCTGCCTACCAACCCCCCTTCCCATGTCTGACAGCAGCTCAGATGTCACTACCATAAAGCCTTTCCCCACACCTCTGTGTGAAGTAGCTGTTTCCTCCATGTGCTCACGCGGCTCTGCACTCTCGCACTTCCTATATTTATCTTTTCATGGGTTGGTCTGTCTGCCCCATCAAGTGAGAGCTTCTTAGGGACAGGCTGCATGTCTTACTTCTCTTTGTACCCCTGGTATCCAGGACACAGCTAGCTGTCATTCTGATAAGGTAAAACACACATACATTTACTGCAGTTATCACTGACCCGGACAAATGCTTGGGACATTCTACATTTGCACACCTCCTCTGAACCTTCTACTGCCAGTGCTGGGTCAAATGTCCACCATTTACAGCCTGCGTTACTATTACAACCTTCTGATCTTGGCTGCTCATAGTGATTCCTGATTTTAGTTTCCACTTTCAACAAATATCTTCTGAAGGTCCACTGTGTTCTGAGCTTTGCAATTAAATCCCTCTTTTCCTAGAACGTATGTATATTGTAGAGGGGAAAACACTCCCATGTGCATGAAATACTTCCATGTAGCCCTACATTACTCTTTAAAACTTGCACTCTCTCCACACTGTTTAGAACCTAAACTACCAGAACCCAGCAAGGCTTTTTCTTTCCTTCCTCTCTGATGTGGCTTTTGCTGTCTCCTTTGTGTAGAACAGCCTGCGCTCTTCACTCACAGTGAGCTGTTTCCTGAAGCCTCCACTGAGATTGCCCTTGCTTTGGGAATCCTCCTTCTTTTCAGTTAGGGGTAAGGCTGCTTCGCCAGTCTGTGTGCCTCTCACTGGCTCCAGCATTACCTCTGTGGCCTGGCCCTTCCTTACCCCCAGGCCATGCTCCTGAAGGGGCAAACACAGTCCTTTGTCCTTTGCCACTCCAAGGATCTCAGAGACTTTCTCCAGTGGACAGCACATGCTAGGTGTCCAGTAGTATCAGTTGGGTTAAGGGCTGCTGCCTCCACATGCCTTTCCTGTCCCTGCTCAATTCCTTTGGACTCTGCCTCTCTGGTGCATTATGGTTTAGATTATAAGTTTCTGGTGCCAAAGGTTCACTGAATGTTTGGCCCTCACATGGTGTGTTATTTGGGGAGGTTTTGAAAACTTTAGCATGGTGGGTGGGTCTACCTGGAGGAAGACCTTGTGTTGTACTTGTTCAGAGCCCCTCTCCTCTTCCTGTCTACCACGAGGGGAGTAGCCTTGCCACATTTCTATTGCCATGACAGTTTTGCCTCACCCCAGATCTAGAATAAACAACACTGAGGACTGTGGGTTGAACCCTCTGAAGTTGTGAGCCAAAATAGGTCTGTCTTCCTGAGAAGTTGTTTGGTCACTTTTTTTCCTTTGTAATCATAGCAACAAAAAGTTTGATTGAATGGATAAGGGCAGACCACAAACAACAACGTCCTCATTATCAGCACTGTGGTGTGCTTTTCCTCCTGCATTCTTCCTATCGCCTTTCACAGCAGCTACCTTACTGGCAGTTTTAATCATACTGCCTACCCTTTCTGAGTCCACTTCCATCAATGCTCTCTCTAGCTCAACCTCCCGATGCCCTCATTACTGCCCCCTGGCTGACTGTACCAGTCTTCTGGCCTCTAAACTCACCACCCCTGGATTTCATCCTCCACACTCTGGCCAAAGCTATTTTTGTCAGAGAAAAATCTGGTTGTGTCACTTCCCCACTTAATGATCTTTTCTGGCTTCCCACTGCCTTCAGGATAAATCCAAATACTTTAATGCAGTACACAAGGTCCTTGAGGATCCAGCCCTCCCTGGAGTTTCCAGATGTGTCTTCTGCCACTGACCCAGACATACTAAATTCTTCATGCAAGTCTTGTTTTCTTGTATCTTCCTACCTTTGCATGTCTACTGCCCTTTAAAAAGAAAGGAAAAAAACAACCTTTCCTTTTGCATCTGCCTAAAAAAGGCCTCTTTGCTCCATTATGATAGCATTTACGTGTCAGTCTCTGCTAACTAACTACGAGCTTCTTCAAGTAGAAGATAGCCTAACCAGTGTGTTCTGTATGTATTCTGGTATCTAGCATCACTGCCTAGAACATAACATCAACTCAGCAACTTATTTAAATGTAAGCACATGCCTCTTTGACTCACAAATGTTAATCTCTGCCTAGCATCCTATGCCTGGTAAAATCCTAGGTCGTTAATATACTGCCCAACACATTGTACATACCCCCAAAATAATGGATGAATGACTAAAGCCAAGCACAGGCATCTCCTTCCTCATCTCTTCAGCTTGGTTAGAGCTCGTTAGCTTTGCTGCTGGCTGCCACTGGGCATTTTCCCCATCTCTATCAGTAGACAATGGGTTTGGGTTGGAGGTAGTCATAGCAGGTAACCTGTGGGGTGCCTTCTAAATGGGACAGCCATCAATCCATGCTCCTTAATGGCACTTGCCATCCACTACACCATTGTTAGCCAGCCTAGGCTCTCTTGGTTGCTCAGCGTTATCTCCTCCTCACAACTGTCTCGTGAATAACAAGACGTGAGGCACACAGCAGGAGCACACTGTCTGATAATCTGAATCAACTATTCAGATACTCAAACCCCTTTCCCCTCATGTTCGCTGAAGCTAATTTAAATTCTACCACGTGACAGGTATGGCTTACACCTTATTCATTAATGATTTATGTGGTATCTCTCATAAGCAACAGGCAAGAAAACATATAAGGTACTTAGGAAAACCAACATGAGCTTTATGTTCTAGGAATTTACAGTGTTGTAGGACAGTGAAGCTGCGAAAAGCATAGCACAGGTCTAGCACAATGCCTGTATATACCTGTGGAAGGCTAAGTAGTGCCCCCACACATGTCCTTGTCTCCATGGATGCATTATGCATGGTGCTAGAGATGGTAGCTAGGGATGCATGTGCTAGGCAAGTGCTCTACCACTATACCTCTAGCTCAGGTGTCCATGTCTTCATCCCTGGACTCTATTTTAGTGTTATGTATGTGGCAAGAACTCTGTGTTATGTATGGGATTAAGTTAATGATCCTGAGATGGGCAGATCATTCTGCATTATCTAGGTGGGTCTTAAATTCAATCAAAAGGAATCCTTAGGAGGAAGGCAGAAGGTGATTCAACATTGAACACATGCAGCGTGAGAGAACTCAGCAAAGAGGCTACACTGTTGCCATTCGTAATAGAGAAAGAGGCTGCAATACAGAGCATAGCTCTAAGACCTAGCACGGTAGAGAACCAGACTCTCCCCTGTAATCCAAGGAGGAAGGGAACTCAGCCGGTACCTTTTCAGGTATTGCCATCTAACACAGTGTGAGAATAAACTTCTGTGCTTTTAAGACAGTAATCTGGTGGTAATTTGTTACAGTAGCAACAGGAAACTAATATTCAAGAAACATTTTTGAGTATGTGGTATTTTTTTTAAAGCTCCATAAAAAGAGATAAAGGCACAGAAATTCCCTGCTGGGTGGAAAAAAGCCTAAAAGCATTGAAAATGTTCCAAGGAACCCTGGCTCATTTCCCCCTTGGTTCACTTTCTCCAACTAGGCCACCTTGGGGGGTGGCAGTGCCATTTACCGCTCGTCCACTGAGTGCTGAAAGCTGTTAAGTCTCCTGTTGCCACACTGGAACTCTACAGAGGGGAGCACATCCAGGGCTGTTGATTGCTGTGTAGCTTGTGGTTCAGGAAAGAGAGCTTCCTTCCCACAGAAATCTGACAACAATTAGAAGCTGCTTTAAAGTGCAGTCCTTTTCTACATACTGCTCTGTGTGTGTGTGTGTGTGTGTGTGTGTGTGTGTGTGTGTGTGTGTGTGT
>JANHMN010000005.1:67666065-67691585 GCA_030674055.1 Rhabdomys pumilio | reverse complement strand
TGTGTGTGTGTGTGTGTGTGTGTGTGTGTGTGTGTGTGTGTGTGTGTTTATATAGTTACAGCATATATGGGAGTCTTTCCCCTAATCTCTTAAAATCCTTAATGGCAGCAACATTATGTCTCTGGGCTTTTCAGGATACTAGACATCCCCAGAGGAGTTCAGTAAATCTTTGCTCAAAAATCCAACACCTGGGTTGGGGGAAGCAAGGAGTACTTTCTTGTGCGTCCTCTTCTAGACCACAGAGAGTTAGCTGAACTTGTCTGCCTGTCTAGCCAGCTCTAGCTATCGCTGATTAGAATAGTACCATAGATAGATCATGCTTATATTTGGTATAGTCAATGAATACAGAATGCTGAGAATCTGTGCTTTCTATCTTCTACCTTCAATGGCCAGAGACTACTTAAAAAAAAACCCTTAAGAAATACTGTATTAAAAAACATATACTAAAGATGATATGCATGCATGTATGTATGTATATGTATGTGTGTATATGTATATGTATACACATATAAACAAACATACACTGAAACAGCATTAAAGGCTTAGGATGTAGCTCAGTCCTCAGCACTAGGGAGAAGGAAGTAATGACAATTAATTCTGCCTACAGAGTAGGAAGAACACCAAGAACACCATGAAGGAAACAGTTAAACTGTGCCTCAAAGGAGAAGCAGCCTTCCAGGAGAAGAGGTGTGTGGAATGTTCTAGAAAAGCGTGGGAAGCTGAGTGGAGTTGTAAAAAGAAGAATCAGGAAGGGCAGGGAAGGGCAGGCCGCAAGGTGGAGAGGAGAAGGCTAGACCGCAAGGCTGAATGCAGGAGTGTCTGGACTTGGACCTTGTGTTCAAAGGGTAACTGATATACCTAATTTATAATGCATGTACAGCTCCATACTGAAAATGTGCAATGCAAAGAGGATGTCTTAGTTACAGAATTATTATACAAAGTCTATACTGTTTAGAGAACTAAAAAACAATGATCAAAATTATGTTGGAGGGAATGGTGTTGATTATATTTTAATTAAATAAATTAAAAGAAAAAAGAATCAGTTTTATAGCCTGGTGTGATGGAACATACCTACAATCCTAGCACTCAGGAGATTAAGTTTGAGACCAACCTGAGTCACATACTGAGGCCCTACAATGACAATGACCAACGACGACAACGATGATGATGATAACAAGCAAAATTAGTTTTATGAAAAAAAAGTGAATTTGTGGAGCTGAAGAGATGACTCTGTGGTTAAGAGTACTTGCTGCTCATGCAGAGGACCTGGGTTCTATCCTAGTACCCATATGATGGCTCACAACCATCTATAACTACAGTTCTAGGTGATTATTCAATGCCCTTCTTCTGACTTCCAAGGGCACCACGTATGCATACTGAACACATACATACATGTAGGCAGAATGCTCATATACATATAATAAGTCTGAAGGAAGAAAAATGTGAATTCGATGAATTCCAGAGCCAACTCTGTTTTTCTATTCTTTTCTTTCATTGATTAGGAAAAAAAAGTGTTGATTTTTCAGGAAATAAACCACTATCATTCCTGGTCTCTAAAATACATAATAGGCTCGCCAGGAGCAGCTAGTTCTGATCCTCTCTTTTAGAAAACAGCTTTCCTGCTTCTCCACATCCAGTCGTAGAGGAGTCTGACCATCACGCAAGGAGCACGCCACTCCTCAGCAGTCACTACACTCTCTTTCTTTCTGTACCCAACCCTGCCCTGGGCCAGGACAGAAGTACCTCTTGTGGATAGTTCATACAAACAGAACATGTAATTTGGGGTCTTTATGACTAGCCTCTTCCTAACATAGTGTTTTCTCCCACTGAGCCCTCACCCTTCGTTCCTTTTATGAGTGTGAATAGAGCACATGATGGTCATGCATTTGTTAGTTCACATACATTTGAACTGTTTTTACCTTTTGGCCACAGTGAACACTGTGGTGTATAAACTTCTGAATGTGTATTGTGTATATATCTTTAGTGGTTTTATAGCAAGGGAGCAGAAAAGACCCCTTTAGGAGTATGATTTTTTGGGTCTTATGATAAGTCTATATTTAACTTTTACAGAACTACCAAACTGTTTTCCAAAGCGCCTACACAATTTTACATCCACACTATCATATATGAGGCTTCCAATTTCTCCATGACCCTGTAAATGCTTGTTATATTTATCTTAAAAAAAAAAAAACCCACAACTATCCTAGTGGGTATGAAGTGGTCCATCTGGTGGATTTGATTTGTATTTCTCTAATGACTTATGATGTTGGATATCTTTTATGCCACTATTGGCAACTTTTTTGGTTTCTTTGGAGAAATATCTATTCAAATCCTTTGTATGTTTTTCAATTGTTCTTTTTATTGTTAAGTTGTATCAGTTATGTAAGAACTTGTGATATTTTCATACTATATAGATTATCTTTCTATTTATTTGAAGATATCATTTGTATTCCAAAAATGTTTACTTCTACTCTTGACATAGGGTCTCATTCTGTACTTCGGGAAGGTCTTGAACTGGAAACCCTTCTACCTTAGAATCCCCAGGGCTAGGACTACAGCCCATAGTACTGTGGCCATCAGTGTTCGTTATTTATTTATCATATTGGGGATTTAACCTAAGGCCTTGCATATTCTGAGCAAATGCTCTACCACAGAGCTGCACCTCAATCTTTTCTTTTGAGGCAGGGCCTTGCTAAGTTGTAACTTGAATTACAAGTCTGTGCCACTGTGTATGGCAAATTTATTTTTTCTTCTTTTGCTAGTTTTAGGGTGGTTTTTGTTGTTTGTTTGTTCGTTTTGGGTGTTCTAGCTAAGAAACTACTTTCTATCCCAAGGTTATGAAGATTTACTCCTAAATTATTTGCAGAAAGTCTCAGGGTCTTAGACGAAGGTCTTTGATTTGAGTTAACTTCAATAAAAAATGTAAATTAAGAGTCAACACTGCAGGAAAGATGGCTCATCAGTTAAGAGCACTGTCTGATCTTCCAGAGGTCCTGAGTTCAATTCCCAGCAACCACATGATAGCTCATAATCATCTGTAATGGGATCTGATGGCCTCTTCTGGTGTGTCTGAAGACAGCAACAGTGTACCCATATAAATGAAATAAATAAATCTTTGCCGCGCAGTGGTGGCGCATGCCTTTAATCCCAGCACTTGGGAGGCAGAGGCAGGCGGATTTCTGAGTTTGAGGCCAGCCTGGTCTACAGAGTGAGTTCCAGGACAGCCATGGCTACACAGAGAAACCCTGTCTCGAAAAAAACAAAAAAAAACAAAAAAAAAAAGTCAACACCATTCTTTTTCGTATGATATCTAGTTATTCTAGTACTATATGTAAAAGACATATTGGTTTTCCTCAGTATCATCCTCAGTACTATGATAAATATCAAATGACCATGCACATCTAACATTTTTTCCTTTTTGTTTTTCTGGTAGGGATTGAACTCAGAGTCTTCTGCATGCTATTCAAGTACTATACCGCTGAGAAGTTTTCATGGCCTTATATAGGTTTCTTTTATTGTTTTGAGATAGGGTCTTGGAAAGTAGCTCAGGCTGGTTTGCAATTTGCTATAATAGCCTAGGCTAGCCTGGAACTAAGTATGTATTCCAGGCAATTCTCAAGTCTAGCCTTCCTGCCTCCGCCTCCTGAGCACTGGGATTCTAGGAGCGTACTAACACCCCTAGCTTAGGTTTCTTTAACTTTCAGTTCCACTCAACTCATATGCCAGCAGCAGGTTGGTCTTATTACTGCAGTATGTAGTCCTTCAATTTCCTTCCCAGGACTGTTGTGGGTATTCTGCATCCCCTGCATTCTCACATGAATTTTAAGATCATGCCAATTTTTAGAAGGAAAATCAGGATTCACTAATGAATTCTATCAAACAGTTAAGGAAAAGATAATACCAGTTATCTATGTTTTCCAGAAGGGAAAGGAAACAAAGGAAACACTTCTCAGTTCATTTCATAAGGCCAGTATTATTATCCTGATCACACAAAAACAGCCACAAGAAAACCACAGACAGATATCCCTTATAAACATAGAAATACTCTACAAAATAACAGCAACAAGTATAGTGAGATGATTATATACCATAACCAAGCGGGACTTATCCCAGGAAAGTCTTTAGTTTAACATCTATAAATTAACAGAGTATGCCATTTCTCTAGCAACAAGAATTAAAACCAAATTATCATTTCACTAGATCTAGAAAAAGCATTTGACAAAATCCAGTACCATCCCGAGATACAAATACTCATTAGGAGTAGGATATATCCTTAGCCAGATAGAGGGAGCCTACAAAACTCACATCTAGCATTGCACTTAAATGACAGGAGACTGTATACTTTCTTCATAAAATAGGAACAGACCAAAGATGCTTAAACACGCGCCACTTCTACTCAAGAATGCCCTGGTGGATCTAGCCAGGATAATTAGGCAAGAAAAGGAAAAGCAGGGCGAGCAAGATGGTTCAGCAGATGCAGACATGTGTTGGTGCTGCCAGGCCTAATATCCAAGCTCAATCCCTGGATCCCACTAAGTAGAGGGAGAAGACCGACTCCCTCAGGTTGTCCTCTATGCTCTACACAAAACCGGAGGCATGCCCACACCCAAATAAAATGAAGTAAATGTAAGACATTAGGAACTGAAAACACATAGTATTGGATATAGTAGCAAGAGTAAAATCAAAAAATTCTATTGATAATAGTACAAATAGAATAAAATACATGGGAATACATTTAAAAGTGGGAAAGGATATAATATGTAAATTATAAAATGTTGAAACTATAGTGCAAATAAATGGGGGAAGTTTTAATTCTTGAATGCACATTTTCAAAAGGCCTAGTTTTGCAGTCACGGATGGTGCTTCCAGCACTTGGTGTGTGTTGGTTATGAAAAGAGAAAGAAAATAGCTGATACTCTACTGACGTGGAAGATATCCTTTAGAAATGTATTCACTTCATACATTTTGGGTGTTTAACTGCAACTAACAAGAAGCTCTGCAATGCCTTTTTATACTTGTCTACCATTTTCTACGGAACTGTGCTTGTTGATCCTTCTGTACATTTCCATGGTTGTTGTCAGGTCAGGAGAAAGCCACTTTCCTAGCTGTAACCGTGGCGTTGAAGAGCTCCCGCACCCAAGCATGTAGCTGTTACTGCCCAAGGCTGTCCTTAATAAGGTGCACTCATATTTTCAAACAAGGTACTTTTTTTTTCCATTTACTTCCAGTAGCAGCTGATCAAACCTCTTAAGCTGTTCTGGGAATGTGGTATTGGTACATCTATTGTTGCTTCATTAAATGATGCCATTTGTGTCATTATAGGTAATTTCTGTTTGAGAGCAGAGATGGTTACAAGGAGATCAGCAGCGGGGGGGGGGGGGGGGGGGGGGGGGAACTCAACTGATTGGTCAGGGGTGAACTGCACTAAAGAGAGGTAAGATGGCTTTCTCAGAAATTAGCAAAGGCCAATTTTCAGTGTCATTTTCTCTTAAAAAAATCCTTTGCCCATCTAATTCTAATATGTAGTACCATGCTCTCCTCTCTAGATAGTACTTGAAGTCCTGTTTTTTTAAGCTTTGTCCTACATGCAAATCTACAAAGCTCATATGGTACCACACAAAACACAGAAAACAGAATTCACTGAAATCCCCTTTATGTGAATGTATAGACTAGTTATTATAAAACATCTGTATGCCGGGCGGTGGTGGCGCACGCCTTTAATCCCAGCACTTGGGAGGCAGAGGCAGGTGGATTTCTGAGTTCTAGGCCAGCCTGGTCTACAGAGTGAGTTCCAGGACAGCCAGGGCTACACAGAGAAACCCTGTCTTGAAAAACAAACAAACAAAAAATCTGCATTTTACAAGTAGCAATACCAAGGTATGCTTTGTGATAGATGTGTTCCGGAAGAATCATGTGATAACTGATGACATCAATCAAATCTTAAATTCATCAGGGATGTTAACTTAAGGTACTCAGCAGGGAAATCCAGTCATAGTGAAGGTCCCCTCTATAAAATGAATGCATTTGGCTATAATTTTTTATTTATCACTTGGCAAGCAGCACATCAGTTGTTTTCTAATTTCTAGACTTTTCTTAAGTTGGAATACACCTGTATATGATTTTTAAGACAAAATCACCATTGGAACACATTTGCTTTCGTTTCCTATCCGCTGGACATAAGGATTTAGAGGACTCAGTGTTGTATGTTTTGAAAGTTTTCTTACTAACTTTCATACAATGTTCTTTCCCTCCTTCCCTCCCCCAACTCCTCCCAGATCCTCCCCACCTCTTCCCCATACAGTAAAGCATCTATGCCAGATAAGCCTTGTCCTCTGACTCTTTTTGTTCTCTACACAGATAATGATTACTGCTTCATGCATAATAAATATTTTCCGCAAGGTAAGGCATGTAACAGCCATACAAACAAAACAAAAACATGAAAATGAAAATAACCAACCCAGTAAGACAAAAGTACACACATACAAACACACAGACAAACAAACCAAAAAACAAAACCCAGACTCCATTTTGGGCTGGCCAGCTACTCCTGGGTCTGTCCTAGAGTGTGGTTGGTATGCCTAATGACAGACACTCCATTAGAGGGGACTGGCTTTCAGCTCCCCAAAGATACCAATTGCACATAGCTTCTTGGCGAGTGGTGGGACTTTGTGCTCACTTGCTCTTTGCAGTGCTGGCATTTTATCTGGTTTAAACCTGTGCAAGTCTTGTGTGTGATGTCACCCTTTAATCCCAGCACTCAGGAGGCAGAGGCAGGTGGATCTCTCTGCAAGTCTGAGGCCAGTTTGGTGTACAGAACAGGTTCCAGGACAGCCAGGACTACATAAGTGAGAGCATGTCTCACCCCTGCCCTCCAAGGATCTAGGGAAGGAAAAACAAATGACTGCATCACTGTAAGGTAGGACTGGTTAACATATTATATATTCCAATGTTTCCGTGTGGAATGTCTGAACCTTCCTATGCTATTTCTTATGGCATACCCCTCTTCACTACTCCTGCGGTGCCGTTCACATGGCTGTCAAGTGCACAGCACTTGTGAGAACTGACTCAATGACTTTTACAGATCAACTTCCAGTATTTACAACTGACTGTTTCCTCTTCCAAAGCGAATGAAAAACCAGAACTCCTTCTTTTACTTTATTTCACATTTAGGTCCAGCAAGCTTTAGAGATGTTTATGTTCTATAAACGTAAGATAGAAACTGGGATAGGAACCAAGAACCTAAGTCTCTTTGCTTTAGTTTCTTTTCTGCCACAAAATTGCTAATCTAACCTACTGCTTTCAACAGGAATGTTAGCACAATATATTTAAAGTACATTTATAAAAGTAAAAAGTATTACCTATTCTAATTATATACTTCATATTTTTCTTTCAATGAGACCCAAATTCTGATTTAATATAGCTAAATAAATCAGTTCTATGCACACCTGCTTCTCTCTGCACAAAATATGCATGTACACAAAACACAGGCACCTGATTATGGGAAATCAGAAATTAGCCCCACATAATGGATTTTCTTTTAACCACCCACTCGACATTTATAGTCCACTTTAAGGGCTCCATGCCTAGAATTGGCAGCTCTAGGAACAGTGAGATCAGTTTGTCTACAGTTGTTCCCAACCTTTTTTGGCTCTGGTACACCTACACTCGCTTCCAAAAATATACCCCACAGTCTGGTGCTCAATGGAATGAAAATCTTCCCTGAGCTAATAGAATATAAAACAGAGGAGGGAACAGACATAGCTCTGCATTTCCGGGTACTCGTACAACACAGTGAGGCAAAGCAGCAGAAAGGACATAATTGGCGCAACACTGGAGAAAAGGGGCTTTCAGCTGTTTCCCCCCAACTGCTTTAGGATAGACTTACATATATTGATCTCCAGCCACCAGATTTGTCTTCTTTGAGACTGAGGATATGATTTTGAAAAGGTGGCTAGCTCAAAAAAAAAAAAGGTGTGGCCAGTAGTACCATTTGAGCATATGAAAACCGATGGGTGTATACAAGCTCAAACACCACGCTTTGGACCTTACCTGCAATATATTGTAACTACCTGAGGTAACTAGCTACAGATACTGCCTGGAAGAAAGCTGAATTTTAATCAGAAACAAAATGCAATCGAGGACATAACACAGATAAATTGTTCGGTCTCAGTGACCTGCCTTCAATATTGAGCCTATTCCAAGTTGTGACCAATAGGAGGCAAAGATCCTTTATCTCTCTGGGCATTCAGAATTGTCCATAATTTATACCACTGCTCTCAATAATTTTATTTTTTGGGAGTTGAATCCCAACAATTTATGTCATAATTCATGTAATTAGCATGTATTTCTTAGAATGTTTTTACTTAATTTTGATATTGTTTATCATAAAATTTCTTTTGCTTTTGAGGGCAAACAGAAGTCTTTGAAGTTAACTGACGTTGCCTTCTTTACGAATATAAATATATCTTGTAGTACATTTACTGCAGGAGGGTCCTGGTCAGGATATTAATACTAAGTATTTAGCAACCTCCATGATACTACTTAGATCAGTATGGCTTCAGCCTTCCTAATGCTGTGACCCTTTAATACAGTTCCTCATGCTGTGGTGACCCCCAACCATAGCATTACTGAAAACCGCTGGCTTAGACGAAACCATCATAATCTCCTACAAAGAATATGTTGGAGAGAGCCAAGTGTTGTTCCCTTCATCTGCTCTAACCTGTCTATACAATACATCCTATAGTGTTAGAAGAGAAAAATGGCTTTGTGGTGAGCTGGAGAGATGGCTCAGAGTTAAGAGCACCGACTGCTCTTCCAGAGGACTTAGGTTCAGTTTTTAGTGGCTCACAGTAGTCTGTAACCTGGAAGCGGGTAAGAGATGATATGACACTTTCTTCTGGTCCCTGCAGGTACTGCATGCACATGGTACATAGGCAAAATATGCATACATAAAAAATTAAAATCCTTAATTTTGTAAACTAAAATTTATAATTTTATTACTGCCATGCCATTAAAATACATCAGACAAGACCAGTTTTAAACTCCTCTCAATTTATGCCATACTTGGACTTTCCCCTAGTTTTCTAGAACAATTTAAAGAGCCATATCCCTTAATTCAAAAATGACACAGAAAATAAAGGTTTTTGCAATTCTAACCAAGGACAGTTAGGAAGTAAATGTAGCTTGCTGGCATTCCAAGTAAGTTAGTAATATCAATTGTTTAAGAATTTGTGTACATAATTAGATTAAAATTTGAGGACATGGTGGAGTATGAATTATTGAAATATCCAAAGACAGGCTGCAGAAGAAGCATGTGATGGGAATCTGGGGCCACTGCTGCTCTGTGTGCCACCATCTGCTTCTTCCTCCAGAGTTCCGGGTTCTTCTTCCAGTTAAACAGAAATTGAGAATGAGAATTCTTACTATTTCAGACATTAGAGAAGTAGAAAGTAAAAGGTCAACCCGTTACAGATACGGATTTGTATCTACAATCTCCACTTAACTTTCCTGAGACAAGGCGATGACAGCACGAGCTTGCTGACTGTGGAGAACAGAAAGGCTTTCTCCAGAGTGAACACTGGATTTAAGAGATCACAAATGGAAAGCTATTCCCCCTACCCTAGCAAGGAGCAGCTCCAGGAACTGTTTGGAATTAATGTTAAAATAAATGCCAAAGGAAAAATTAAACTAAAGAAAAAGATGCTAAAAACACAAAAGAAGAGTTGGGTCTCTCCAGCTCCTTGAAAAATAGATTAAATAGATTAGAAAATAGATAAATATACCATATTAGTAATCTGAGCAGTACTGTTCAAAACTGAAAATTATAAAAAACAAAGAAAGTTCGAGAAGCTTCCAAAGCCAAGAGGAGCCTAGGCAGACAGAATGACTAAATGTATGGGTGGCCTGATTGGATCCTAGTACTGAAAGAAAAAGAATGCAAAGGAAAACAAGTGTATCATGCTCATGTGACATACTGATAGCAGAGGAAACTGTGTGGGGTATAGGAACTCTGTATGAGCTACCCATCTGTAAATACCTTCATAGGTTTTCCTAGTAAGTAAAGTTGATTAGAAATATTTTTAGGTCATTTGAAATTATCCTATTAATGAAAAATCCCTAAAACTGAGGGTTCAACTCAGAGGCCTAGATTAAGGGCAATAAAAGACTTCAACCATGAGATGACAACAGGTCAAGGAAGTCCACATTCCTTAGGAAGCCAGCACAGATAGCTCCAAACCCAGACCTGAGATCCCTTCAGAGAATGTCAGTAGGGTCAATGATTCTGAAAACAACAAAGCAGTCTGCTAAACTTTGCTCATCCCAAACAACTCTAAAGCACACTGGAGACAGCAGGCTTCTCAAGTAATGCAATCTCTGTGTGCAAAAGTAGAGCTAATGATTTCCATGGAATCAAACAACCTCAGGAAGTAGGGCCTTTATCAGCTGTCACGGGTCCAGGAAGTGGAGTGTGGGGGGAGGGGAGGTACACAGGCCAGTCCAAGCAACTACCCAACTTACTCCTGTGGTCTGACGCTATCTATCATTTACACAAGTAAACTAACAAACTCTATGACTCTTGCTCTTCTTGCCTAATGATTCTTTAAGAACAAAGTACCGTGAATATAATATTTATTAGTAGTTTATAAACTCTGAAGGATGATTTCTCAAGGGAAATCAATCTGACCACAGTTAATTAGTAAAACAGATTTCAAGGTGACAATATGCTAAACATTCCTAAACATTCATCCTTCCATTCAAATCACAGATATTTATTGAAGACACATGAAAGAAATCAGCTCAGGAAAACACTCTGAACTGATGGAAGAGTTTAGATGACGATTGAACCAATAAATAGAAATGTGAATGAAGGTAAGAGAACATCCTTGCTTAACCTTGCGCTCCCTCTAGTGGTCTCTTGGTTACAATGCAATGCTTACATAACAGCTCAGTCAGTTAACGTTTGTGAACTCAACTACAGTCTGAAGGCTTATCTAAGTTTGGGATTACACTAATCTTTTTTCCTTCTCCCTCCTCTCTTCACCCCAGCCTCTCTCTTTCTTCCCCTCCCCACTCTTTCAATGTTCTGATCATTTCATTCAATCTGCTAAAGAGACTGCCATTGATTCAGCCAACATATATCGAGAGCCTACCTTGATAAGGCATTAGCTAATGTTTGCAGTTTAATTACTTTATTTTCCATTTTCTAAACATCGGCAATCAATAATTTGATTGGTAACACCATGAGGAACACTCACCCAAAGGAGTAGAAATCAGTATTTCCTACTTCTGTCTTTCTGCCATCTCTTTCAACTTTCACACTCATTTGTCCCTACAGACGTTTTTATTGAAGATTTGCTATTTGCTGGGTATAGTTCTAGGCAGTAAGCTACAGGTATAAACAGGGAGGCCCCACCGATAATGTGGTATGCAAGCTCCCAAAGGGAGTGAGGTGGCATTCTTTGGACAAGGAAGAAATAGTAATGGCAAGGGCAAAGGCCTAAGGGTGAAGGAAGAGAGAGGATGCAGGAGTGTTTGATAGGGATGAACAGACCACAGCATGGACATTTTTGGTTTTACTCTACATGAAACAAGGAGACAGCCAGCCAATGCAGCATTACAAGCAAAGGAGTGACAGGATCTAATTTATGTTGTCAAAGGGTCACCGTGGCTGTTCTGCACAGAACAGATCAAAGGGACAAGGCCAGAAGCAAGAACTCTATCTGGGCAGCTGCTGCAATACAGCAAGAGAAATGTTAGTAGCTTGCACAGGGAGGAGGAATAAAGACACGACAGACTCTAGATATCTGAGGACACAATTACTTTCTTTTAAAAAAAAAAGTATCTAAGAGATCAAATGTCAATCATGAACAGAAAGAATCGAGAATGATCCCAACATGTTTGGCTTCATTGGTCTCAAGGATGGGGTATTTTTTTTTTTTTTTTTGGATATACTGAGTTTTAGATATCAGCCTGATAACCAACAATCAATTTGCATTCACCATTCCATTGTGAATCTGAATCATGAATTCTCATAGTCCATGTTTCTCTTAGCATCCTTGTCTTCCAAGTTCCTAGCTCATTAAGCTCTACTTCCATCATTCAGTGGCTTTTCTAAGACCAAAGCACCAAACTTGTCCACGGTCCAGCCACAAAACAATTCCATAGGCTCAAGAACCAAGCAGTCAGATTTACCTCAGCAACGGCCTGTGCCCTGGTACCAATCTTAGTTTCTTTTCCTGATGCTGTCATAAAATACACTAACAAAAGCAACTGTAAAGGAAAATGGCTTTATTTTAGCTTATAATTCCAGGTTATAATTCAGCATGGTGGGGAAGAAAGCCAAAGCACCAGGAGCTTCAAGCAGGTAGTCATCCAGTCAGAAGAGGACTAAATACACGGCCTCTCAGTTCCTGTTCTCTATTCATATAGGCCAAGATCCTCTGGGAATAGTTCTGTTCACAATTAAGATAGCTCTTCCTACATCTATTAATGTAATCAAGATATGTTCCCCAACACAGCCATGCCAGAGGCACATCTCCCTGACAACTCTAGTTCCTGTCTCCTGTCAAGTTGATTTAATGTTAAAATATTAATCATTACAGTACAGTACAGTATCTTTTTATGTGTATGTATATGTGTAGAAAATGCGCATGAAGACCCAAGGTTGCCATCTGATAGCCTCCTCCTTGTTCTCCATGTTATTCACTGAGCTAGGGTTTCTTACTGAACCCAGAGCTCACTGATACAGGCTACCATCTCTGCCTTCTGAGCACCAGAACTACAGGCAGGCTGCCACGCCTACTTTGCATTCACATGGATTCTAAGGCTCTGAACCTCTGTCTTCATGTTTAACAGCCAGTGCTTTATCCACTAAGCCATCACCTTAGCCTCTAGGTGCTTTTTGATTGCTGTTTCCAGTTTCGGCTGAAAACATTTTCTACCTACTTAGACAAGGAACTGGGTATTTTTGAAGTTCCCCTTCTTTTTACCCTCAGCAGTCAACTAATCACCTGAGGGGCATTTATTTAGTCATTGAGACAGGGTCTTGCTACATATCCCAGGCTGTCACATTTACAGCAATCTTCCTGCCTCTATCTCTAGGTACTGTGATGTTAGGCATGTGCCAACATGCCTGGCTGGTTCACTGAGTTCTACTGGCAATGCCTGCAAGACTCCAGCACTATCTTTCCTTTTCACATCTGCTGCTTCTCTCTTTGTTCATGCTTTTCATCACCTCTTCTCTGGCCACTGAGCAGAACGGTATGATCTTTTTGCTTTCATCAGGAGAAATGGACAGAGTGGTCCAGCAGCTCCAGGGTTAGGAGATGAGTGCAAAGGAAGGGACAGGGTCTAAGTCTTGGTACTTGGACCTTAAAATGAATACACGCATATAACAGTATTACTGAAACAGTGTCCACTGCAGTCCACCAAACTGTTTCTTGGTCAACAACTCTGCCAGTAAATCAGGCAGTAGACTAGCTGTGAACCTGATAGAAATCTCCCTTTCTTCAGTGGTACAACTGTTCTCTCAATATTCTATTAAAATAAACAAATAAATGACTAACACAGTAACTGCTCTCTCTTTCAGATTTTTGTTACTGGTGCTTACTACAGAGTACAATGAACTGCACCGTGGAAGAGTGAGAGGTGAGAGTGATCACAGAGGAAGGGCAGAGCTTAAAGGAGTTGTTCTGACATAGGAAGGCAGTAGATAAATGGCTAAATGTCAGTTCAAAGTATTTCTGGGGGAAAGTCCTGCAAGCTTGGGCCTAGAGGAATGGATCTCTGCTGAAAGGCAATCAGGCTGCATCACATGGCTGAAAAATCCAGTTAGCGGAACTCATATAGAACTTAGCAGCACACCTTGTTTGGTGTTTCGTACGCCCTGGCTGCTGCTATAGTTTATATGCTATGTCTATTATCCCTTCTGATCCATGTGCTCTGTGAGATAGGTATCATCATCACCATTTCTATGTGAGGAAACTAAGGAACGAAAGTCTACGCTGCTCAAGGTCAGTATAGGAGATGACACGGCTGCAATTTAAACCTACACAGTGGCTTCAGAGGCCTTATGTTTAAGCCTCATGTTGGTGGAAACCAACTGAATGTGCCCTGAACACACACACACACACACACACACACACACACACGTAGCTCAGAGATACTCTTTTTATTCCTGAGGATCAGGCCTGTAAAATTGCTACCGCAATCACTGCATTAGCACCTAGCCCAGAGAACCTAGCATCACATTAGGAGAATTTATAAAACCACTGACTAGAGAATTGCATGTATTTGAAGAGGGGGCCAACATCTGATTTCCTGGAGGAAGGCGGGAGTGAATTCTCTATTCATTACCTTTTATCTTTCTTGATCTAGATTAGGTCTGTGAAGACCAAAAACTTGTGAATTGATTACGCAGTTCCAGATCAATGGAAAGGAATTTCTGGATAGTGATTACACATGATACTGATGGAAAGACTTCGCTTTTTTCTTTTCAGAAAGCTGCTCAAGGCCAAGGTGAAGAGAGGGAGGATCTGAGGAAACCTGTGCCAAGGTACTGTCTAGAATTTTGGTTTTATAGAAGGCCTTGGTGTGGAGCTCAGAGAGTGCTGCTAAAGCCTCAATATCAAGGCTGCTAAATCGTTACTACTGTTAATTACAGGATGACTCCATAGTATACTGGTAGGTAGTACCTTTATTTGCTCAAAGATGTGAGTCAGATTCTAGTAGAATGAGAGGTTGGCTGATAAAGGGAATTCTTTGTAATATTAGGCATAAAGTAGGAGGGTAGAGAGTTGCTGGTGGCTAAACCCAGAAATTAAACTCTAATATGGGTAGTGTAATAGTCTAATTTCAGCCACAGGTAGTGTATACACAAAGGGGAATGTAATACCAGGCCTGCTTTCAGCTGTACAAGCAGTTAGACTTACTGGACCAAGGACTAAGAGGTTGCCTAAGATGTCTGAGTAGAATCTAGTGTGCATATGATACATGACTTTTATCCCTTATATGATGGGATCTTTGATATATTCTTTAATGAAGTATCACATTTAATCCTTATAATCCTATGAAGTAGGTAATATTATTACCTGCAATTTATAAATGAGGATATGGAGGCACAATGCAGCTCAGATTGGCTGAGCATTAGATGCTGTGGTCAGAATAGATGGAACTTGGATTTACTGTGATACACTGTCTTCCCAAGTTCTGTAAGGACCACAAGAGCATACCTCATCCACTAGAGGATAGGGAAGAGTACCATAGGAACAAAGCACGCCTCAGCTGGTTGTTCTTCTGGTGGCCAGCTTGATAGTTTTGTTACGGAGAAGTTGGCCCCTTATCGGCTGGATAAACATCAATAGGACTGTCTGGCTGCTCACCGATTTCTATGGTAATGTGTTTATTCTGCAGGTGGCAGCATGGGAAAAGACTGAGTGACAAGGGACAAGGATGTGCCATCCATGGATGAAATAAGGTGTGTGACTTTGGTGGGGAGATGACATGGCTGACTCGGCATGCAGATCTCCTTTCATGCAGTTATCTACAAGTTGGTAAGGCTAGAGCTGAGGAGGAGGAGGTGGAGGAGGTTGGTTGGCTGCTATGGTAAAAAGTTCTGTTGTGCACAGCTCTTCAGGGAACTGGAACTATAGTACAGTCACTTTCATTCACTGCATCTGATGCATAAAATGATGAGGCTACTGGGACTCCCAACTCCTGTAGTTTGAACTTAGCTGGTTGGTAATATGAGCCAGAAGTCTCACTCACAGGCTTGTAGAGCTTGCCAAACTTCTGGCTCTATCATTCACTGCCCCCAAGTGGAACACTTGGGAAACAACATCATCCAGTACAATCAGCTAGACAATGATCTCTTTAAGGAGGCAAAGAGGCTCAATGTGGCCAGGTAGAAGCCAGAAGTGTCATGCAGTCACAGGGTGGAAGTAAAACACAGCTGAACTGTCGGTGTGGGTTTTAAGTGCACTGTCAGATCAGGATGAAGAAAGGCATTGCAAGCGAAGTGCAGAAGCAAACAGAGACAGGCACACCACCAAGGTGAAAGGACGAGGATTGGCTGAAGGGACAGTCCCAATGTCAGTGTTGAGGAAGTTGAGTCACTGTCTTGTGCCAGGCTCTAATAATCCTGGAATTGTTTGCAAGAGTAGGGTGAGTTCCATTTTTAAGAAAATCTGGATGTGACAAAGTGGCTTCCTAATGGACTGACTTCAAAAGAATCTAATGATTCAAAAAGGTCCATGGGCCGAGGAACTAGGAAGGCAAGAGTCGTTGTACACAGAAGCAGGCATCCTGGCAGGCCTCTTCTTTTGCTAGCAGGCAGCACACACACTCCTGCCACACTCATCTGTGACTGCAGCCCAGGCAAGTCTTCAACTCCTGCCTCAGCCTCCCAAATAGCTGAGATTACTGTTTGTGCTGCCAGGAGTGACTTTCCCTGGCAAAATCGACCAGGTTCCACTGTGTGGTTCTGATAAACATGAAGCCCTTCAGGAGTTTCCCATATCTCTGCCCCATCTTCCATCACTGCCTACTTCACACAGCTCCCAGTGACACTAGCATGTAAGGCTCCCTGGGGACTCCCTGCTTTTGGGGTCCCTTTTGGGGGTATTGATTTTCACATCTTATTTTCCGCTGCTCTGCCTCTGTAATGCTGCTGTAGCTTTCTGTAGGGCATACCCTTCCTCTATGTCTTTGGCTGTCTGGCCCAGCCCTTTTCACCGAACCCCCTTCCTGATCTTCACATCTCGGAAGTCCTGCTTCTCAACCATTTTTCTCATTATTGTGCCTGGCTCCCACTCAAGGATCTCTTTAAGACAGCTTTTCTTAATCATTTCCTCCTGCCATGAAACTAATATCATAGATACGCTGTACATCTGTTTATATACTGAGTCCCTTTGGAGGACTATAAATTATGATAACATTTAAAGTTATTTCACCTTCAGTTATGACTTTTTCTCCCCTGGGACATCATCATTTATATGGCAAATGTATGCAGAACAGGCTACTCCAGTATGTCTTTTGAGGCTCATTTTCACCCTTGGTTTCTATGGTGAAAGTCATTCTTGAGACTATTCCCTCTCAAAATCCTATCATAGACTTTTCTTCTCCCCCCTCCCTCCTCTCTCTCTCTCTCTCTCTCTCTCTCTCTGTGTGTGTGTGTGTGTGTGTGTGTGTGTGTGTGTGTGTGTGTGTGTGTATTGTAGGCATGAAGTCCAAGTCTTCAGACACGGCAATCATGTGCTCTACATTGAGATAAACCTCAATTTCCACCTTCCCTTTAACAAACGCCATTCCACAAGGGCTGGTATTTGCTATATTTCCCACTATTCTATGCATTCTTTCCAGGACAATTGGTCTAGTTCCTTGTTTTTAATGACTGCCCACGATGCTATTAAGTCGAAGGCTGTCATTCCATTGAAGATGACTCCCCTTAGCTCCAGCCTCTTGCTGGATGGTCTATAGACTAAGGATGGGTGGCACTGCTGTGAGTTTCTGTCAATGTAGATTCCCAGGTTCTATCCCAGTCCTCTTGAACCAGAGTTTGCATTTTAACAAGCTCCCAAGATATTTTGTATGCACACTAAAGATAGAGAAGCCCAGGGTGGTGTCCTATTACCAACTCTCTAACAGATGCCATTAATAAGATATAACCCCATCAGTCCTCACGTGCACTTGCTGATTCTCTAACTCATCAGATGCAGTCACCTACATACAAAGTCCATGCCAGCCACCTCTTCTATGTCATTTATGACTAATTGGTCACCTTTCTATCTGCTCTATCACTGGATGCCCCAGACTGTGTCTCCTCTTCTGTGCTGATCACTACTGCTCCCATCCGTGCTTAGGTACATTAGCATGGCAAGCCCTAACCCGTGTTCCTGCCCGCAGCCTCTATTCCCTGAATCTACCTGCCAACTACAGTTAGAATGGGTTTCTAAGATACAAGTCTAACAGATACATACTCTTGGTTACACTCCCTTCAATAACTCTTCAGTGTCTTAAGTGGGGGTTCTTAGTCTAAGCGATGGTTCTTAGCCTGGATCCAGAACAGGTTTTAGGAAACTTTCTCAAACTATGAGGAAAATTTTGTGTTGTATACATTTTCTAAGGACAAACGGCTTTCATTGAATTTTCTGAGCCGTTCAAGGACAAAGATAGTTAAGAACCACTGGAAAAAAAAATTGACCAAGCTTGACAGAGTTGGAGCTATTTAGTTTGGCATAGAAAGACCATTCCAATCCTTATCATTTCTGGCCACTTGTCTATGGAGTCCATGCTTTCAGGTTTAATAACAGTCTCGGCAGTCCCCACAACTCTGCCATCTCCGTGCTTGTGCACACACTGTTCCTGCAATAATCCTGGGGTGACACACACCTCCTATGTGGTAAAGCCTGAATTTACATCTATCTCTTACTTCAGAGTTCATGGTCACTCCATTCTACAGTGGCATGTCCTTTTGCATTATGACTTAATACTCAAAAGTACACCTAACCCTTACCCAAACAAGGTTCCTGCAATTCACATGCCTAGATCTCACATATATATTATAGCTATTACACATATGACATATATATAAGTGTTGCAGTCCACTAAGTTATTAAAATGCTCCATTAATGAGTTGCTGCCATCAGTATGAGAAATGCTGCACTAGGCTTTTGCTGATACAGGGAGTTCTCATTACTAAGGAGCAGTAATAGAAAGGTTTTGGGATTTCCTAGGATTTCAAAAGCTATGAATGTGTTTGATAGTGAACTGACCACTTACTATCTGTCTCAACTCAAGCAACCTTCTGAATTATGCATTAACACCCCATCCATTCATCCATTCACTTTTGAGTCTCCCAGATCATCAGATACATCGCCTAGCAACTCAATACAAATTTATCACAGAGTAAAGTTACAAGTCATGTATAAAGTGCAGGATATCACGGAGTGAGCACACAAAATAAAAACCATCAATATGGTAAGCTAATTTACAACTGAAAAGGAAGAAACTAAGCAAGGACCCTGATTTTTCAGTGTAGTTGAGAAGACACTATTGTGAATACTGAGTTGATTAAAGAGGCTCACAGGACAATAGATACTCCTTGAATACCCTGGCCAAAATCAGCTCTTAAGAACCACGGTGCAAGAATCTCAGGAATTCAACACACCACCTTGAAATAACAGGCAATTTTGTCAAAAAATAGATCCTAATCAAAACTACACTAGTCCCTGGTATGTTATTTGTTAGGGGAACTAATACATAGTTTTATTCAGGACTCAGTTTTATGAAACTAGACAAAACAGACATATGATTCTCATTATTCCCACTGGCATCCTATCTACCTAACAAGACTCTGCTCATTCAGTATGCACTCTACAACCCCTCCACCTCCAAAAGACTTCTTCTTATCTTATGTGTTTTGCCTGCATGTGTCTGGAGCCATTGCAGGTCAGAAGAAGATATCATATCCCCTGTAACTGGAATTATGGACAGTTTTGGGCCATTATGTGGGTGCTAGAAACTGAACTTGAGTCCTCTACAAGAACAGCAATTACTCCTAATTGTTGAGCAATCTTTCCAGCCCCACCTCTTCCTTTTTAAAGATACAGTCTTAATATGTAGCTTAGGCTGATCTCAAACTTGCCATCCTCTTCCTGCTGCCTCCAAAATTCTGGGATTATAGGAAGGTACTGCCATGTCATGTTTTAGTAACTCTTTAAAATGGATTTGCTTAGTGACCGTTTGACAATCTCACTTCCTTTGAATAATAAGAGCCTCATATATGCTTGTTTCCTTCCCATATGACATACAGCAAGAGCTTAACGTCTGTAAATGGAATGATATCAATAGTATCTAATTCAATCAGCATACAGAAGAACTACCGAAATTCTTTAATAAGTCCTCACTCAACCAGAGAAAATGTCCTATTCTTTAGTTTGAATCACAAAACTTTGTAATGTTGTCTTGACTTCTCTTCAGACTGACCATTTCACTACTTAGAGTCCTCCAAATGCACCATACTTTCCTCTGCTACTGTGTCATCAATCCTTCTGCTAGGCGACTCCTATCCTTACCAAGTGAGAAAGCATGACTCCTTTCTCATTACACACTACCTTGCACATGATTACAAGCACACACACACACACTCACTATACCACATCGTCATTGCCTCCCATTTATAGAAAAAAAAAAACACAAGTACCCCAGAGAAAATAGAGGAAACAGAAAAAGGTATGTGTATATGCACACAAACTTTAAGTGGCTTAAAAACGTGTATGTTATGTGAGTTTTAACTTTTACCTCATGCAGAAGCATATAAAATATATACCCATACATGTGCAAAGCCAACAATTTTTTGCTGTATTTTAAGATTTTTTTCAATTGTACAAAAATCTTGCATGAATATAATCAAAGTGAATAAGTGTATGTTAGAGCTATCTACTCTTAATAAAAATCTGATGTGCATACAAATCTGTAATATGAAGGACATTTTTCCTAGTTATGAAATCACCCTAACCACCTATTTTTTGCTTTTTATTTTTTGAGACACAGTCTATGTAACCCTGGCTGTCCTGGAACTTACTATGTAGACCAGGCTGGCCTCTAACTCACAGAGCTCCACCTACCCCGTGGGATTAAAAGCTTGCACTACCACATCTGACTCTGACCACCATTTTTGATGGTTATATAATATCCCAGAGAGAGGATACTATGTAACCATTGTAGTAGTGTTGAATGTTTAGCTATCCCTCCTGTTGCCTTTGGAGGTGTTACAGTAACTGAGAAAGTATCAAGTATCATCATACATACACTTGCCACTTTAGTGGAGGTTAGTTTCCTTAGAATAAATTATCAAGAGTCATCTCAAATTTGGCAGGAAGGAAAAATATGTATTTCAGTTTCAGTTTCTCTATGTGATGCTAATTTTTTAAATTATTTGTTGTATATTTGTGTCATTTTGTCTATTTATGAAACTATGTTAAACTAACTAAAGAGTTTAACTTCCGGCTATATTTTCCCTATTATTTCTTTTTATTTTGCTAAATTTCAACTATAACAGCAGTTATCATCTCACTACAAACCCTTTGAAATTATGTGGTGGCACATGCCTGTAGTTTGAAGCACTTGAAAAGCAGAAGCAAGAAAATCACTGCCAGCTTGAAACCATCAGTGAGTCCCATGCCAGCCAGGGCCACAAAGGGAGATGATGTCTCAAAATCAAAGAAACTCCTATATAACTCTTCCACTGTATGGTGACCAGTGTGCTTATTCCCACTGTTTTCCTCATGTGTGTGATAAAGAAATTACAATGTGCATATTATTTTAAATACCACTTTTAAAATATATTTTACTCAGGGCTAGAGAGATATCTCAGTGGTTAAGAACACTGTCTGCTCTTTCGGAGGACTTGGGTTCAATTCCCAGCACCCACATGGCAGCTCACAAGTGTCTGTGACTCCAGTTCCAGGGGATCTGACACCCTTACATAGACATGCATGCAGTTAAGTCACCCATGTACATAAAATAATTTAAAAGTATATTTTATTTAAAAGTATGTTTTATTCTTGAAATGCCCTATAATTTTCATAATCACCATTACACATAATACATAAGGGCTTGAGATATATGTAGCTCAGTGGTACAGTGTATAGGAAGCAATGCAGGAGGCCTTGGGTCAAGTCCTTAGAAAAGAATGCAGAGAGACAAAGCAAAAATTATAGCATGCATAATATTTCATGGAGTAAACCTACCATTCCTTTATTCCCTGACTGCTAGATGTATGATTTTTTAAAACATTCTTTCAAATACAGGCTTAGAAGGGTTTGTGCATTACATTTGTCTATCTGTACTACTGACCTATATCCCCAGCACCAAGTTGCTTTTTTGTTTGTTTGTTTGGCTGGCTGGTTTTTTAAGACAAGGCTTCTCTGTGTAGACCAGGCTGGCCTTGAACTCAAGCGATCCACCTGCCTCTAGGATTAAAGGCATGCGCCACCGCCACCGCCACCGCCACCGCCACCGCCACCGCCACCGCCACCGCCACCGCCACCGCCACCGTTGAATTTTTGATTGGTAATGAACATTTCTCTCACATCTTCTAATTGCACTTATACTCTCTTATAAACTGTCT
This sequence comes from Rhabdomys pumilio, assembly GCA_030674055.1. Classification (NCBI taxonomy): domain Eukaryota; kingdom Metazoa; phylum Chordata; class Mammalia; order Rodentia; family Muridae; genus Rhabdomys; species Rhabdomys pumilio. The sequence goes on along the minus strand of JANHMN010000005.1, from coordinate 67,669,456 downwards.
ATTCATGTTCTTTCACCAAATTTCTTTTTATACACTATAAAGCATGTGGCCTTAAATAATACAGGTCTATTACACTTTGTTATATTTATGTTACATGGGCTTTGCCAGTCTGTGTTTATCTTTTATTCTTGGAGTGGCTTAAAAACTTGTATATTAGTTTTTAATTTTTTTAGTGTCAGATTTGATCTTTTTCCTGAGACTATTTCCTACTACTTCCTAAACATAGAAATCTATTCCTTGTTACAAGCTTGATAAATATAGCCACCCATCTGAGTTTTAGAACTTGCTTTTTAAAAAATATTTAATTCTTCTCTCCAACTGCCACCTGCTTTAGTTTATTACAGGAAATGAAACTATAAATGCCACAAGCTGTCACAACATGATTTAATGAACAGCCCTTTCTACTCCGACCATGCATCTTTTTAAAAAATCACTTTCTCCGATGCAAATTAGATCTAAGAAATTATTGCTTCAGGCATGGTGTGTTGACTTGTAATTTTAGCTCTCAGGCTGCTGAGGCAGGAGGATCATAAGCTTTAGGGCAGCTTTGCCTGAAGCAATAATTAGCCAAAGAATTAACATCATCATCATCATCAACAACAAAATGTCTCATACTGGCAATATAAGTAAAACTCCTGTCCTACATGGAGTCTTAAGTAATAATTGAACAGTGTATCTTAACATTCTTTAGTCTTCCACGTATGATTACACATTGACCATGAGCATGAGAACAAAGTAGAAAGGCTGCATCTTGCACAACTTTGATTGCTCTCCTCTTTCATTTATTGAGGTAGGGCTTCTTAAATCTGGAGCTCACCGACTCCGGCTAGTCTAAGCTATCCAGTCTGTGCTGGGAATCGCCCATGTCTTTGCCGCTTTAGTGCTGGTATTACTGGAAGCCACAGTATCTATCCAGTGTCTACCTGGGTTCTGTGGATCTGAACTGCGAGTCTCATGCACAGCTATCTCTCTAGTCCCCCTTTCCATCGTTCGTCTCCCATCTGGGACCTCCAAACGGCTTCTCAGCTATGTATTCCTATCTGTCTTGGCTTTATTCAAAATAGAACATAATCTCTCTTAAAGTTCTTAAAGCTTTCTTTTCCTCCAAACCATGGAGAAACAATATCCATGTAAGATTGTGAAGACATGGAAGGAAAGCCCTTAAAAAGGATCTTTTCTTAAAATTTATGGAGGCATACTTTACATATTATAAAATTTGAAAGTGATCATTTGGTGAAGGAAAACATCAGTATACATTTACTAACTAGTAAAGAGATTCCAGTAGAAATGCCTCTTTGAAATCAAAGTGAAGTATACTACCAAATGCATGGATAAGATAGTAAACAGTGCACTCAGTCAAGACTGATCACTTTATACGTGTATGAAGTGCCAGGTTGGGAATATAACTCAGTGGTAGAGCACTTGCCTAGCATGCACGAGGTCTTACGTTCAATTTCCAGCACTGAAACTTTGGGGTGGGGCAGGAAGCTCAGTTGGTGGAGAGCTTACAAAGTATGCAGATGCCCTGGGGTTGATCCTCTGCATTGCAAAAACCAGACCGTGCTACATCCCTGTAATCCCAGCACTTTGACGTGGAAGTGTGAGGATTAGCAATTTAAGGTCATTCTTGGCTAAAAAGAGAGCTTGGGGTCAGAAAAAATAAGACAAAAATAAGCTAACGTCATTTAAAAAAATAGAGGCCATAATAGTTGACTGCCAGCAGGTGGCGCTTGACTCACAGCAAAGTGTGGAGGAAAAGCAGCTACTGAATTATCAAGGAAATGCTACTAAATGGTAAAAGTCTCCTCCATACAGGAAGGTGAAAGTGCAGAAACTGAAGGAAGAAGGTAGAGTTAGTCTGTAAGGCATGACTCCAGTGCAAGTTTGTTCAACTGTCTGTGTGGGGAGAGGAATAATGCTCTCTTCCTTCTAGGTTCTTGGCTGAATGATGAGCTGGCATAAAAAATTTAACAGGAGAAAAACAATTGTATTCACTTTTTAAAACACACACACACACACACACACACACACACATCTCATTGATGAGACTGAATACAACATAGCTTTCTGAGCTACTGAATAGGGACTTTCTGGGGGATGGTGGAGACAAATGACAGGGGCATGAGGGGAGAAAACACACTTGGCAAGAATAAAAATGCCTCCGAGCCTCTCTCTTCCTCCTAGATACTGTTGCTGTGTGCTCTACCCCCTTGCCAAAAGGCCTGGATCTTGTGTACCAACTGACTCACTGGACTTGGCCAGCCTGCCTATGTTCACAATGAGAGAAAATGAATAAAAGGAAAGAGGAATTTGGTCAAAGCTCAGCCTAGCCAGGAAGGCAGCTAACCTCAACTTTCACAATTTATTTTCTACAAACTTACACAGAATTGGTCTCTTTGAGGCTCATACTATGTTAGGGCAGTGTTTTCATTATTCTAGACTGATATACCTAATATTTGTAGCATTAGTCCTTTAGCAGGGTTTCCAAAAATCACTCTTACTTAACTTTCAAATGTAGTGATCTGCCCTACCATCCCCAAGTTTGGGTTATCTCCTCAGAATAGAGTTCTAAGAATACCGTTACCAAGTCAACAAGTATGAACATATTTCCCACTTTTAATACTATCAAAGTTTTGGAGAAGCTAGTTACAACAGAACCCTGATAGCACCTGAATATTTAAAAAAAAAAAAAAGGATTTTTTTTTTAAATTTGGGTGGGGGAAATGTACTTGGCTTCAATTTCTCTATCTCATTACTAAAGATAAGAAACTCATGCTTGACATGCAGTATTTAATCAATGCTGGTTTAAGGAATAAATGGGATTTATGAATTTGTGTATATTTTCGAGGATTAAATAGTGAGATTTCAGTGAAGAAAACAGGACATAGAAACTTGATGGGCAGCTTAGGGCAGGGATTCCCTAAAGCAGCCATTCCAGGAATGTCCAAATGCTACAAGGGAGCTCTGGTTCCTTATCTGCTCCCAAATGAGCATCCCTGCCTACGTGTAGATGTGAGCAGAACTCCAGACCAGACACTAAGAGCATCTGGTAAACAGCTTTGGAACTGGATCTCTAGATTTCCATGATGGAACTGGGTTTTACTCAGTCCTCAATTTCATCCTATCTTCTAAATGATGTCAGGGCAACTTCTTTAGAGCAGAGACTGTTAGGATATCTGGAGGAGATAAGAAATCACAATCTAAGTTAACAGTCCAAGCTACTCAAAGCAGAAGAGTTAATGAAGCAAGTACAAGAGCCCACCTAAAGGCATGCTAAATAGATGGGAGGAACAATTAATTACATCCTTAATGAGAGGATGGACTTTTCCTGCCCAGAAACCACACACACACACACACACACACACACACACACACACACACACACACACAC
>JANHMN010000005.1:67653489-67666055 GCA_030674055.1 Rhabdomys pumilio | reverse complement strand
CACACACACACACACACACACACACACACACACACACACACACACACCCTGCACTGCAGTTGCTTTTCAAGCCTTAGCTGGGTTAAGCCTGCTTGCTTTTCTGAATGATTTAGAAAAGTATATTCAATCTGTCTGTCTGTCTGTCTGTCTGTCTACCTGCCTATCTATCTATCTATCTATCTATCTATCTATCTATCTATCTATCTATCATCTATCTATCTATCTATCTATCTATCTATCTATCTATCTATCTATCTATCTCTCCCTCTGTTTTTGTCTCTCTCTTCAGATACTGGGCATTCTGCTTCCCCAGATACTCTGGACTTTCTTACTCTTCTTCTTTGATGTTATTTCTACCGCTGACTACCAATCCCTCATTTCTGTTATGTGCTGGCTACAAAATGCATGATTTTTCTCTTTTCTAGCCTCCCTGGCAGCTACCAAAATTTACAGCTTGCCTGTCCTAAGGGTTTCCTTTTAAAGACTAAGAAGTGTCATTGTCCTTGAGCTTATTTTATTTTATTGAGACAGAATATCACTACACAGTCCTAGCAGGACTAGAACTAAGAGACCTACTTGCCTCTCTCTCCTGAGTGCTAAGATTAAAAAAGGGTCACTATGCCTAGCCTGAGTCTATTCTTTTTTTTATTTGATAGTTTATTTACATTTCAGATGTTATCCCCTTTCCCCATGCCCCCCCACCATTAATCTTCTATCCCATCCCTTCTCCTCCTTTCTTGCTTTTATACCATTTAAATTACATGCAAATATTAAGGTCAGTTCTAGGTTGAGGAACTAGCAATACAATAGATGTAAATAGTCCAGGAACAAGTAAGACAATAAACCCAGATAGTCAAAGAACACGCAGGACAATAAACAGAATCCTGTGATCACTCCTGTGATCTCTATTTCTAAGGGATTATCAGGATGATCAAAATATCCAAGCCTACTTCCCTGTCCTAGCCCAAAGTCATTTTCATGCCTGAAGCCTACTTCTTTGTTCTAGTTTAAGATTTAGATTTCAGCCTATAATTACTTCTTTGTTCTAGTCTAATGTCACATTTCTGCCTGCAGTTCATTTCCTTGTCCTTGGCATATGTCAGATTCCTGCCAGGCAGCCCCAAAAGCTCTCCACATCTCCCCCCTATTCATTACATAAACAAGACTGAGCCTGTCCTTAGGTTGTTCTAATAAGAATGCCTTCCTAACCCGTCAATATGCATTATCAAAAGCAATGAACTGTCTTAGGTTGGTAAGACTCTGCAGAATCTTACCCATCCTTGGCTTGTCAGTCTTTAAATTAATAGCTCTGTCTGGGGGACCATTTTCAGTTTCAAGTCATGTACTTTGGCTGCCAACCTGCGGATTGATGCTCTATATTCTATTCAAATTATCGGAAGGAGGTTCAGGGTTTAAGAGTTAGGAACCATCTCAAGTGTCATGACAAATACCATTGGAGTGATGTTACTTCTAAAATTTACAATGATAGTCATTATAATTAGAAAAAAGTTTAAAGACACCTGTAGGATATTTGGCATAATTCTAACACCTCTCTGGGTGTATCAACTTTGCATAGTGAGATTATGAATTAAAGAATGCTGCTCTGTTGAGCTTTGATGCTGCAGATAATGCTGATAAAATTATCCATGGCTTGAGGTTAGTATTTCCAGTTTGGTCAAACCTCAGGAATATCATATATAGCTTGATCAGGCTAGCCCCTTTTGTCCTGAGAATACATTTATTCCTGCCCATTGTGTTAAAACCTGAGTATATTATTAAATTCTTTAATTTAATTGGACTAAAAACCCAAGAGGAGACCCCAATTTGCCCAGTAACAAGAGACACTCTAGGTTGGACTTCCCCAAAATTTCTAGTAACAATAGCAGGTCATGCTTAGCTTCATGTAGGCTTATAAGCCTATAGCCCACTTCAGAGAGGCTTCTAGGGGTGCCAAGAACATCTCAGAATTTAGACCTGAATTGGGTCAATCCCCCCAAAGTCTGTCTTTTCCATTCACTGCAAGTCTGTCTGTTTCCAGACAGAATTAGCTGAATTGAAAGCTGTCCTAAACAGTAAATATTATGTGGGTACCGTTGAACTTGAGTGCAGCCAAGCAGCCATGACTGATACCACTAGAATATATGGCTGTTGCCTCAGAAATCGAGTTAAGAAGTAGGAAGGTCTGAAACTGACCCAGGCCCCAGCAGGCCTTTTGCAGGGGTCGAAAACTTGGGAAATGACAGCACACTTGCCAGAGCAAAGCTTCTCAGGGATACCATAGGACTTTCTTACTCCACATGCCCAAAGGACAGAGAAGCCCTGGATGTAAACTTGCTCTTCTCTTCATTCTTCAGCTTTAGTAAGAAAAGCTCTTGTTTTAATTTTAAACTTTAAAAAGTCAAAGAAAAACTAACAAAAGTAGGCTGGTCTCTTTGTTTAAGACCATGCAAAATCATTACTAAAATATCTGTTTTCTACTGCTTGGGTAGTAGATTCTAGATATTTAGTTTTACAAGGCCTCCTTTGGCTAGGAAACCTGTTCATTTCAAAAAGAATACCATACTATTATGTAAATTTGCATATGTTAAATTGTGCTGCTTTTCAGTCTGAAAGAATCAAATGCTGTTTTGTTTTTACTGAAGATCAAGGCCTCGATTGGCTGCACACACTGGCAGTTACTAAGACAGCTATTGTCTTTTACTCAGCTGATGCCCTTCCCTAACAAGTAGTAAGTACTTCTAACATAGTCATTGAGATTCCAGATGTGGAATAAGACCTCGTAGTTCTTGTCAGACAGAGTAGGAAGTTTCTCTCTCTCTCTCTCTCTCTCTCTCTCTCTCTCTCTCTCTCTTTCTCTCTCTCTCTCTCTCACACACACACACACACACACACACACACACACACACACACACCTCCAAAAGGCCTTTCTAAGCAAAGAGCACCTAAGAAGAACCACTTTTTTCCTTGGAAAGAGAGATACCATGTTATCACTTTCCATGGATAGAGTAATGTAAGACTCCCTGATTGTTCTGAAGATTTTTTTCTTCTATGTCTATTTCTCATCAATTGCCTACTTAGTAAAAACTCCTTTCTTGGGCCAGAAAGATGGCTCAGCGGTTAAGAGCCCTGGCTGCTCTTCCAGAGTTCCTGAGTTCAATTCCCAGCAACTACATGGCGGCTCACAATCATCTGTGATAGGACCTGGCGCCCTCTTCTGGTGTGTCTGAAGACAGCTACAGTATATTCACATACATAAACCTCTCCCAAGACTTTCATGATTAATTTCTCCATACTGCTATTCTATGTCTTATATATTACACATATTCCCTTAATATCATAATTTATATTGTCCTCTAGTGATTCCAATTCTGTTTCTAGAGCCAAGTCCTTGAGACAGGGAATTTCCCAAGGAATGTGTAAATTGTTGAATGTCTATGCTTTTTCCTGTCCCTTTACTGATGAAGAAACTGGGGCATTGGGAGGTTAAGCCAAGTTTGCAGGAAACAAAACATACAACTCAGATGCCTTGACTTTCAGTTGAGTGCTTTCCACTATATTAGGTCATCTATCTTCATTTTCATGTTTTCAGAACACCTTATAAGATGCTAACACACATATGGTTCCCTTAAGTGTCAGTGTAACAAGTATACAGGTTTATATAACTGAGAGACTGAGGAAAGGATCAGAAAGCAGGTAGGTTGTTTTCTTACTTCTTTGCATGATGCCACCCTCCAGACCAGTTAATTGCTACTTTACACTTCCCGTCAATCAGGCACTGGGCAGCTGTGATTGTACCTCCTCCTATAGCTGCTGCATAGTCAAATATGCCTTCTGTGGCTGGGCAGTCATAACCTGGGGACAAAACCAAGGAAGTCTGTTAAAGATGATCTGGAGAAGACCGAATAGGTTGAGGTATGACAACAGTGTGGACCAAGGACCTCCTCTCCTACCTATGCCTGACAAGGCCATCTTTCACTACATATACAGCTGGAGTCATAGGTCCCTCCCTGTGTGTTCCCAGGCTGGTGGTTTAGACTCTAACAGTTCTGGTTGGTTGGTATTGTTGCCCTTCCCATGGGGCTACAAAACTTCTCCATTGGGAACCCTTTGATCAGATCAATGGTTAGTTGTAAGCATCCACCTCTAAATATGTCAGGCTCTGGCAGACCTCTAAGGAAACAGCTATATCAGGCTTCTGTCAGCACAACAGTGTGACCTACTAAGAAGTTTCTGAGTTGACCTCAGCTCCAATGGAGACAGACACATCTTCAATGACAGACACATCTCCAATATTTGGGAGGGAAGACTTAGAAAGGATTAAGCCTCCAAGGTGAACTTTTCAGATCCCTCCATCAGTCAATCAAGGCCTAAGAGATGATATATTTTGCCAATGGTCACATAGACCCAGGCCTTTGGACCAGTCTTGATTCTAAATCTAGTGTCCTTCTATGAACCCATGAAGTTTCTCTAGAACAGGGGATACCTAACCTTGGACATCAGTTTGCTGCTGTCACCATTAATAGCTACCCTGTGAAGTATATGGTCCATGAGCTGTAAGTTGGACACCCCTGCTCTAGACTATGCTATTGACAATTCATTATGGTTTTCTTTCCTAATAAATCTGTTAATGAAAGATAAGGTAGGAAACTTAGCCAGAATATAAATATTTCCTTAATGCTATGCACAGTGCCACACACTTTCAATTCCAGCACTTGGAAGACAGATACAGACAAGTTCCAGGCTAACCAGGGCTACAATAGTGAGACAATGTTTCAAAAAATAAAACTAATAAAACTAAAAAAGACCCAAACCAAATAAATCTACCCTTAAAATATATGATTACAGGGTAGCTGGATTTGTACACACACGCGCACGTGCGCGTGTGTGCGTGCGTGTGCGTGTGTGTGTGTGTGTGTGTGTGTGTGTGTGTGTGTGTGTGTATATATATATCCAGAGTAGACCTAAGTCAAAAGAATTCTTCTCCATCAGGCTCATTTCAGTTGTAGTTAACTTATATAGTGTACAAAATATGATCAAACCATGGGATTAAAATGAACAGTTGGGACTAGGAATATAGCTATGACAGAGTACCTGGTTAGCATATTCAAGGCCAAGTTTCATCCTCAGTAACACACATATAAGTGTGTACACACACACACACACACACACACACACACACACACACACCAGCTATAGTATTTTTTAATTAAAATGTATAGGGCTAGAGAGATGAGTCAGCAGTCGAGAGCACTGGTTGCTCTTCCAGAGAACCTGGGTTCAATTTTGAGGATCCACATGTCAGCTCACAACTGTCTATAACTTCAGTTCCAAGGGATCTAAGGCCTCTTATGACCTCCACTGGCACTGCATGCATGTGGTGCACATACCTACACTCAGGCATACATGGATACACATAAAATTTAAAATAAAGATAAAAAAGAAAGTATTTCGGGTTAGGGAGGTAGCTCAGTCAGTTCAATGCCTACCACACAAGTAGGAGGCATGGAAGTCTACTGACCCAACACTGGAGGAGTGAAGACAGGGAGAGTCTTAGAAGTCAGTGGCCAGCCAACCTAGTCAAAATGGTAAGATTCAAGTTCAGTGAGAGTCTTTGTCTCAAAAAATAAGGTGTAGAATGGCTAAAGAAGACACCCAGTGTTGACCTTTAGTTCCACATGTATACCACAGACACATGTACAGTGCCATACACAAACATACATATACTATACATATGCATAGAGAGAGACCCACATAAGTAATATAACTACAGGGGTGAGGGGGTGGGGAGACTATTGACCTTCCACTGTTGCCTGAGAAAATCTTACCTAGTCCATATTCGATGGAGTCTGGATGGTCCTCATCACCTTCTTGACTGACCTTCTGGAGATGTTGCAGATAGGCATCCGTGTGGAAGGTGGCCATCTCCTCCATGGAGGCCACTTTAGGTTTCACTATCCTAATAAAAATGGATCAAACATAGAAATGTGAGTCAGGCCCAGAGTACACAAGGTACTGAATGGAGAAGACAACTCCCAGCTTCTGATTCCAGTGATTAACACACTGTCCCCTCACTGTACTGTTTAGCCTTCCCTTCTTCCATCTATGATATTGATCCAGCCAAGGAGACGCAAGAGGACACATCTTTCCTTTGAGATTTCAGGTAAGGGAACACAGCTGAAAATAATTATATGTAACTCAAACAGATAATCATGGATCAAGGTCCCTAGTTTAGCCAAACAGAACTTAGTAACCCAGAACCAACAAGATGACTCAGTGGGTAAAAGCCCCTGGCACTAAGCCTGACAACCTGGGTTTAATCCCTGGAACTCATATTGTGGAGGAGATGACCAACTGCCCTCTGACCTCCACATGTGCTCTATGGTCCACACATCCCCTTAATAAATAAATAATAAAAATTTAAAATTTGAAAGAACTCTGGCTGGAAAGATAGCTCGGGGTTTAAGAAAACTGGCTGCTCTTGCAGAGGACTGGGGTTCATTTCCCAGTATCCACATGGTGACTTACAACCATGCATAATTCAAGTTCCAGATCTGACCTGTGTAAGAACCAGGCACACACATGCAGGCAAAACACTCATATACATAAAATAAGGAAATATAAGACTATGTCTTTTAAAACTAAAATATAAACTTGACTCTGTGAGGCATATCTCTTCTGACAATCCAGCAAAGCTATTTCCACCAGAATCTACTGCTACTTGGACTGGGTAATCCTTTCAGTTCGAAGTTTAGTGCTAAACCTTGTATCCCTAGCCCTGTGTATGTTTATTTTAACAGGCAGCTTGGCTATCAGTGAGGATTTGGAGCCAGAGAACTGGATTGCTTTCCTAACCTCTATACTTCCTGCTTCTGTAACTTCAGGTAAGTTGACTTTTCCGTACGCACTTCAGCTTTCTTCCCTAGAAAATCAGTCAACTTAGTGACCTTATGTAGAGATGGAATGATAACATATAACAAACTTTGTGGACAACTATCATCAATATTAGTATAAAAAGTATGGAAACTGGACTGGGGATGTAGCCCAGTCATACAAAATCTACATGTACAAGGCCCTATGGTTGATTCCCACTCACCCCCAAATATATAAAGGTAACACGTTAGATATGGCAGCGAATATCTGTACTCATAGCACTTAAGAGGCAGGAGGATGATAAGTATAAGGTCAGCCTGGGCTACATTTCAAGTTCTAGATCAGACTGAGTTCTGTAAGTCGCTGTCTCAAGGAAAAAGAGAAGTCAAATATCAAAAGGTTTTAGTGGTGGCGGGGAGGTACTGTGTGATCATGTACATATGCATGCGAGCTTGTAAGTCTGTACATGCACAGAGGTCAGAGAATGATGTCACATGTCCTGTTCTATAACTCTCATGCATCTTTACTTGAGACAAGAGTCTCTCATTGAATCTGAACCTGGAGTTAGACTGACTAGCAAGCAGCAAGCCCAGCAATTATTCTGACTTGTCTATCCCTGCCAAGGCATTGAGTTTACAGGTATGTGTGACAAAACCTAGACTTTCCTGTGGATTCTGGGGAGGTTGGGTCCCAGTGCTTACACAACAAATGTTCTTCTTTTCTATGCCATCTCCCCAGAGACGGCTAATATAAAAAGTTCCTATTAGTTGGTCTCTTACAGCTATCTCCCAGAGGAAGGAGAGATGGAGCAAACACCTGGAACCTCTCAGTCAGCTCCTCACAGTAAAGGACAAAAAAAGCGTGAATAAAGGAAGTGAGTTCCATGGGATTCCTGGCTTCTACCTGCTGGTTCCCCATTCTGTCTTCTGGATTCTGCTGCAGGTAAGTTCTCTAACCCTTGCTGAACAGGAGCACTGCAGCATTTCCTCCTTAGAAAGCCAGAGCCCAAGTCTCACGCTAAGCCTAGTAAACCACAATTTGTATTCTAACAAGAATGTCTTAACAAGATGATTGCCCATTCAAATGGAAGGAGCACTGCTCTAGCCACAGAAAGGTAGCCATGTATGTTTTCTGAATGGAAGGAAGTACAGCCATGAGTTTACTGTGAGCTAGTCCAAGTCGGATATTTAGGCAACTAACATAATCAAGGTGTTTGAAATCCTGTGGTTCAACCTCAAAAGGATTCCTGTTTTCTCTTCAAGTACATGTCCATACCACGAGAGGTGAACAAACTATTAAAATAAAATTTTAGGGCCAGCAAGATGGCTCAGGTGCAGTCACTTGTTGCCAATCCTGAAAACTTAAGTTCAATCCCCAGGACCCACATGGTGGAAAGAGAGAACCATCTCTTGCTAATTCTTTCCTGACCTCCACGTGTGTATTATGGCACTTGACCATCCCCTCAGGCCCCCAGACCCCATCAAAATAAAGAAATGCAATGTAATAAACTGTTTAAAATAAAAACATCAAGGAGCCCAGTACAATGGTTCATGCCTTTAATCCCAGCACTCAGGAGACAGAGGAATCTCTGTGAATTCAAAGCCAGCCTGATCTTTCCTAGTGCATTCTAGGGCAGCCTAGGTTATGTAGTGAGACTTTTTTTCATTTTTTCACAAGCTATTGGATTGTGTTTCCCAGCCTTTCTTTTTTTTTCTTTTTTCTTTTTTTTGGTTTTTCGAGACATGTTCCCTCACAGCACTTCCCCATGTATTTCACTGCATCCTAAAACAAAAGACTACTGACAGCCAGCCCCTGCTTAACAGCAAGCTAATGACTTTTGCTTTGACATCTGATTTGCAATACCATTTTGAAGTGTTGATTTTGTGTGGGGGAGCCTAGGCCTCCTATTTGCTAGGCAGGTGCTCTACACATTGAACACTACCCTAAACCCCTTTGAAAATTTTATTTTGAAACAGGGTGTGGCTGTTACCCAGCTGGCTTTGAAGTTGTGATGTTCCTATCTCAGACTTCCAAAGGTCTAGAATTAAAGGCCTGCACCACCAGGCTCAGAAAAATGTTAAAATACTTTAAGGTGAGGCAAGTAGTTATTTTGATAAACACAGGAGTTAAGTGTAGGTAGAAAAACATTCCTAGAAAGGTATGATGATGCACACCTGCTGATCCTGCACCTGGGATGCAAGGCAGGTGGATCTTGGTAAGTTCAAGGCCAGCCTGGTTGATGTAACAGTTCTTGGCTAGCCAGAGCTACACAGTGAAACCCTGTCTCAAAACAACAACAAAACATTCCTAAAGAATGGACACACTAAAAATGACTGAATACTAACGATAAAATCTGAAAACCTATTATATTACTTTCTGTGAAGAAAATGAAGCATTAGGTGATATAGGCAGTCACCTAGTTGGTTAGTAATGAGAAAAAAACATTAAATATAGAATTGGCAATCAACAGAAAGCTTGTCTTTGGCTTGTTTGTTTTTGAGAAGCATGTAGCTAGCTTTTCTCGTCGACAGAGACCAGGCTAATGTTTGGTGGTGGTCGGGGTGGGGTAGCAGATCTAAAAGTCTCAAATTGAACCCACATCCCCAAATGTAGCTTGAGAAAACAAACAAAACAAAATCCAGACCAACTATAAATCAAAACTGAACATTTTCCTGCTTAACACCTCCCCACCTATCTAGAAGCAAAGTCCATTTCTAACGGCTCTTAATTCCTTTGTGTGCCTTTCCCAAGTGTTCTCAATCCGTCAAAAGCTTTTCCTGAGAGGTATAGACAGCTAACAAAGACTCTGAACACTCCCACAAAAAGCTTTTTTTTTTTTTGAAAGCAGCATTGCTCCCTGGTTAGTCCCACTAGGAGGCAAGGTATTAAGGCTGTGAACACACCTGCCCTCATAAATGAGCACGTTCAGAAAGGTCAACGTACTTACCTCATTTGTTTATGCAAGGCATATGCTTCAATCAGAGAGTGGACCATACTGGCCTGAACAGCATAAAAGAAAGGTTCAATTTACTGAAATGTCATTAACAACATCCTCCATGGAGAACTAACTACTTTCTTTCTTATCCCTTCTGTCACTTTAACAGAATACACTTAAGACAAACACAAAGTCTCAAAATCGCCAAGATTCGAAGCTACCCAGCCTTATCAACACAAGTGATGGAATACCCTCGCCTAACAGTTTGTGGTCCAGGACCTCCTATCGGTAATGGTAATTCTTTTCGCCAATCCTTCCCCTCCCCCCGCACCCCGCCCCCACTCGAGCGTTGGATGCCCGCTGAGCTCTCTGAAGGTAACTAACCACTTCCTTCTGCTTCAGCTTGGCGTGCCTGGCACTGCTAGTAAAATTTTTGCTGAAGGTATCTTCAATCCAATTTTCCCTGTTTCCTAGTGTACTCCCTTTCGCACCCTCCTACCCCGATCCCCGCCAACCGTGGTCTTTGATCTATATCTCTCTTACCCGTTTGGGGACCTTCACAAGGGAGTCGCAGATGCTGACATACTCAGGACTGTAAATATAAACCGGGGGTAGTGAATTCCCACTATTGGCGGGTTCATCTGGCATCTCCATCTCCCACTTCCAACCGTCCGTGAGCCAAAGTCTGGAGCCAACAGTTTTCGGACTCAGCCTGAGCTCCAGTTCCTGCTCCTCTGTTCAGCCCCAGCGGTGCTCCCTTGTCAACATTCCCTCCTATTTAGATCGCCAGAGACAATTTCCCTGCTCCTTCGTCCAACTGCGGGGATGGATGGGCCCTTCCAGGCCAGATACCTTCTACTGATGACCACAGTTCAAAAGGGTGCCTGACAGATATAAAAACCAAATAACTGCCAATTGGGATCATTCTTTTTCATGGCACAAGTAGCACGGTCAAAAGTAACCAGCCTTGTTGCCCTACGGGGCCATTTGAAATGAGGTCAGACCAGCTTCAAAGCATGCTGGGAGATGTAGTTTTAAAGTAGTATGGTAGCAGAATAGTCACACAGCTAAACACTAAAAACTGTTTCAAGTTTTGGCGCTAAGAGTCTGAACTCTTAAGTTTTCAAACTGCAAACATCATTTAAATATTTAAATAGAGGTACAATAAACATTCAGTAGCAGGTAGGATCACTACCACCCAATCAGTTAATTATATATACTAAGATGTGGAGGATGGTTTGAAATTTTTCTAGAGTAAATTTCATGCTGCAACTTTAGTTCACTACTGTTCATCATTGTCTATAAGAGATTAACAACCTCACCAATAATCTACTCTGACAAATCCGATGTCACCTTCCTAAAACTGACAGGGATTGTGGAAATCGCAAAGTAGAATCTAACCAAAGAAAGATGTCAGCATCTTCCTGGAGCTTTCATGTGATGTGATGAAAAGCACGAGTTGTCTCCCAAGTAGTTGGAAAACACATCTCCCTCATCCCCCAACACACACACCCATGTTTCCTTTCATTTGCTTCTACAGCTAAACAATGGTTAGGGCAAATGTTTTAGGTTTGGTGTACTGGGTGTTAGTGTGTCCCCAGGCAGTGTTATTTCCACCAGAAGTTTTGGGGTTCTGGATGCCTCCATGATCTGAGCCTAGCTGATCAACTCCCAAGCTCCCAACATTCATACCATCCTCAACTGACCTACTGAGGCATCCAAGACAAGCCCGTATTTGTAACTTGCTTAAAATGCTAGCTTGCTTTGAACATTTGTTCTGTGATAAGCACTTTGGGGAATATCTTACTCAATCCTTTCAAGGAAGGAAGCTGTAATATGTCCACCTTGCAGATGTGCTCTGAAGAACGAAAATCATTCTCAGTAACACACTGAGGTAGGAAACAATCCAAAATTAGATCTACCTAACACCAAAAATCAAAATACTCCCTTTACTATATGAATTTGATTCTTCCAGGTTGACTTTCTGCTATACCTGTGGTCAATATTCAATTCAGAATCCCAACAGTTAATATTGAAATCTTGATATATGTACACCTGTGTCTGTGTGTGTGTATATTTGTGTGTGTGTGATGCATTTGTTCTCCAATTAGAATGGAACAAGCTATGCTTCATTTGTATTTGTCTATAGAACTAGTTCAAAGCATTGTAATCATTCAGTTACTCAAAGACTTCTATCAACTAAGTGTGCACTTTAGCTTTGGATTCAAAGATACACTGTGCTCTTAGGGAATCTGCATTATAATAGATAAAAATAAGGCTGCTGCATTAGAAACTACATTAATAACAGAGCCAGATAATGAATCGGGGTGCTTAGCTTACTTAATAAGCATTAAGTACTTAACAATAAGCATTAAGTATGGTGAAATAGGTGGCTATAACTTCTAACTTTTGGATATAACTTTCATGTTTTCAAAACTAAACGTCTCATTTCTCCCATCCAAGTCCTTTCTAGCCCTTTCTCCATTCACTTGTCCCTCTTGGACAAGCCAGAAACCTAAGGGCTTTCTGTGTCCCTTTCTGTTCTTTCACCTGCAGATCCAACCCATCAGCAACTTCCATCAGTCCCATCTCCATTCCTCAGACAAGCCTTAAATGCACTCACTTCTATCTCTTCACACAGCTGCTACCCCAGACTGGCTATCATTAACTAGGGTTTGAACTCTCTTAAATAGGTATCAGGCCTTTCCTTCTACGTGTGTGTGTGTGTGTGTGTGTGTGTGTGTGTGTGTGTGTGTGTGTG
>JANHMN010000005.1:67626049-67653479 GCA_030674055.1 Rhabdomys pumilio | reverse complement strand
GTGTGTGTGTGTGTGTGTGTGTGTGTGTGTGTGTGTGTGTGTGTGTGTACCATTATCTCTTGTCAGGAGCCATCTGGAATTGGCTATGGTGACTTTTCTGGTGATGACCCATTATGTTTGCATGGCTGCAATGTGTAAATTCTGAATTGTACAGCCTTCAGAAAAATCTCATCTGAGGATTGATTCTTATTGCTGATATGTGTTTTCTGTCATTATTACATATTTTAATGATTCTTGGGCATTAACCCACCCTAGTGGGCGGATTTTCTGCAGGTCAATGAAAATGTCCTCTCTTGTAGCAATGCTATGTAGACAAATTGATGATTTCGTAATTCTTAATAATGATTTTATAGAATTCCTAAATTTATACAAGTAATTTTGAGCCCTCATTAGTATGAAAGCTACAATTAGAGTTCTGTAAACCTTTATGTGTCCTGGGCTAACTGTACTAGGAAAGAAAGCAGGCTTCTTCTTACTGACAAGGATGAGACTCTTTCATTCAGCAGTAAAAAGGAAAAGGTTTTTTTTTTTTCACCAGTAGAGAGATGAGGCTTTTTTTCTTTTAGCAATAAAGAGGACAAAGTTTTTTCTTACTTAGGGTTTTTTTCTCCTAACTGTCAACAATAAAAGGGTAGAAGCTTTTTCTTTCTCTGAGCAATAAAGGTTGAAGCTTATTTTTCATCCAGAATGACATTTTTCTGTGTTGGCACTTATTCAATGGAACTTGCTTATGGAGACTTTTGCTCCATCCATCAAAAAACAAAACCCATACATATACATGTACATGGTGCACACTACCATCTCTGGCCTCAACTTTGTTAAATATCTATCTGGTCTTTATTTCTACTCTTTGGGGGTGTGTATGTGTGCAGGATTGTTGGATATCTGGTTTTTTCAAGATTCAAACACTCCTCTCCTGTAGGGAAGTTCCTTAAGACAGAAAATAACTTAGAATAGCTCATGATAAGAAAGAATCTAAACAACAAAATAGCTCAGGAAGTCCCTGAAACTGACCAGATTTCTTAGGTCCTCTCTCTCCTAGGAGTAAACACTGTTGATTCCCTCTCAGACAAGGTTTCTTGGAAGAAGCAGAGACCAGCCAAACTGCCTGGAAGACCAGCTGAGCCACCTGGAAAGGACACTCTCCAACTTGTTGAGCTATAAGCTGTACAGTGTGCTCCAGATTTTCAGGCTTTGTGATCTGTCACCCATGCTGGCATAAGCTTTTGTGATGCAGTTTTGAGTCATTGCTGCTCCTGTAAATAGCCTCAATAAAACTCAGTGGTGCACAAAGTTTGACTTTAGTGGTATCCGTACTTTGGTCTGTTGTGGGCTCCCTATCTGCCCTGAGTAGATTGTTTATTGTGTCTTCCCAGGAAAAGTTTGTCATACAACAAGGGTACATGTGTGTTTCTGTAAGAATAACTTCTCAGGTGCCATTCACCGTGTGTTTCTGTAAGAATAACTTCTCAGGTACCATTCACCTTGTTTTTTGAGACATGGTATCTTACTGGCCTGGAACTTGCTGAGTAGGCCACTCTGGTTGGCTAGCAAGCCCCAAGGATCCGCATCCACATCCCCAGCACTGGATTTATATGTGTGTCACCATGCCCAGCTTTTAAAATGTGGGTTCTGGGGTTGAATTTAGGCATAACAAGTACTTTACCAACTGAGCTATCTTCCCAGACCTTTCCTGTTTTCTACTGCCCTGCAATCCATTATCTTTGCAGCACCAGAGTAGATTTATTTTTTAAAAATTGGGACTGGGGAGATAGCTCACTCAGTAAAGTGTTTGCTGGACAATCATGATGACCTGATTTTAGATCTGAGCACCCACATAAAAGCCAGCTGCTTGCCATCTCAGTGCTAGGGATGCAGAAGTAGGCAGATCTCCTTGAGTGAAGGTTTGATGAGAAACTGTGTCTCTAAAAGTAGGTGGGAAGTGATCGAAGCACACACCCGATGCCAACCTCTGGCTTCCACACATGCACACATGTGTGCAAACACCTACCTCCAGAGGAGGTGAAGGAAAGGAGGGGAGAGAGGGGGAGAGTTTGTTTTCAGAAACTGGATGTAAATTAAGACCTGTTTTGTACAATGGTGAGGATCTCTGAGTTGGAAGGAAAATAATTTTTGAAATTCCTGTGTGGATATTAGGAGGAGTTAGGTAGTGTTTCCAGAAAAGAGACAAAAGAGAGACACTGAGTTATAAAAAAAGATCAGAGGATGAGAGTTTTAATAAGGGTATCTATCTATCTATCTATCTATCTATCTATCTATCTATCTATCTATCTATCTATCTATATATATATATCAAAAACAGCCAAAGATCCTTTACCAATAAGAAACTTTATGCTGGGACAAACAAGCAGTAGGAGAGGTGATGACCCTAAAAAATTACTTGAGTGACTTTCTCTTACCATTGCCAAAGGTAATGTTGGACCCTGCAAAGTCAGAATGGACAGGACAGTTTCTTTGGTGGGTCTCCCTTTGCTAGCAGAGGCAGGAAAAGGAAAAATGAATATATAAAGATAGCACTTTGCCATTAGCTGCCTTTATTCAGTTCACAGCCTTTTCACTTCAGCATTCTGAGCCTTGTCTTCTCATCATCTCCTAACAGATCTTCCTTGAAGAATACAATAGTTATGAATGGGAACTCTAAAGTCAGTATAGGAGTTCAAATTCCAGAACAGCAACTTGTTAGCTAATCTACCTTGGGCAATTTGTTTCAGCCATCACTGCCTATGTTCCCT
The DNA here is from genome assembly GCA_030674055.1 of Rhabdomys pumilio. Lineage (NCBI taxonomy): Eukaryota > Metazoa > Chordata > Mammalia > Rodentia > Muridae > Rhabdomys > Rhabdomys pumilio. The sequence continues at coordinate 67,650,726 of JANHMN010000005.1, read as the reverse complement.
CACCTACAGTAAGATGGGGGTATCAGCACTACTGACCTCAAATGTTGACGGCAAAGGTAAGATGACCTATGCATTTGGCAAGAATGAACATAGTATTTAGTTTTAAAGACTTATGTCAAACATCTTTATTATGTGCACAAAGTTTTACCTGTTCTCTAAATCCCGTTCACTGATGTCAAATACTTCTAGTGCTTTGAGGACAGGTTTTTGACTTTGAGGTACAGCCTTAAAAGAAGTCAGACTCCTACTAGATACAAGGTGATCATATCATCTACCCTACAATACTTGTGATATTAAAAATGAAGCCAGGAAAAGAAGCATAAAAAAGGACTCTACTGACCAAACGAAGATCTGCGGTTAGTTCAATTGGACAAAAATAAAGACTAAGGGGCAGGGAGATGACTTGATGAGTAAAGTGCTTGCTATGTAGGCATGAGGACCCATAGAAGAAGCTAGGCATGGTTCTGGGGACCCAGACACAAGGATCCTTGAGGTTCACTGACCAGTTAGTGTAGTCTAACTGTATGCCCCAGACCCCCAAAAGGAATCTACTACGAAGTGGGGGAGGATGTTTCTGAGAAATAATACCCCAGGTTGAGTCTTGGCCTCCACATGCATGTGCACTAGCATGATACACAAGCACCTGACATATATGAAAACACACATACATACAATTCTGTAAACTATGACTAAGGGTTACAACTTTTGCCATACCAGTTGGGTCAAATTCCCAGATTGTAGTAAAACTAAATTATCTAGGCAGGGCATGTAGAGACACTGTTCATTTTTGCTTGATAAGTACCTTTTGTTATAGAAATGTCTAGTGAGTTTTGGGTTTTGTTTTGTTTTTGTTTTCTAAGATACGGTTTTTGTTTTGTTTTGTTTTCTAAGACAGGGTTTCTCTCTGTAGTCCTGGCTATCCTGGAACTCACTCTGTAGACCAGGCTGGCCTATAACTCACAGAGAGCCACCTGCTTCTGCCTCCCAAGTACTAGGATTAAAGGCATGTGCTCTGACCACCAAGCTCGAGCCAGTGAGTACTTTAAACAATAAGTGAAATATTGAGACTACTTAGGAGAACAAACTAGTTATTTTCCAGTAGTTTAGAAACAGCACTTATATAGAGTTGAATAGAGTAAACACCCATCTTATATTTTAGTGGACAGTCTATCTAAAGATAGCAGTAAACCTGTGGGGGACTTTTTACTTATGTGATATATGACAATGCACAGTATATAAATGTTAGTCTTATTTGACCCGGTTAATGAGCTTCGAGTATACTGTATAACAAAACATCAGGTGAAATAATCATGAATTAGATTCAGCCACAAACCAGGTAAGATTTTTGTGCAGTAACGCTAGACATAGTCAATTCTTATTCTTTATTCTAATTTTAAGACATTATGTGTTTTTAAAAAGTTCCAGCATATTTTTTCTTCACGTTAACAGTCTTAAAATGAACAAAATGCCAGTAATAGTTTCTGAAAAGTTACTTTAAAAATTAAATACCACTGTCTGAGCATTATATCCACAGGCAAATCAGCAACTCCAGAGAAATGTAGGCATCAGTGTCAATTCAAAAAGCAAAGGTTCAGGAAGAAGTGGTAGCTCCCACCCACAGTGCTTGGCGTGCTTCCTATGATGGGGTATACTTACAGGCCGTGAAAAGACAAACAGGTTCAGAACAGGTTGTATGTTCTCCTCAAAAGTGACCAGAAAGCAGTGACTCAGAATGCTCCTCCCTGTTGTTGTGAGAGGGGAGAGGTGGCCCAGCAGCTTTCTGCTTCTACCACCTGTGGGCTAGCATACAGCACTTAGCTGGCTTTCTCAGAAGACTCGTCCTGACTCTGTGACTGTTTTGAGCTCACGGCCCTATCATACCCATTATTGTTCTGGGAGAAAACCCTTACAATTTTGAGGGAAAGGGGGAGTTGAGTAGGAAATTCTCTGGGTAGAAACAAGAAAAACAGGGAGAAGTCTCTGTTAAGTCAGGATACCTACACAGTGAACCAGAAAATAGGCTGGAAGGGATATTTCCACTACCCTTTGAGTGTCAGCATGAGGCCAGCCACTCCACTCTCACACACTCACAGCATGCTTTCAAATGTTTTTGCGACAAGGCCTCATACCTATGCTGTCCTAAAACTTGCAATGTATCCCAGGCTAGCTTTGAATTCATGATCCTCCTGCCTCAGCTTCTCAAGATTAGCAGCAAGTATGACCAGGCTTGGTTTGCAATATTATTTACATTTTTTTTCAGTTCACCCATGCAGAAACAGACAGGCACATCAAAAATACTTACAAATTATTCAACCATTTACAAGCACACACAGATATTTGGCCACAGTTACCAAGATTAAAGGATATAAGTACTAAAATTAAAAAGTAAAAACAAATGTAATGAAAGAATTGAAGAAAAATGTGGAGGGAGTTAAGGATATCTGGATGTGCTAGGGACTGATTGGTGAGATGGAAAACCAAGGTCCGGGAAAGGGGTGTTCAGCCACAGACTGGACTGGTTGGTTTCTCTTTGCTTAAGATAGGCTTCAGTTATTCTCTGTGTTGTGTGTGGCTACACTCCTAGAGGCAAGGATTTGGTGTCCAAAGCTGTCCACAAGCAACCTACCTACCTCTGATGGTCTCTTGGCTCCCTATGTGTTTATACACTTCTCTCCTTTCCCTTTCTCTCTGGAATTAGGATCCTGGCGCCATTTCTCTGGGTTATTCCATGTGTTAACACAGACATCCTTAAACTTCCATGAGAGCTTACATTTTTTTTTTTTTAATATTTCACCAAAGAGACGGTATGCATTGTGGGCAGATACAGAAAGAACAATGAAAGGCAATGTTTCTACAAAAACCACTATTTCACCACTCTGAGCAAAGCAGCCTTTGAGTGAAGAAGGAAGCCATGATCTGGTACTGGCTTTTCCTAAGTAAAGGCACTTAGAGTAGACAGTTCCAATTTACAGCAGCATAAAATTCAACTTAGCATCTACTCGCTTGAAATGATGGCCCAATCAATACTCACCATTCATATACACACGTAAAAACTAACAAATAAGAAAACCAACTTACAGGAATAAGTTATTAATACCTGTTCCCCAATAGGAGTTAAAAAACTAAGCCAGTAACAGCTCTACAGAATAAAAACCCATGCAGACTTTTATGAATCATAAAAGAAGTAGGGATAGTGATTGCAGACCCTGTTGAACCTTCACTCTGGAGGCAAGTCTCCAGATAAGGGTTCTTTCTTCAAAAGTAGTGAGATTATCAGCCAAATTATCTCTTCTTGGGAAAGATGGGGCAGGAAGGGGGAATGGGGGAGTGATTAGGCGGTAACATGTCAGTTCCATGCACAATCAAGCAGATGAGCTAGATACTGAAGTAGTCTAGCAGCCACAACGCACAGCCATCACTGCATGGCACAGAGGCTGTGTGGCAGGAACTCCTGCACATAGGTGGCAGCTGCCTTGGAGAGGTAGGTCATGGTGCCAAATCTGCCACTGGGTGCACTGTCATATAGAAGAGTACAGATGCCAGATGCAGGATCCTTTGCCAACATGGTATCATCTGCGCCGAGGGTTTTCTATTTGGTTTAAAAGGGTGGGAAAACATAGTGAAAGGGAAAAGTTACTGTTCCTACTAAGTCAAACTCTAATTAGTATACCTCTGAGCTCCCTCCCTTCGCCAGTGCTTTGGCTGTTTAACCAAAACGGGACATGAAGGGTTATGAAGGATGGATATGAATTTCTATACCTAGCACTTGTCACTAGACTCTCTAAATAATTTTAATTACTATTTAGAATTTTCTATTATAAAGCATTTTGAAAATAAAATATCAATTAAAACTTGATTACCTGAGTCACATTTGTGGGTAACAGAGAATGTTATTAGCACTTGGAGATAACCCTAGTGAGACTACATTGGGACCTCCACCATGTTTTGTATTCCTTCATATTTTATTTGGATACCTCTGTCTTCTCTCACAGTGGCTAAGAGAAGGAAACATCCGTTGTAGGGCTTGGGTCTCCTGTAGCTAAAGATGGTCTTGAATTCACTAAATAGCTGAGCCTGGTCTTGATCTCCCAGTCCCCCTGCCTCTAAACTCCTAGATGCAGTGACTGCAGGTGTATTCCACATTGGGCAACCTACCTGTTCTTGAAGGAACAAGTCATTGGCAATATGAACTATTTTTTCCACAGCAATGATGCTCCCAATGCTATGAATTTCAATATCTGCCAGCATGGTGAGAACAAGGATGGCTTCAACCAGAAGTTGCCGGTACTCTGGCTGAGGTACCCGATTCAGGACAGACTCCACATGGACAGAGAATTTAATCTCGCCCGGGGTCATCTGTGACCAGAAAAAAAATCACTTTCTAAGATCCTATCACCTGAGAACATCAATCCTTTCTTTTGAAAAGCAGTAAAAAGCCCTGTAACTACAATATGGCTTCAGCCCTTTTAATGAAATGGTATAAATTGGTTTAATCAATTTGGAAGGCAAACTGGTAATGCATAATAAAAGTCATAAAAGAAAAGCGTAATTGTGCTCTAACCTAAAATCTTATTTCTGGGACTCTGCTTGAAGAAAATAATCCAGAGAAGAAAAGACTCACGCCTGCACAGCAAGCAGTTTACTGAGTGAGCCAGCTCTCCAGCACCATATTATTATTGTCTAATATTCCCATTCCATCTTTACCTCCTTCATGCATTTCAGTCAGCTGATTTATAAGATGGTAGGTCTGTTACTTTAAAAACTGATATATTTAGTTTCTATAATATCAATTCAATCAATATCAATTCAATAACTGATAACTGAAAATTTTCAGATGGTAAGGTTTCACGTAAATAGAAAAGACAGACTCTTACCTCCCTGGTGGTTGAAGAGGGAAGAACAAAACCTTCCACAGAAAGCCCATGACACTGCAAAAAGAAAAAGATATTACCAGAAATGAGCTAACAACTGGAAGGCCAGAAGGAGAGACCTCATATTTCTAAGTGTGCTTCAAAGGCTGGCAAGATAGCTTGACAGGTAAAAGGTGCTTGCCAACACTCATGCAAGCCCAATAACATGACTTTACTCCCATAATCCTAAGTAAAGGAGGAAATGGTGAGCATACTCTACAAAGTTGTTCTCTAACCTCCATATGTATGCTATGGCATGTGCTCCCCACCATCATGTGTACACACACACACACACACACACACACACATACACACACAATTTTTTAAGAAATTAAATAGGCTACAAAAATGACTTGCAGTGTACATTAATGTACATGAACCATTCCTACTTGTTCTAGTTGAGTCCTTCATTGTTGGGCACTGCTGATTAAGGTCAAAGTCTACCACTGTTCTGATAGCCTTCTGAGCTTAGCAAAAATAGGGGACTCCCTTTACCAGCAGGGCTTCTCCTTCTCTGACCTTGTATGGGGAATCCAAAACCCCTATACTCTCTACCTGTCACTGCAGGGCTGGGGTCCTGTGATATACCCACTCTGGACTTGGCTTCACCCTTTCCTGCCTGGTGTGTACTGGAGTCTGGACACACCAAAGGAAGATATGGACTGTAGAACATGGTTCTGTTACATCCTTCCCCATTTGGTGTGCCTAGATACCACAGAGGAAGAAGTGGAAAAACATTCCAGACTTTATCAATATTCTTATCCTGTCCTATTTTCCCACCATCTTTTAACATTTTAGATATATTATTTGCTGTTTATTAATTACTGCAAGCAATATAAGGACAGAATTGTTGGCTATTTTGTCTTTTGTAATGAGAATAACCAGAAGACAGCCTGGTGCATAGTAGATACTCAATAAATGTTATTATCATTGTCACTATTTGAGACATGGTTGCATGTAACCTAATCTTATCTCAAATTCACTATGTGGCTGACGATGCTCTTGGACACTGGAAATTCTGTCTTCATCTCCTCAGTACTTTCAAGTACACGTGTGGAATACCCTAACCCTAACCCTAATCTTAACCCTAATCTTAACCCTAACCCTAACCCTAACCCTAACCCTAACCCTAACCCTAACCCTAACCCTAACTCAGTGCTTTCAAGTACACGTGTGGAATATATAGAGTAATTCTTCGCCTTTCTCTAGCATATCAACTCAACTATTAAAAAGCAGTGGAAATTAATCACTTATTTTAGATTATATAGAAGCCAAAACAGTATATAAAACAATTACATATGACCAACAGGTTTACTGACTCAGTTAGACAGTTACATGCTATAGTCCAGATTCTAAGTAATTCAAAGACTCCGAGGAATCAACTTTTGCTATTTCTATTGTTACCTGGAAGATCACTGTGCTGACATCATAACCTACATCAAGGTTATGATGCCATTAGTGAAATATTTCTCATGTCCTTCTTAAAGGAAATGAAGCAAAAGTAGCACCCAGGAGACTGTAAATGAAACCCATGCAATAGAGATGTAGCTCAGTTGATAAGTGCTTGCCTCCCATGCACGAAGTCTTTGGCTCACTTCCCAGAGCAGCATAACTAACTGGGTGTGGTACTACACACCTGTAATCCTGGCAGCCAGGAGGCAAAGGCAGAAGGATCAGCTAAGTCATCCTTGGTTACAATATAAGCCCAGCCTGAGATACATGAGTGCTATCTCAGGAGAAAGAAAAAAATATGACTGTATTTGTATACAGAGACCAGTCAATGGGCATAATGGTCTTCCTGGCCCTCTAGCATCACCATAATGGTGTGATATGCCCTTACATGTCTTTTGTAAAATAAGCCTTAGAAATAAGAACAAATATTAATCATACCTAGAGTTTTATCTAGGCGGGGTGTGGTGGTGCATGCCAGCAATCTTAGCATTCTAAGAGTCTGAGGTGGGAGAATCTTGAATTGGAGGCTAGCCTAGATAATAACAAACCCTGTCTCAAAACAATTCAGAGCTGGAGAGATGGCTCAAAGGTTAAGAGCAGATACTAGTAGGAATGGTTTCTATATGCTTGGCCCAGGGAGTGGCACTATTAGAAGGTGTGATCTTGTTGGAACAGATGTGACCTTGTTGGAGTAGGTGTGTCACTGTGGGTATGGGCTTTAAGACCCTCATCCTAGCTGCCTGGAAGTCTGTATTCTGCTAGCAGCCTTCAGATGAAGATGCAGAAGTCTCAGCTCCTCCTGCACCATGCTTGCCTGAATGCTGCCATGTTCCTGCCTTGATGATAATGGACTGAACCTCTGAACCTGTAAGCCAGCCCCAATTAAATGTTGTCCTTATAAGAGTTGCCCTGGTCATGATGTCTGTTCACAGCAGTAAAACCCTAACTAAGACAGTAGTCTTGCAGAAGACTCCATTCACATGATGGCTCACAACTAACTATCTGTAACTCCAATCCCAGGAAATCTGATGCCATCTTCTGACTTCTGCTGGAACATCATGAACATAAGTATATTCAGGCACACATACAAATAAAATAAATACACCCCCACAAACGCACAAAAAACAAAAACCAAGCCATCATCATCAACAAGAGCATCATTGCAGTTTTCCATTTGTTCATGGTATTCATCTAAGAAAGCATATAAGTAAGAGCTGCCTGTGCCAACTTCCCACATATGTCATTTGTTATATAGTAGTGACATATAAATATGAATAGCTCAGAGCTACAAATAATATCCCCACTCCCATAATACCAACAAAGTAAGCGAGCTACTTAGCAGCACACTACTGACTAGCACCAAGTGTGTTGCAATATCCACAATGTTCAACTATAGCCCAAAGCGGAGAGGTTATGATTTTTAAAATCTTATTTAGAAACAATACATTGTAACAATAAGGAAAATAGATTAAATTAGTGATGTCACGATAAATCAAATGCTTTGTGTTTTTGTCTATACTTTATCTGAGCATTTCATCTCCATATAATTACAATCATGTTATGATTATGTCACATTAGCTAGACAGACTCTGAATTTCAAGAGAGGAATAAAGAATAACACTGTATTATACTCACTTTCTGCAAAATTTTCCATACTTTTTGATAAAATCCAATTGGTACTCTATTTAGTGCTCCATCCAGTCTTCTCCTGCGTTGCCATTGGCCTTGACGACTATCTTTAGATGCCTGCTGATCACACACCATGGGAAAGGACCCACTACTTGCAGCAATGCTGGCTGCAGGGGACTTGGGAAAAGAACAAATGTAAACCAAAAGTGACCTCTTATCCTGTGATCGAGTATCATAACACTGTTATATTTTAATTCCAAAGCTTAAAAACTATAAACAATGTACAACACAGTGAATTGTGAATGCTCTATAGGAGGAGAAAGCACACACTAAATGAAAGAGCCACTGTAACCGACATGATTGTACAGCTAGTCAACCTCTGTACAGCCTGCACTGCTGTAACTCTGTATAGTCACTGATGTGCCAGGGTGGGGTGATAACCCAGGGGACCCCCACCCTCTCAGAGAAGGAAAGGGGGATTGGTGGAGGGACAGTGTGAGGGGAAACCAGGAGGGGGATAATGATAGGGGTGTAAAGTAAATAAATAAGTAAATTAATGAAAAATATATTTTATTTTTTGAGACTATAGTATAATTACTTCATTTCTCCCTTTCCTCTCTCCAAACTTTCCCATATATCCTTCCTGGCCTCTTTTCCATTAATTGCTGTCACATACATATGGACTGCTCAGTCCATACAATGATAGTTGTATGAATGTTCTCAAGGCTGACCATTTGGTATTGGGGAACTAACTCGTGTATTATTCCCTGGGGAAATCATTGTATAAAGCACTCTGATGATTCAGAATCACAACCATAAAAATACCAACAACACAGGACATTCCAAACTGTCTGCTTATCCGGTTTTATCTGTTTAATGTATAGTTGCTCTCTGGTTTTGTCACTTTCATAACTTTTAACACAAGCCTCTGTATGTTACTTTTCTATTGCTGAGATAAAACAATATGACTACCTTACAAAAGAAACGTTTAGTTGAGCTTATAAATACACCCTCAGAACTATAATTAATGACAGAGCAGGATACACATAGTTTTAAAAGATGACATCTGTTTAAATCGTAGAAGCCAAGAGTCTGAAAACAAAACTAAGAAAATGATTGGATCCTTTTTAAAACAGTATTGAAAAGACTAGGTCCAGGCTTGGTGGTGCACACCTTTAATCACAGTGCTTGGGAGATAGACACAGGTGGATCTCTGTGAGTTTGAGGCCAACCCGGTCTACATAGTGACTTTAAGGATAGGCAGGGCTACTCACAGAGACCTGGTCTTTTTTTTTTTTTTTTTTTTTTTAAGAAACATAAAACAAAACTATGAATAAATATAACAAAGGTACAAAACATGTCTGAGAACTGTAAAATATACTGAACGAAACTACTTAAGCAAATGGAAGGAAATCCATGGGTCAGAAAACATTAGTAAGATGGTAATTTTGATCTACGGATTGAACACAGCCTTTATCAAAGTCCCAGTTGAATTCTTGGCAAAAATTAACAAGTTGATCTTAAAATTCATGTGAAAATTTAAGGGAATGATGTTATCTAATACAATCTTTAAAAAGGAAGAAGAAAGTATGAAGGTGCACGTAGTTCAATTTCATAATGCAACGTGCAAAGCTATAGTAATTATGACTATGCCATACTGACATAGGATCTACCCATGCAGATCAATAGCACGGAATTCAGAAATAAGTCACATTTTGTGTAACTAATCTTCAATAAAAGTTCCAAGAGAATTAAATGGGAGAAAAGATAGTCTTTTAAACAAATGGTGCTGAACAACTGGATATCCACATGCCAGAGAATGAAGTAGTCCCCTATTTAACACCATGCACAAAAGTGGGCGTCCCAATGGATTGTTGGCACAAACCAAGAAAAGGAAAAGACAAAGGTCCCCAAACCAAATAAAAAACACAAAAGGGAAATCAAAACAAACAAGCAAAAGACCAATAAGATAAAAACAAAACAAAATAAAACAAAAAGGCCACACCCAAACTAAAGAAAACAGTCCTCCCCCCATAATAAAACAAACAAACAAACAAACAAATAACCTCCAAAAAACCCATGGGTTGATTTTGTGTTGGCATGGGGCCTGCCCTGGAGAGTGGTTAAAAAATAGAGTCAACACAGAAGACAAGCATGTGTTTTTGAAAAGTCATTTTTACAGGCTTGGCACTTCATCTGGAGTCAGGAAATGTGGGCGTTCGGATGGATATTGCTATTCCCCAAACTAATTACTATTCCTAAATTGCTTGTAACAACACTGCAGTTTATTTAGAACACTTGCTTTCCTCCTGGGAGGAAATGTTTGGGGATATGCCAGACAGAGGCTGTATGACTAGCTCCAAAGACCCTGGGTACTGTGCTGTAATTAGCTATTTTGGTTAGCAGCACTTCACCTGCTGTAACTATTCACTGGAGGAGTTTTAGTGCATCCTATAGATGGCTCTGCTGGGGGGAGTACTCTAGAATCTTATGTGGTTTTCTACAGCTTTCGCCCAGTACACCCTTTTCTTTTGCTGATTCTGTTGTTAAGTGTTTTGATGTACGACTATACTATCAATCCTGGGACTCCTCTACTAAATTGCTGAAGCTGTGGGTAGTCTTAGGGAGTTTCTCCTCCCGATATAATCATAGCCTCAAATGTAAGAGCTAAAACAATTTTAATAAAGTCCTCAGAAGAAAAAATAGCATTAAATTTTTGTGGTAGTGGGTCTGGGCCTGAGCACTGAGCAGATCTCACCTGGGTGGCAGCTCTGCCCCCAATCTCTAGGAATCCAGAGGAAGCAGGGCTCCCAGGTACTCTAACCCTGGCATTATCTTAGGTAAGCAGACAGCAATGCCTGCCCCAAACAGGGAGTAACTGGTACCCACAAGGACCCAGGAAGTCACTCCTGGCCCAGAGCACTGGTTCCTTCAGGTCTGGGCCTGAGCACTGAGCAGCTCCTGGGTGGCAGCTCTGACCCCAATCTCTAGGAATCCAGAGGAAGCAGGGCTCCCAGGTGCTCTAACCCTGGCATTATCTCAGGTAAGGAGAAATCAACGCCTGGCCCAAACTGGGAGTAACCTGAACCCACTAGGACCCAGGAAGTCACTCCTGACCTGAGCAGATTTTGGGCCTCAGCTCTTACCCCAGTAGCAACACCCACCCCACACAGTTTTGATAAAACCAAGATAATAGGAAAGAGAGGCTCCAGTCAGAGATAGGGCAGGTAGTACTAAGAAGATCCAGATGGCAAAAGGCAAGCACGAGAACATAAGCATCAGCAACCCAGGGTACTTGGCATCATTAGAACCTAGTACTCCCACACAAGAAAGTCCTGAATTCCCCATAGTGCTGGGAAAGCAAGATTCAGATTTAAAATCACTTCTAATGATGATGATAGAGGACTTTAAGGAGGACATAAATAACACTCTAAAAGAATTTGAGGAGAACACAGGTAGACAAGTAGAAGCCCTTAAAGTGGAAACACAAAAATCCCTTAAGGAATTACAAGAGAACACAACCAAACAGGTGAAGGAATTGAATAAAACCATTCAGGACCTAAAAATGGAAGTAGAAACAATCAAGAAATCACAAAGGGAGACTACCCTGGAGATAGAAAACCTAGGAAAGAAATCAGGCGTCATAGATGTAAGTATCATCAACAGAATACAAGAGATAGAAGAGAGAATCTCAGGTGCAGAAGATACCATAGAAAATATTGACACAACTATCAAAGAAAACACAAAATGCAAAAAGTTCTTAACACAAAACATCCAGGAAATCCAGGACACAATGAGGAGACCAAACCTAAAGATAATAGGTATAGATGAGAGTAAAGATTCGCAACTTAAAGGGCCAATAAATATCTTCAACAAAATTATAGAAGAAAACTTCCCTAATCTAAAGAACAAGATGCCCATAAACATACAAGAAGCCTATAGAACGCCAAATAGACTAGACCAGAAAAGAAATACCTCCCGTCACATAATAATCAAAACACCAAGTGCACAAAACAAAGAAAGAATATTAAATGCAGTAAGAGAAAAAGGCCAAGTAACATATAAAGGCAGACCTATCAGAATTACACCAGACTTCTTACCAGATACTATAAAAGCTAGAAGATGCTGAACAGATGTCATACAGACCCTAAGAGAACACAAATGCCAGCCCAGGCTACTATACCCAGCAAAACTCTCAATTACCATAGATGGAGAAACCAAGATATTCCATGACAAAACCAAATTTATATAATATCTTTCCACAAACCCAGCATTACAAAGGATAATAGCATGAAACTTCAATACAAGGAGGGAAATTATACCCTAGAAAGAGCAAAAAAAATAATCCTCTTCCAACAAATCCAAAAGAAGATAGCCACACAAAGATAATTTCACTTCTAATAACAAAAATAACAAGCAACAATCACTGTTCCTTAACATCTCTTAACATCAATGGATTCAATTCTCCAATTAAAAGACATAGGCTAATGGACTGGATACATAAACAGGACCCAGCATTTTGCTGCATACAGGAAACCCACCTCAGTGACAAAGACAGACTCTACCTTAGAGTAAAAGGCTGGAAAACAATTTTTCAAGCAAATGGCCCTAAGAAACAAGCTGGAGTAGCCATTCTAAAATCTCCAGCCCGAGAACACAAAGGGACACTATATAAAAAGCCAGGTTGAGCAAAGCCAGTAAGCAGAACTCTTTCCTGGTCTCTACATCAGCTTCTGCCTCTAGATTCCTGTCCTGTTTGAATTCTTGCCCTGACTTCCCTCAAGGATATCTGTGATATAAGATAAAATAATCCTCTTCTGTTGGGAGCCGACTTCTAGCAGAAAGCAGCTATCAGCTTTGCAGCTATCTCGAGCCATATACCCTGACAAGAGACTTGTTTTTCAACAGCCTACAACAGCTGAGCACACACTGATAAACATCCTGTTTATCCCGAATATCTTGTTTTGCTGTTTAGTGACCCCAGCTGCAAGGCACACATGGTAAAGTGTCTTCAGCTGTGTTCCCCTGCTTGCACTTATAAATACCCAGGATTTCCTTGCAAGAGACAAGACAATAAACAAGAAATGAGACTTGGTCACACACTCTGACTTGTCTCCATTCTTTGCGTCTCTTCCCCTCCATCCCCACTCTCTCTCTCTTGCTAGACCCTGACCTGAGGACCGGAGCAGCAGCTCGGGCCACGACACTCTTCAAGTTGTTTTTGGTGTTTTAATTACAGGTATAAACACCCTAAAACACATACCTATGTAAAAATCTGCACGTAAAGGTTTATAGTGACATTGTGCATAAACTCATTTAGTTGTCCATCAACTGATGAACAGATAGGGAGAAATGTGCTATAACAATACTATGGGTATCACTGTACTATAGCAATGTGTATGATGATATGAAAACTCTGAAGAGTTAAGCTAAATAACGGAGGAAATTCATTGGTTACAATGATTATTTGACAGATTAGATTCAGAAATAAATACAAAATAAAGAATGACAAATACTTTCTAAGAAAATAATTTCTGTTGTTGTAATTTCCTAAATAACTAATGATCTCATCATTAACATGGAAATCACAAAGCTGGCCAACTCCTCTTAATCTGATACTTAAAGTTAGCTAAAATATTATTTCTAATAGCTCTCTTCTTCAATTTGTAAGAAATAAAATCATAACTTGTTATGATTTAAATAAAAATATGATTAAAATGTATCTTACATATAAGAAATATCTTACATATAAGAAAATGTCACAACCAAATTCATTATTTCATAGCTTAATATGTTCTAATGAAATGGAAAAAAACAAACGAAAGAAATTTAATTAGAAGAGACTCTTCCTAAATTGTGAGCTTCATTGTATCATTTCCAGTTGTTCCTGTGCATGACATAAAGCTGGCATTTAGTTCCTTTACTAACTGAATTACTTCTCAGGGGAACAGCTACAACAGAGTACCTTTGAAATTTAAGTGCCTCAGAATTCCCTAAAGAGCATACTAGAACAGACTGGGGGAGCTTAGCCCCCGTCTTTCTGATTCAGCATCACTAGGATACAGACCAAAATCCAGACTTTGAAATAAATCCTATACTGATGTTCATGCTGTCTAGTCCACTGTCAGATGCACACTTGCAACAGTTCAAAGAATGAATATATACAAAATAAGTGCTTATTAAATTTTTTCATTCAGAAATCAGAAAGTGATGGAACTCCCTTTCCTAGCTTATTAGGAAAGAAACAGACATCTCCCTTTTATAGGAACTTCCTTTATAGTCATGTTAGTTCTAGATCAATGTATTTATTTAGGTTTTTAGCTTAGATTATCTTATGTGTATGAATGGATAGCACAGGAGTGCCTGAAAGTTACAGATGGTTGTGAACCTGGGTGCTGGGAATGGAATGCAGGTCTTTTACAAGAGTAACAAGTGTTCTTAACCACTGATCATCTCTCTAGCTCCCAATTTGGTTTTTTATATAGTCAAATACTATGTTATGATCCACATAACAGTATATCAAAGCACTTGTGAATGAAACATAACATAAGATAACATAACATAAAATGAGATAACATAATGAGATAAAATGAGATAACATAAAATGAGTTACCAGAAAGGACGGTGACATCAAATCTATACCTGAGTGATGACCACTACTAGTCTATAAAAGAAATGAGAAAATAAAATTTTTTAAAGAGGTGAGATAAGACAACCATTATTTCTGTTTTAAAAAGCTACTAGTAGTTGTATACTACAGAGCATTAAGTAATTAGCCAGCGTGTTATCATTAAAAGCCCGTGAAATATGATTATTCTAAATGCCATGGTAAAGGGTAAAATAAATTAAAAACTACCTTTAAATATCTTTGCCTAGAAATTAGAGTACTAGTAAGTGGCAGAAAACAATGCAAAATGCCAGACAGGCAGGTAAGGATGGAAAGCGATGTTATAAAGTACAAAAGTAATGACAATGTAGTCTCCCTATCCTCTAAATTATGGTCCTAACTCTTTGGGCTCCTTTGAAGACCTATAGGTACTGAATATGTAGGAGAAAAACCTCAAGTAGCTAAAAAGATAAGTTTCAATCTAGCTGGCATCAAGAACTTCAAGTTCCAATAATATAAAAAGTGTAAGTAATACCGGATGTCTATTAAAAACTATAATGCGAGCTGGGTGTGATGGTACACACATTTAATCCTAGAAGTCTACAGGCAGAGGCAGGCAGGTTTCTCTGAGTTTAAGGCCTCTCTGAACTATATATTGAGTTCCAGGATAGCCAGGCTACATAGAGAGACCTTGTTGCAACAAAACAAAACAAACCCCAAACTATAATGCACTTAGCCTGTCACCATCAACCAAAGCAAGGCTGTTAACCAATCACACCAATGAACACTTATTTAGCACTGAAGTTGTCCTTTACACTTCCGAACAGGAAAATGTTCAGATAAAAAAAAATTACCTGGCAAGAACTGTAGCATGTGGTGTTTTTCTTCTAAAATATATTTGGTGTTTTATTTGTATTTTATGGTATGTGTGTGTTTTCCCTACGTGTATATCTGTAGATCACATGTGTACAGTGTCCGTGGAGGCCGGAAGAGGGTGCCAAGTTCCCTGGGTCTGTGAGCCATCATGTGGGTGCTGGAAATCAAACCCAGGTTCTCTGGATGAGCAGCCAGTGCTCTTAACCACTGAGCCATCTCTCCAGCACCATCTTCTTATTCCAGTCTTCCCCTTGCATAAAATACAGATGCCAAGGGATATTTAAAAAAGAGTTGACTTTCTTTAAAAGTAGGCTTCAAGAACTGGCTAATTCTCCTAAATGGTTTCAGAGTCACCTTTTAAAGAAACAACTTTCCATGATGCTTTAATGCATTAAATAAGCTATTATAATTCTACTTTGAAAGTAGAAGGGGTTTTAAGCCTTTCTTATGAAGTGCCATTAATAACTATACAAATGGTCTCTACAAGTATAGTCTTTAGGTCATATTCCCTAGGTGAGAGCTTCTACATGGAATTAGCACACTAGTAGCACTAAGTAGACTCAATGGGTTTGACAAAAATAGTCCATGAAGTGTGAGGAAAGTGGAAGGGGGTATGGAGAAGGTGGAGGGGGATGACTGAGGATTAGATTTGATCAAAGTGGATGGTATGCATGTGTGGGATTCTGAAACAAGAAAAAAGAAGTGCTCCTAGAAGAGCTTACATTAGCACTTGTCAGTGTAGAGATCCTAAACTCGAACAGTTTTCCCGCAGCTTTAAAAGATAGTAAACATTCTGTTGTATAATGCAACAAGCCGTTCACTGTTAGCTGCAGTGAAAGGAGGCTCGAACACATTGTTTAGCCACTGTGATTCTTAGTCTAGTTAGATGCAGCTCTTCTTCACATACACAGTAACATTCATGCACCTTTCTCAGAGCAATGATAAAGTCTAATTTTGGAATAAAATCTAATAAAACATTATTGTCCTTCATTTTTATGGTGCTCGTGCATGTTAAAATTCCCAAAAAGATTTAAAAATAAAACCTTCACCTAATCTGCTATTCTTTCTTGTATTTACTCCTTTTTTTAATTTTTGAAGGACAAATATAATTTGAAGTTTTATGTGTGTGTGTTTTTGCCTGCATGTATATGTATGTACACCATGTGTGTAGCTGGTGCCCATGGAGCCAGGACATCGGATCCCCTGGAAGTACAGTTAGGGACACCTGTGAGCTGCCATGTATGTGCTGAGAACTAAAGCTGGCTCCTTCATAAGGCCACGGAGTGCTCTTTACTTCTAAGATAACTAACTCTCGCCCCCATGGTTTTTTGTTTGTTTTGCTGTTTTAGAATTATTTATTTTTAGTGTGTGTGAGTATTTTGCCTGCATGTACATCTGTGACCATGTGCATGCGGTACCCATGGAGGCCAGAAGAAAGCATCCAATCTCCTGGAACGGGAGTCAGACTGTTGAGAGCTACCATGTGGGCACTGGCAAACAAAACCTGGTTCTTTGCAAGAGCAGCCACTGCTCTTAATTGTGGAGCTATCTCTCCAGTGAGCTCTTCTTAAAAGCAGCCAGTCTGTCTACTTCTATAAAGAAAAATCCATTATAAATTGCACATTAATTGTAATAAGGAAACTCAGGAGATCAGTTTCTTGCTACCTATTGCCAGATACCTTCCTCCTAAAATTAAGTATTTGCTCTACAAAAGGGAATGCTGTCTATAAACAGTTGCTATGAGGGAGATTCCGTGGTGTGTCATTACTTGTGAGATAATGCATGCTATGGCTAGTTAAAGTCTGTTTAAAAAGTCTTCCTTTTTTTACCTGACTCTCAGTTGAGACAGAAAGTCTACGAAATTCCACCTGAAAAAAAAATGGTTCAAGTTATACTCAGGATAGGAAACAAAGGAAATGAGCACACCAAAGTCTGCTTCTGAAAGGGTTAGGAAAGCCAGTCAACATTAAAAGATGTCTTGGTTCACCTGATTCTCAGTTGAGACAGACAGCCTACGAAATTCCACCTGAAAAACAAATGGTTCAAATTACAGTCAGGATAGGAAACTAAGGAAATGAGCACACCAAAGTCTCATTTAAAAATGATGTTGTGGTTTTGATTTTGTTTTTGGACGGTGTCTCCAGTATTCCTGGCCAGCTTCCATCTTGCTTTGTAGCTGAGGCTGGCCTTGACCTCTTGATCTTCCAACTTCTATTCCCTGTGTGTGAGGTTATAGGCATGCACCATCATGTCCAGCTAAGAATGTTATTAATTATGACAATGTCTGTATTTTTTCAGGTTATATCTTACCTGTTTTATCTCACTTTTTAACTGCATGATTCCAGTTCGTTCTGTTTTTGTTGCTCCAACAGCACCAATCTCATGGATGGAAATAGCAGGACTCACATTTGAATCAGTGGGACGAACTGTATAGAATAAGATAGCAAAGCAAAAGAACAATCAGTCTCATTTTCTTTACCATTTTAAAAAGACTTAAATGTGCATTCTTCTTTTGTTTTTAACTTAATTTTTTAAAAAAAAACAACCTAGTATAATCTTGCTGTTTTAAGTGTGGTTCTTAGACCAGAAGCATCAGTACCACAGAAGATATTGACAGCAGAATCTTGGGTCCCATATCAGGCTAATTTAGAATCTGCATTTTAGAAATACCTCCAGTTTGAGGAGTACTATTTTCTAACTTTAAAATATATGACAATGATGACGATGATGTTTTTTTGAGACAGGATTTCACTGTGTAGCCCTGGCTGTCCTGAAACTCGTTCTTCCTCTGTAGACCAGGCAGGCTGGCCTCAAACTCAGAAATCCTCCTTCCTCTGTCTCTGAGTGCTGAGATTAAAGGCTTGTGCCACCATCACCTGGCTATTTTTATTATTTTTACTTGTATATAGTGTGTATGTATGTGCACATACACATGTGCAGACACAAATGTAGCTACATGTGTGCAGAAGAGGGAGCTGCATTCAATGGAGCTGGAGTTACAGGCAGTTGTGAGCTCATCTATATAGGTGATAGGAACTGAACTTGGAGCCTCTGGATGAACAGTAAGTACTTTTAACTGCCGTGCTGTCTCTCCAGCTCCTGTTTTCTGTTTTGTGGGAGTGGAGGGGTCCTAAGGGAATAAAGTCCTGGGTGAGTTTGTGCTGTTGACATTGGTAGAGCCATGCCAAGGACTCCAATGACTCAGCCCCATGGGAGTGAGTGGCTAAGCCTTCTCCAGGTGAGGTTCAGGAGGCTAGCAAAGCCTTCCTTGGGAGTCTGAGTGTGAATATTGATATTGTGTGTAGAAAATGTCTACCTTAGTTGTCTTCCCCTGATGTTTACAGCCTTAAGGTTGCTCCTATGGAGATTAGCTAACCCAGCCTCCTTGTTCAGATGTATGCAATAGCCCCACCTCCCTGTTCAACCGTATATGATAAACATGATGAGATTTAGGGATGCTGTGGTTTCTTTATCAGAGCACAATCTACTGATTTCAGCTTTTCTGTGTTTCTGTACATGCTTGTCTTTTCTTCATTCCCTCACTACCCCAGTCAGATCACTCTCCTTGGAGGCCATGCAAGGACACAACAGACTTAAATAATATAAACCAAAAATAAATCCAAATATCCTTCCACTTGTAAAAGTATAACCCAAGATTAATAATTGAACTTATGAGATAATCCTTTTTTTTTCCACTTCTTAGGTTTTTGTTCTGCTTCTTTAGGTATACAGCATAAATAAGGCTGTAAAAACCCAGCGTTCACGCTGGTTGCATTGACACATGCTGCATGCAAGTACTAAAATAATGCTTGTAATCTCGGTGATATATAAATTAACACTTGCTAATTAAAATGTAAAAGTGCATACAAAGATTACCTTGTGATACTCTAGAGATACTATAATTTAAAGTTGAAAGGACACAGTAGATATGTTGCAACTACCAACATACCCACACCCATAATATTACCAGTTCTACTCAATTACTGACAATTTGAATACAATAAAGATTCAGACTGTGAGTTTTTAGTTGTCTTAGGAAAATGAAAGGTAATTTGCTATATGTTAAAAAGGAAACACGAGGGCCAGCAAGACGGCCCAGCATGTATAAGCACTTGCTACCAACTCTGATGACCTGAACTCAGTTCCTGAGACATATATGTTGGAAGGAGAGAACCAACTCGTGCAAGTTGCTGGCTGGCCTCCACATGTAAGTTACATATGTATGTTTCCAAATCTTTTTAAAAAGTGGTGTGTGTAGGAGGGGTGCAGAGAGACAGAGGGAGGTAGGGAGAGTGCATGTGAGAGTGAGCAAATATGTCTGCCATGGTATGCATGTGGAGGTAAGAGAACAGCCCTGAGTGTAGGTCTTTGACTTCTACCTTGTTTGAGACAGGGTCTCTCTAGCACAATGCTGCATGTACTGGCTAGCTGGCCCACAAACTTCCTGAGATCCTCCTGTCTCTGACTCCTATCTCCACACAAGAGTGTGTTGATTAGTTTTTGTTTGTTTGGATTTTTTTGTGTGTGTCAATTTAACACAAACTGTAGTCATATGAGAAGAGGAAACCTCAGTTGAGACAATGCTTCCAACAGACTGGCCTGTAGGCCAGTCTGTTAAGGGCATTTTCATGGTCAGTGGTTGATGTGGGAAGGCTCACCCAATGTGGACCAGTGATCCTAGGTTGTAGAAAGAGGAAACTGAGGGAACCATGAGGAGCAAACCAGTAAGCAGCATTCCTTCATGGCCTCAGTTCCTGGCCTGCCTGAGTTCCTGCATCAGCTTCCCTCAGTGATGGACTGTGACCAGGACTTAAAAGCCAAATAAACCCATTCTATCCCAAGTTGCTTTTGGTCATGGTATTTACAACAGCAATAAAAGAAACCTAGGACATAAGGTGAGGTGGAATTAAAGACATAAGCTACTGAGCTCAGCATTTATGTAAGTACTGGAGATCCTATCTCAGCTCATCAAGTACGGGCAGCCCTTAAACCAGTGAGTGATCTCCCTAGTCCAAAACTTTTTGTTAAATTGAATTTTTCCTTTAGTTTTCAAGTCTTGTTCCAAAGATAGCTTTTCTTTTAAATGTTTTATTCATTGGAGTTCTATTTAGTTGGGGTCTAAGAGCTTGTATAATAAAGAACATTTCAAAACTGAGGACTAAAATTCAATTCCCTGAAGTCTAAGTTCAACAATGGGTCTTACCGCTTCGTTCCACTCCAAACTCTTTGCCACTGAGAATGTGATGCAGGAGGTTCTTCATGGCCGAAGGACTGAGATTCATCAGGCCCTCTGTGGCTTCTTCAGCTAATAAACAGAAATGCAGGCAGAAGGAATTCTAGTTTACTTCCCACATCCTTGTTTTCCATTTTCTCCTTGAAACAAGCTCTCACTACATAGTCTAGGCTAGCCTTAAACTCATCATCCTCCTTCTTCAGCCTGTTAAGTGACGGAATTGTAACAACATGGTGACCACACTTGGTCTGCTCATGTCAATGTGTCCTCTCTCCTTTCTTCTACAATGGAGGTTAGACCCTCTATTTCCTTTTGTCGGATTTCTAAGTCACTTTAGAAGATGTAAGCTACAGAACAAATTTCTAATACCATACAATTGGCTATTCACACAACACTAGGTTTTTACTATTTAAGAACTGACTACCTAGATTGTAGATTAGCTGTCCCACTAGTTTCTTCTTCATTCTATTTGCACACTGTGGGGAAACTCCCTACAGTCTTTACTTGAAGGTGAAAACGATGAAGAGTGACAAGAGAAATGGAAGACATTCAGAGAACAGCAGTGAATGCACATGCTCACGGTTAAACTCAAAAGGTCTCAGTGTATATGGTTAAAAGAGAACAGAGGTGAGTCTGTGAATGTATTAAGAATACTGAGGAAAACTTGAATGTGTTCAACAGTAGTCACTTTTAAAGAGAACTGCATATAGGGCATCATTTTAAGCCATGTTAGTACAAGCAGGTATGGCACATATCACCTGACTTTGAGAGGTTTACCATTGATTTTGGAGAGACAGAACATGTAAACAAGAGAAACAACAATAAAAACAACAAAATATTGTGTATAACCCAGCTTAAGTGAGCAATATAACCAGTGACTGTTTGGAAATCAGAGGAGACATCAATCTCCAAGAGTAGAGATTAATAAAATATTTTGCAGGAAGCACTACTGAGTTAGTAGCCACAGGTCATACCCAGGAATCTTGGCTTTAATCCTATAAAATGGAGAGCCATGGTTTTGATGATGCCAACAGGAAGAATCTATTACTGGCAAGGAATAGTAAAGAATGACCGAGAGTTTGAGACAAGGTTTCTCTGTGTATCCCTGGCTGTCTGAGAACTGGCTTTGTAGACCAGGCTGGCTTTGAACTCAGAGAGACATCCATCTGCCTCTGTGTTCTACCGGATACTTTTCTTTTCTTTCTCTCTCTTTTTTGGTGTCAGTTTATTTATTTTCAGAAACAGAATTACATTGTATTCTCTAGTGGGTTGTTTTAAGGATTAAATAAAATTATATATATATATATCCTTGAAGATATATATGATCTAAATCTTTATCTATATCTCAATTAAAAATCTTTGTGCATCAGGCATTATGATGTCTGCCTATAATCCAGGTTCTCTAGAGGTAAAGTCAGAAAGATCACAAATTACAGGTTCACCTGGGCTATGTGGGAACATCTCAAAATAGGATCTGATATCCTTGGAACTACACAGGAACATGTACTTACATATGCACACATATACAAACATGTAAATACACACATAATTAAAAATAAATAATCTTTAAAATGCCATTTTAGAAAATTTGCATGAAATGAGTTTTACTTCAAGTTTTGCCACTGTGATTATATTTTCTATGCCATCTCTAGCTGTTTTATTTTGTCATTTATACTTTAGGCACATTTAACTCAGTCTGCAAGCAGGCCACATATAGTCACATATAGCTATAAATGTGCACTGATACAAATTTGTAAGCCTATTTAAACATTTTTAAAATGTTTTGGAGACATGGGCCCAGCATATAGCCCTGTGTGGATCAGACTGGCCTCAAACTCAGAGCTCTGACTGCCTCTGACTCCTGAATGCTGGGATTAAAGTTGTGTGCCACCAGTGTCTGGCTTTTTAAAAAAAAAAAAAAAAACTCAAGTACATGGTTCTCAAGTATGAACTTCATATGTGGCAAAGGTTGTAAAGCACTGTCAAAAGGTAGGTACACCTGCGTGACAATTCTGTTATATAGCCTCCTTGGGCCACAATTATTTTCTCAACTAAAATTGTTATGTTGACAAATAACCCTATAAATATTTTAGAGTCTTGTTAGATAAAAGTTAATAAAATACTTACTAACTTGTTTGATTATGATACTATGATACACTATTTAGTGACTCACGCTTGCTGACCAGAAGCTTCCTTCTTTGAGTCAGAATCCAACACAGTCAATCTCTAAAGCCCTTGAGGTGTTAGGAAGAAGTTAGCTCAAAGGACTTAGTCAAGAAGAATGTGGAGTGCAGCGTCTCCAAGAGACTCTTTGAAGCTGCTGAACCAGTACACAATATACCATCCTTTTGCTCCCTTTGTTAGTGACTAATAAATAGAGGAACAAAACAGCCTCACACAGCTTCTGTATCTTCCTTTCCATCCCTGTTCCAAACTCCATGGATCTGCAAAAGAAGTGAATTCCACCTAAAATCAGTTACTGAATTAAATCAATACCCGAGCATCGAAGAGAGTGGGCCAGTTCTGTTGCCATAACTTGTATGATCAAACCAATTCGAAGTCGGAACATTTCTGCAAAGAGGCCAGGCTGAGTTCTCATATACATGGCAAGATAGACCATTATTTCCTGTGTAAAGAATGGAGATAAAAGTTTTAGCCCAGGTTGCACAATGTATTTTACTGTCTTTGTAAGTTGTCAGGTCAATTACAATTACTGACTCATCAATCGCCAGGTTAGGCTTTATAATGCTGCCCACCTGTGTAAGGGTTGAGACGCTCATGTCTCCTTCACTGGCTTCATCTATCAGCTTAGTGAGTGCCTCATACGGGAGAGGCCTAGAGAAGAAAACAGTGACTAAAGATCAATGTCTACAATAACTTAACCTAAATATACTTTAAAAATTAAATGTCACCACAAGTCCAAGCCACTGCCACAGCCCATTATCACTTCTAGTTCTTTCAGAACAAAATGCTCATTCATTGCCTCTGAGGCCCACTCTGACTCCATTAACTTATAATTTTCATTTAAACCTCACCCCTCAATGTCTTTCCAGACTAGTGTTTTATAATTAATCTTCAACATGTGACAAGTAAGCATTATGGCTACATAGAAATTAATTTTCAGCTGTGTCCTCTGGAAACCACTTCATTACTGCATAGTCACATCTTATAGGTTTATATTGATATTTTAAACAGTTCCATCAGTTCAGCTACAGCTTGTCTCTTGTCTACAGCTCTTGTCTCTCCCTGGTTAAGCTCACTAGCTAGGCATGGTGGTGCATACCTATAATCATATAATCGGGAGATGGAGGTATAAAAGGATTACAAGTTCCAGACAAGACATACAGTGATACTGTCTCAAAAAAAATTGGCCAATTAAAAAAAACATTTTTACTACACTGGTTATTGAAGTAGAACTGGCAGGTGGGGGGATATGCTGTGTTTTAGACAATTCTTTCATAGAAAACCGGATTTATTTATTTTTGATCACTTAAGTTAGAATACTTCTAAAAATATTTCTTTTAAATACAATCTGCTTGTAGATTTAAATACTTGCACTATCATAACATGAAATTAGATAGGCTTAGTGCAGATAAGCTTTACTGGCGTGGCTAGTGGTAAGTGGGTCCTCATCGGTAGAATCTCGTCACCCTCTAGTCCTAGTCTATCCTAGAGGCCTACTGCTAATCAGAAGCTGCAGCCAACTGGGCCGGTTGCAAGCTGATGAGTGTTCTTGCATATATGCCACTTCAGGCTGCTCTATAAGTGCCCATTGTCCCTTTCAACTTTGACCTTCACACCTTTGATTTCTTCTTCAGCAGCATGGAGCTGCATCAATAGCAACCCAGTGCTCTAGCCACATACTTTTCTATTTCTCTTTTAGACCATGGTTGACTTTTATGTTGTCAATTCCTGATCTCCTGGTGTGTGTGTGTGTGTGTGTGTGTGTGTGTGTGTGTGTGTGTGTGTG
>JANHMN010000005.1:67567716-67626039 GCA_030674055.1 Rhabdomys pumilio | reverse complement strand
TGTGTGTGTGTGTGTGTGTGTGTGTGTGTGTGTGTGTGTGTGTGTGTATGTCTGTGTGTGTTTAGCATGAGCAAGATTAAAGGATTTAGGAAAAGTCAATAAGAAAAAATTTAAGTATTACTTCTTATAAACATTCTCTTTCACTTGTACCCTGTCATTCTCCTGTGCTTCAGCTTTGCATATAAGATATTATACAAAGTAGGGTGACAGAACTGTGCTAAGTCCACACAATTTCTTAAAGGTGCAGAGAAACTCTATCAAAACCAAACCACATAACCCACTCACGCAGAGATGGTCTTCTCTCGAGGTTCTGGAGGAAGTCCTACTGTCAGGTGTTTCTGGTAGGACAGAAGGTCTGTGCAGGCCTAGGAAGAGGTAGCAAAGCTTATCCTTTTCAAAATAAAAACTTTCAGATTTCCAAACATTTTTTTCTCAGCCCACAAAACTTTATTCCCCCTTAACTTACACCAGCACACCAAGCTCTCCTTCTCATGGAACATAATCAGAAGATGGATTTCCAGGAAGAAACCATGAGGCACTTCCACCTTCTGGAAGGCAGGGACTTTCAGCCTAGTGTAAATTCACTAAGATCTCAAACTCTTCTGGCTTACAACACCTTTAAAGTCTGTAGTTCTTATGGCTCAGTAACATATAATTGCCACCCACAAATAAAGGCTAACTGAATACCAGATAAAAAACAACCAGAAGTTGTGAT
Source organism: Rhabdomys pumilio (assembly GCA_030674055.1). Taxonomy (NCBI): domain Eukaryota; kingdom Metazoa; phylum Chordata; class Mammalia; order Rodentia; family Muridae; genus Rhabdomys; species Rhabdomys pumilio. The sequence goes on along the minus strand of JANHMN010000005.1, from coordinate 67,625,324 downwards.
TGCTTTAACCACCACCACCACCACCACCACCACCACCAGCAGCAGCAGCAGCAACAACAACAACAGAAAATCAAGCTTTTTTCCCCATGTAGTACAAAGGATTGAACCCAGAATTCCAGGAACATTAGACAATACCCTACCACTGAGCTATACTCCCAGCACTCCCCCATTTAGATGATGTATAAATTCAAGAACTTATTAGTACCTCATCAAGTGCCTCCACCTTCTTCCTTAAGATCCCAGAGATGTATCGTATCAGACCCCAGTGTCGAATCTCGCCAACTTTGACATATAGTTCACTAAGAAGCTCTCTGACAGTAGCACCCCCTTCTTCATACAATTCAGTGTTCCAGTCAGGTCCTCTGGGATTTTAAAGATGGAAATACATTAATTATGAGAAACATATTTTCTCTTAGTGTTATAATGGATATGCTTGTTTTCACCTCCTTTAGTAGAAAACTATTTAGCAAAAACTCTTTAAATCTATAATTAAGAGTCAATATTGAAATTTAAATGTCCAGACACAAATTTTGTAATTTAGCTTTCACACAATGCCTTCTTTTACCTACATCCCAGGCTTCAACATGGTTGAAATTATAAATAGTTTAAACTACTCAAAATTTCGAAAGCATACTGTATTTTAAGAACTATGATATTAGAATTTGTTTGTGTTGAAAGGATCCAGATACATGATTGTTATGCAATTACTGTTACACAAACCAACCTAGAGCTCTAGAAAATTACCTGAAATCTGGGATTTAGGATATGACAAGTGCAGATCATTGATTAAGTGATGTTAAAAGCATCACGTAGATACCTGAAAAAAAGTTACTTCTATGCCTGGCACTCTGTGTAATGACATATAAATATTAAAGTGCTAAAACAAATGTGGGAAAATTAGCTCATAATGTTGGAAGGAAGAGGATTTTCTAAGTATGAAACATCACCAGAAGCCGTAAAGAGTAGTTCAGTAAGTTTACATAAATAAAACAATGAAGAGGTCTTACTGAAAAGAAGTAAGCAAAGTGTAAGACAAATTATAAAATAATAAATATTTTAAATTCCTAGATCAATTCTGCTAAAAAATTAAAGAACTCCAACAAATAAATAAAGACAAAAGAAAATTGATCAGAATAAACATCAGTAACCCATAGATGTAGGAGACTGCAGTCAACTTCACATGTAACAAGAAAATTTTAAATGAACGTTACATCAACATTTTATTATATTAGGCTGTTAAAAAAATTCCCCAAATTGATACTATTGTATTGGATGTTGCTTATCAATTAAACAGTCCCTAGTAGGAGTGAAAACTGGCACAATGCTTCTGGTGGGCTATTTGCAAATACTGGAAACACCCAGCAGCAGTTCTTACAGTGGTTACACACAGTTACCATGTGGGTCAGTGGTTCTACTCTTGGTTATGTATCCAAGAGAAATGAAAACATGGCTGTGTCAACTTGGACACAAATATTTACACCAGTATTAGTCACAAAAGCTGAAAAGTAAAAACCACCCAAATGCCTATCAGGTGATGAATAAAGAAACTGAGTTCCTGCCATGCAAGTAGTATCTGACAGTAATGAACTCAAGTTCTGATATACACTACAACGTGGAGACAAACCTTGAAAATACTACACCAAATGAAAGATACTTGTCACATAGGACCACAAAGTAGATGATTCAATTCATAGGAAATGTCTCAAATAACAGAAAGTACACTTATAGTTGACTAGGCCTGGGTAGATGGACAGATTGGGATATATAAAGGGCGTATAGTTTGTTTTGGTTTAAAAAAAATATAATGAACAGTGGTGAAAGATACATAATACTTTTGAGTAAACAAAAAGCCGCTGAATTGCACAATTTCACACTTTACACACACACACACACACACACACACACACACACACACACACACACGTATATCTACATATACTGGGCAGGTGATGATATAGAATTTCATGTAGCCCTCGCTGGCCTCATAGCCAAGGATGACCTTCAACTGATTTTCCTGCCTCCCAACTCCCAGGTTCCAAAATTACAGACATGTACCACTAAGCCTGCTTAAATAAAATACCTATATATTTTGCCCTGCCAAACAATCCAAGTTGTGGTTTAACTTTACAATAAAATCCTTCCATATGTGCAAAAGAATTTTGGTTAAGAGGTTATTTACTATAAACAGTTTGTTATAGTGACTACAAAATGCCCAAATGTCCATCATTAGGAAAATGGCCAAATAAATTATGATATATTTAAATAATACATTTTAACATTAAGAAAATAAAAGGCTGGGCATGGTGGTGCACACCTTTAATCCCAGCACTGGGAGGCAGAGGCAGGCAGATTTCTGTGAGTTCAAGGCCAGCTTGGTCTACAGAACTAGTTCTAAGACAGCCAGGGCTAAGAAAGGTCTTGAAAACAAACAACCCCAAAAAAGAAGAAAGAAAGAAAAGAAAAAGCAGGTAGGTACCTGTGCTCCTACAAGCAATCCTTATATAATTTACTGGATCATCAACAAAAAGACATGGAAGAGCTGAGTACAGTGGACACTGCCCTCCCTTTCATCCCAGCACTCAAGAAGCAGAGGTAAGGTGGTATCTCTGAGTTCAAGACCAGACTAATCTACATAGAAAGCTCCTGACCAGCCAGGGCAATACAGTGAGACCCTGAAAAACATCAGAAAACTACCCATAAAACATGAAAGAGTAAGGGGACTAGTTGGGAAAGGGATAGGATTAGCAGGCAAAGGGCAAAGAAAGGTAAGAGGTTGGGATGTGAATAATCAAAATACATTATATGCATGTGTGAAAATGACGTATGAAATCCACAGTATATAATTAATGTACACTAATAAAAATTCAAAGAGAAAAGGAGGTAAGGTAGATTTATGTACTATCAGATCATATTTTCTGAAATGGCTGTCAACAATTTTCCATTCAATATGCAATTCGTTCAATGTGATTTTTGCACTTCTTCCCTCAGTTGCCTTAATTAGGTTTCTGTTGCTGTGATTAAAAACCATGACCAAAAGCAGCTTGTGGAGGAAAGGGTTTATTTCATTTTAGATGTGCAGGTAACAATTCATCATTGAGGGACATCAAGACAGGAACTGAAGCAGAGACCATGGAGGAGTGCTATTTACTGGCTGGCTCTGCCTACTTTCTAATACACCTAAGAACTACCTGCCCAGAGTTGACACTGCCCACACTGAGCAGGGCCCTTCCAGATCAATCATAAATCAACAAAATACCCTACAGACTTGCCTACAGGCAAATCTGATGGAAGCGTTTTGTCAACTGAGATTCCTTCCCCTTCCCAGGTAACTCTAGCTTAGGTTAAGTTGACACAAATGAAGAGACAAAAGACAGCCCATCCTGGCTTAAGCAGCCTGCTCATCTCTGTGATAGCCCTTGGCACTGAGTTTAGCATTCCCTTCTGTGTTAGTCACAGAACAAGTTAAACAGCCAGCATCCCCCCTCCCCCACGCAGATGTCTCTTGTCTTTGAAGGAGGCAGAAAATTAATGCCCTTGAAGTGATAAGACCCCCCACTCTTGAGCTATGGGAAAGATACAACCAAGCTTTCCCAGACAGCTGTGGCCAGCTTGTAAGAATGTACTGGTCACTGATAACAAAATGAGTCATTTCTCAGGTCAAAAAGGTCCTTTTCCAGATGTATGGTCGCTCCTTGTTGTCTGAACAAACGTTATTGGTTTTGAAGGATAGCATTCCTTTACCCCTCACCCAATCATGTAACATCAAGGCTTGAAAGCCCCAGCTTATGTATCTCCTATATATAAACCCTGAGCCCCTAGACCTGGGCATTGCATTCCTAACCTGTGGAGCAGGGAAGGTTTCGTCCTGTCCTGAGTAAAGACTCTTGTGTGTTTGCATCTGTGTCTTGATCTCTGGTGGTCTCCTGAGGAGAATTGGGCACAACACAAACATCAAACCAACCAAACAAAAACAGCAGGACACCAGGTATGCTTGTGACTATGGTAAAAGAGGGACTGAGTAATTTCTGCTGTTAGGTTAATTTTAAATACAGTTTTCACCTTGTCTTCTCTTATGACACTCTAAGAGCCCCTTGTCATCGTACTGTGAGGATTTGAGATATTAGAGATGTAGGTAATGAGACTGAAGTCAATAGCCTGTATCTACTCTTGAGTATATGAGTGAGCAAACCTTGGCTGACTTCATTCATGAATCAGTGTCTGATAAAAACCAAATGAGAGATCTTGCACAAGAGCTGCCTCGTCAAGACCAAGTAATCCAAGAACTGTTAAAGTTGTACATTTTTATTATGTTATCCTCCTGCTCAAGCCACTGGATGTTAAGGTGACTTTTTTTATGAAGCAATAGGTAACTGGAATATATGTGTAGTGATCTTTAAGATACACAGCACTGGTGATAAGGAGTATAGAACAATCTATTAATATGGTAACTTTGGGCACATAGGGCTATAAATATCCACATATGTCTATATTTACAAATATGTCTATATTTACATATATATGCATTGAGTGTACCTAGGAGAATACACAAACAAAAATAAAATTGCTCATGAAAAATCTGGGTATTAAGAAACAGGTAGGGAAAATACTTGACCTTTTCAATAAATATTCTGAAAATGTTGAACAATGAGGCTTTGGAGACAAGGCTCAGTAGTTAAGAGCATGTATTGCCCTCACAGAGAATAGGGGTTCAGTCTTCCATACCCACATAATGGCTCATAACCATCCAGAACTCCAGTTCTAGGAGACATGATGCCTTCTTCTGACTTCTGCAAGCACCAGGTATGCACATGTCATACATGCAGCATTCAGGCGTTCATATAATCATACACATAAAACAAATCCAAAAAAGTTGAACTATAAGAATTTATCTATTCAAGTATCAATTCTTTAAAAACATGAAATTAGAAGTGCCTAAAAAGTCAAATGGTTACAAAATGAACAATTGCAAGTTTTCAAAAGTAAAGGCTACTTATACAGGCTCTAAGTGTATCTATCTCCACTGGAGGTTTTCAATTGCAAAGGGTAACACAGTTACATTTTAGTGAAAGAAACTGGAAGGTACTTCCTTAAAGGATCATCTCAAGTGATCAAAATCGACACCATCAGCAGGAAGACTACACTGCTTCCACAGAAAAGAACTTAAGTGGTAGGCATGGGGAAAAAAAGCATACCTGAATCTACTTAAGGAAGAATGTTCCAAACCCAAAAGTTAGGGCCATTTAGAAACAAATGGTCCTTATTATCTTAATTTTGGAACTGATCCAAATCAGTAAAGACACAGGACATATGAGAATTGAATACAACATACAATTTAGGATTTTGTTTTACAATTCATACAAATAATTTTCTGATTTTAATCATTATACTATGCATATGCAAGAGGTTTACAGGTTTTGGGTAATAGAGTATTTGGGAATGAATGACTATTTGGGAGTTAATGGGGGTCACATCTATGGAGAGGTAGGGGAGAGGAGGAGAAGGGAGAAGAGAGAGGGGAGAGGAAGAGAGAGAGAGAGAATAGAGCAGATTGCCAAGTGAAGAGAAGAGAGAGGAGGAAGAAGAAACAGATGGACAGAGATACAGAGAGAGGCTGAGTGGAAACATCTGTGGGACTAACTAAAGGATATCCAAATGTTTATTCTATCTTTATTTACAACTTTCTTCTAACTCTGAAATTGTCAAAATAAGTTTAAAATGTGAAAAAGTTTTGCGATCTCCCAGACTCTATTATCTGCATATTATTAGAAACCAAAGGTAGCTCCATAGGAGCGACAGATGAAGCAGGCTTTAACAGCAGAGAGAATTTCAGCAAGTAGTCAATGGGCAAGGTCAAAGATTTTTGCCTCAAGTTCTGTCACCCGGAAGCGCATAAAGCAAGGGAACTCTCAGAGGGAGCAGGGAGTTGGGGACTACAGTAGCCCTGTAGTAGAAAATGGCTCACAGCTTACTTAATGCTAACATGTAAGGTGGGAGGTGGTGTATAAAAACCAGGACAGCCCAACATAGCTAAAAATCTGACTTTGGGGGGTTATTTTTATTTTATTTTATTTTATTTTATTTTATTTTTTACTCTTTCTTTGACATGGGGTCTGGCTATATTGCTCAGGCTGGCTTTTAACTTGAAGTGCTCCTGCCTCAATCTTCTAAGTGCTATGATTAGAGGTAAATGCCAAAGTACCTGGCTAGTAATTCTTTTATATTTGCAACAAGCTTAAGTGCAACTTCATGATTTTAGATGCATGGTTTTTAAACCATATCTTGACTTGTCAAACTCAATTTCTACAACAGTCAGATTTGCTTAATAGTTGTTGAAGCTTAGCCATGTGAAAATGTAAGACCCAAGACCTCATTGTGTAGCTCCACAACAGATGAACAAGTCCTCGGTTTGATCCTGAGCACTGTAAAAACAGCTTATGAAGTTTCAGATAACAGGAATACCTGTGTGTTTTCACTTTCTCATTAAATAAAGTTAGGTGAAAGAAATGGCACAGGCTTTGGAGTTGTTCACAAAAACAAACATCAAATGAAAAGAAAGGAAACAAAACCAACAAAACAAAAATACTTTTCATCTAATCTATGTCCCTAGCTGTTGACCTTGACTAAATTGACCCACCTTTCCGAACTGATTTCTACATCTATAATAAATATAGGCACCGAAACCCTTGGTTTAAAAAGTTCCTCTTTTTTTTCTCGTCTTTTTGTGATTTGGGTTTTCTTTTTCTGTGCTAGGAACTATAAACCCAGGGCCTTGTACTTACTACTAAATAATCCCCTCATAAGGACTGAATACAGGTGTTCATTTATATGTTCAAAATACTTACATGTGGGAGGCACTGCAGCTTAAATAAATAAAAGAAAGTCTATGAACTCAAGGAGGTTCATGTAGGGGGTGAGATAAATGCATGAAAATAGCAAGACAACACAGTGACAGTCACGTGTACTGTAAGATGGCTGCCTAAGGAGCAGAGGAGAAGAAATGGGCAGGTTTCAAGCTAGCTTCTTTGAGGTTATGTCAGAAGCTGACTGTCAGTCAGCCTGAAGAAGGAAGACAAGAAGGTAGAGTAAATTTTAATCATTATACTATGCTTATGCGAAAGGTTTACAGGTTTTAGGAAATAGAGCCTGAATGAAGAGGAGGAGAAGGGAGAGCAAACACATAGATGCTGCAACCCCAATTAGAGGACACAGGATGGTGAAAAAGTGCAGAGGCAGGGGGCACTTTATCATAGAGGCTCCTTCTATATGATACATTAACTCTTAAACTTTTTTGCTTTTGATTAAGATAAACAATTGGAGAATTTTCAACAGAGAATGAACTTGTTAAAATGAGCACATTAAAAGATCAGTGTGTAGATTTGAAAACTTAAGATTCGGCAACCCCTCATAAACTAAGAGATGTGGGGAGTGGCCAGTGTTACCCACTAAAATCATTAGAAGAAAAGCTAGTACAGGTGAAAATATTTGATTAACCTTCTTGTTGTTTTTGTTACCATATTGGTGATATAATCCAGGGGCTTTTGCATATTATGTAAGTGCTATCACTGAACAGCACCCCTAGACATTTTTTCTGAAACAGTGTGTGTGGCTCAGGCTGGCTTTGAAGTCACGATGTAGCCAAGATTAGCTTTAAGTCCATGATCATAGTAAAGCACTTGCCTAGTATGTACAAAGCTTGGGGTGGGGGTTGAGTCTCCACATTAGAGAAAAAGTAACAGCTACACGTCACAAGTTTTCCTGGAATGATATAACCACCTCTGAATCTGTCTTGCTTGAAAAAATGAGTCCAAATTCATCAAATCTGTAGCTGTAACTATCAATTTATACAATACAAAGGAAAGTGGAACATGTTTAAATAGCTTCAGAAGGATGCACTCAGCAAAATGAAGAATGTGAATGCTATAGGACAAACCAAAACTAGGAAGAACCAATGTAGATATTAAAAAAGCACTTAGAGTCAGGTGGCGGTGATGCACACTTTTAATCTCAACACTTGGGAGGCAGAGGCAGATGGATCTCTGAGTTAGAAGTTAACCTGCTCTACAAAGCAAGTTCCAGGACAGCTAGGGCTACACAGAGAAACCGTGCTTTGGATGGATGGATGGGTGGATGGATGGATGGATGGGTGGATGGATGGATGGATGGATGGTGGGTGGGTGGGTGGATATGAAGACAGATAGATAGATAGATAGATAGATAGATAGATAGATAGATAGCACTTAGAGGAATAGAGTAACTAAGTGCAATGTGTAGATTTGAATTATATTTGGAATTCAACAAATCATCTGCAACAAAACATTATTGGATAATCAGAGGTGGTTTTTGGACACTGATGATGTTAAGGAATAATTTTAATATTTTAAATGATAACAGCACTGTGGACAGGCTTTAGACTCCTACATGCCCTTGAGGCCCTATTTACTCCTGTGGTCTAAGTGTGTCACTTAGGTTGGGTAATTTTGAGAGTTCTCTGTTCAAGTTCATTGCTTTACATTCCACTGTTTCAGTTTGCTTACTGTATTTTTAAGTTTTAAATTTTCCATTTAGGATTCCTTTGTGCTTTCTACCTCCTTACTGAGACACTGTATTTTTTTCATTTGTTTCTGGGGTATTTATAATTATTTGTTGAAACATTTTGGTAGTTCCTCTACAAGCTTTCTTGTTTAACCCTAGCTTCTGCTTTATCTCTGCTGCCTCTATCAATTCCTTTTGCAAGTCCGAGTTGGGGAATTCCTGGTTCTTGGTGTAACAATCAATTTTCACTGGTATCCTGGACACTTGGGGCAATATGTTAGAACAATGTGGAACTTATTAACCACATTCCAGCAGGCCTTTTCTGATAATGTACCACTAGGGGAAGGGGATGTTTCCCTATTACTGCTTTCTGAAACTGAAGTGTGGCTTCCCCATTCAGCTTGCCTTGATATGCAGCAGGAATGTCCTATCACTGCTGAAAGAGGGTGAAGCTCCCAAGAGGTTTTTTCCTATACCACCCTAGAGAGGGAAAGGGTCACTCATTTTCCATTCCCAATGTGGCCTCTGTTGACCCTCAGTGATTAAACTCTTGACACATTAGGCAGGAGATACTAGGACATTGTCTATTACTTTCTCTCTCTTGTAACCCAATTATTAGGTGAATGGTTTAGCCTATGCTGCTGCCATGATCTGGTACCTCATCATGGACCCCAAAGCAATAGGGCCAATCAATCATGAAAAGAACCCCCCCAAATTATGAGCCAAAATAAAATCTGTTTTTTTCTTTTTTCATATGAAAAAAGTCAATTTTATATAGTTAAAATAATCAATAATTAGAGGCTTTTTATACTACTTACCATTGAATAATAAATAATCCAGGAGAGCTAGGTGTCTACCATATAGGAGAGCTAAGTGTCTACCATAGTATAAAACTATATTAAACATGAGTAGAAACCTGATCACTCAGTAGAAGAAAATGCAAACTGTTCAATTCTTTGTTGTATTCTCCTTACCAACAACAAGAGTTTTCTGAACTATGTTAAAGATGAGTTTGAAACAGAAGAGAAAAACAATAAAACAAAGACAAGTTAGGCTAGAGAGTTTGCTCAGCAGTTACGAGCATTTGGCTGTTCTTCCAGAGGACCAGGGTTCAATTCCCAGCACCAACATGGTGGCTCACAACCATCTATAACTTCAGTTACAGATTTGGCACTCTCTTCTGGCCTCGTAGTGCATAGACATACATGCAAGCAAAAACACTCATACACATAAAATAAATTAAAAATATAAATACTAAAATAAGCAATGGAGCTTTAAATAAACATTTTCTTTTATTAAGCTGATTACCCCAGGTATTTGTTATAGTTTAGAAAGCTGACTAACATGTTATACTTCCTCACAATATGTACCTTAAAGTATAACAATAACATCCATCACTTACTTCATTGTATAGAGCATGCAGAGTATATCAGCTTGTTCCTGTAAGCTTGAGGTCTCCTTCAACTGTGAAACCAATGACTGGAAGTCCACTTCCCCAGACTGGTCCCTAGGAAGATGTACTTCTACTCGAACAGAAGGAACCTTTGGAGTAAGCATGATGAAAAGAAACAAAGTTAACAGAGCTTAAGTAGATGATACCCTAGAATGAGTTATCTTTCCACCTCGTGACCTTTCCTGTAAGAATTTTCTAAATGTTCCCCAGATATGCCAGTGCACACATGTAACCCTAGCATTTGGGAGGCTGAGGCAATCAGATCAGGAATTGCAGGCCATCCTCATCTTCATAGTAACTTTGAGGCCAGTGTGGGTTAACTGTGACTCTGCCTCAATTTTTTTCTAAAACTGTTGATGAAAAACAAGGCCAAAACAATAAAACCAACAAGCCCTATGATAAAGCTAAGTAGTTTTCTCAAAGTCTAACAAAAAAAACTTTACTACTTGAGGAGTAACCTTTACAAGACATGCATTTCATTTGATAGTGTTTTGTTTAACACCAGAAATCATACTGGCTAGTTTTATTACTTCCATTAAAAATGACAGACTTTTACAGAAAGCTTACAGAAATATGTGCTCAGTTACCTGGCTATCTTGTAGAGACGGTGAGTCAAGTAAGTTGAGTGAAGGACGAGAAGGCTGAAATAACTTTGTAGGAAGATACATGTGAACGTCTGCAAAAAGTTGACATTTATGGGAAAAGTTAAGATAAGTAGGAGATTAATAAAATACATTGTTGACCACAGCAAGAAGGTAACATATGAGTCATTTCTTTACAGAAGAAAAATGATGACATTTTCCTTCACTGACTTCATTAAAAAGAAATGTAGGATATTAGATAATTTTTAAAACAATTAATACATATTTCTATGTTTTTGAAAGGATTTTCTGTAATTGTGCCATAAATTAGACACGAGAAATTATGTTTACTAATATGATCACTATCAAAAAGATGCTATCACTGATATTGTCATATAATAAATCACATAGAGAAAAAACTGTTACTTTTACTTTTTCTGGGCTTTCCTAGGCTAATATTTGATTTGTAGAGGTTGGAACTGGATGAATCTATCTAGGGAATCAAAAACATATAGTGGCTGATCAACTTTGAGATGTTGCTTGATGTTTTACTTACATAGTTAAAATACTTACCATAACCTCCAAGGAGAGACCTGCACACCATTTTCACTATTTTATACAGAGAGACTACTCAGAGTTCAAATAACTAGCTAAACAAATAAGTAAACAGTTCTGGAAATTAAATTCTAGTTTCCTGATTCACAAATGATAAATGCAACTTAATGATAATAAGTATAATATAATAATGATAATATATTATATTATATTATTATCATAATATAATAATGATATAATAATATATATATAATATAATAATGATAAATAATATAATAATATATATAATATAATATCATAATATAATAATGATAATAAATGATAATGAAACTTAAGTTCATGCTTTGCTTTAATAAACCCTTTCTAGAGGGAGGCATACTAAGCTTTTCCTATTCTCAATGTTAAACAATACCCTTGTGCTCACACTTAGTATCTGGTTAGTAATGGTCAATGAAGATTTAGGTAGCAAGAGCATGCATCTCAATCATTCTCATCCTTGTATAATATAACATTCAAGTCATGTAGCTGTGGCCAAGGAACCCTTCTCTCCCTCCACATGTGGTGACCATAGAAATACTGAACAGTCTTAGGAACCATAGCTACCATTCAAATATACAGAAGGCGTATCCTCTGAAAACACTATTAAAGGAAGGTACAGTTTATGGAGAGGACTGTGGCGATACTGTGAAGAATGACTATTCTATTTGAGATCTGCATGCCTAGAACAACTGGGTACACAATTACTGTGTGGGCATAAAGAAAGAACAGCTGTAGTTTAAAGAGAGTCAGTCTCTGTGTCTGTCTCTCCTGTTTTGTAGTATTCTGATGGTGCTCTCTCTTTAAACAAAATTACCTTCAAAGAAGTAATGTTTCCAAATGAGAAAGCTCTTCTACATCTTACTTCTATATTAAAATTTATATACTCTTTTGTCCTGTGTCTTACTGTTTTCCTGGTTACACCAGATTACATGACAATATCCATATCAAGACTATATTTAATTCCTTGATTGCACAAGTATTTGAGTTCCTACAAAATTCTAGGTGCTGCCCAAGAAGCCAGGAACAAACTCAACTTCCTGCTTATGATGTAGTCAATGTCCTGTCCCATCTTGGGCTTCATGCCACCTTGTGTCTGACACTAGGGACTAATGGCATTACTCACTCTGTATATGCAGCTCCTTGGCCTTGGTCACCAAGGACATTAAGTCGCAAGTTGTTTGCACAGCAGCTCGGAACCGATCTATCCCTCCCTTCCGTGAGGTGGGAGCTAGTTTAGGATGGGGAACAGTGTGTGCCAAAAGGCGGTCTAAATAACGGGCAACTTCATCACCACAGCGAGCTGCAAGGTTAGTTGGGAAAGGGGAAGAGACAAAAATGAACATTTTAGTTATTTCAAAATCTATCCCAGCAGTCAGGATGACTGACTCTTGTACCTAAAACACTTGTCAGAAGTAGGCTGTTCTTAGCTCACGGAGGAAAAAAGAGCTTGTGATCATTATACAACCTCATAGATTAAGATTTAGAGGTTATGGCCATTTACCAGGACCCACCTGCTCTTCAATTTTCCTGAGACACAGGTAAAGTTACTGAAAGCTAAAAGCAGTATGAGTTTGTTCCAGAACAAGCAGAGCAAGTATTTCATTATTTCTGTGTGACAACAGTGATGGCAGAAGGGGGACAATAGTGGAGAAGGAGCAGGACAAGTCCCTCCAAGTGCCACTAGCAGAAGAGACTTTTGTGAAGAGAGGCTGGGAAAGGGCAAAAATCTTCCACCAAATACTGAGTTACTTGTAAACAGAGTGTACAAACACTAGTTCTAACCACTAGCAAAAAAGCATCTTTATATGCCATTGGTGAAGATAACACTCTTAACCACAAAATGCCTTTTAGTCTTTATTTATTTATTTATTTATTCATTCATTTACTAAATATGTGTTGTTTCTATGGAATAGGCAGTGTCCAAGGCACTGAGAATTGTTATAGAAAGTATATATGTTCTGTATTCTCTTGGACTCACTCTCTCACAGATATACATCTTATAAGGATCTCCAGCCTTATGGCTTCTGTGCCACATGAAACCAAGGAAACCTATAAATAAGGCTTGGTATAAAATCATGAACTTACTCAAAACATGAGGGTTTTTTTCTGTAACTCTATTGCATAATTCTTGAGCATGAACTTTGTAGATGATGACATCATGTCACTATGTCCAGAGGCTGGACATACTTAAAATCATCTTTGAATAGAGACAATGAAAACGGCACACTTTCTGAATATTTGTAATGTTACAGTTAGAGAAGCACAGTGCTGGGATCAGTGCCAAAGTCATGCATCATCTGGTTCTGGACAATCTTCAGTGACCTCTCCAGAAGGCCCTCAGTGATCTCATGTGACTAATGGGAACTAGCAGAACTGCACGACTGGAACTCATATTCAATGACACCCCAATGACAGGTATCTTAGCCTTGAATATAATCCAAATACTTGAGTAAAGGGATATCAGTTCCATTTAATTTTAAAAATGGTTTATGAAAAAAGAAACACTAAGCAAACAAAGAAGGATATATACTAAATGTTGAGCCCAGATTTTAAAAAAGTAGTATTTAGTACTTCTAGTGTGTTGGCTTTTATTATATATGAGATTATGCTTGTTAGTATCTTAAGATAGATGCTAACATTCAAATACCCAGACAACAAAAACAGGTCCACCAAAATTTAGATAGTTAGAAGAACCATTCTCTTACTGAGCATTCTCTTCTGGGATTCAAACAATGTAATTCTTGTCTTGTGTAGGTCAGTGCTTCTCAGTCATTTTAAATCCATGCTATCAGAGTGGTTTCTCATGGCATCATATCTTTAGCATTTATTAAATACACATTATTTGTCTAGTTTGTCATATAAAGCAACAAGCATTCTGAATAGGCTTTTAAAAACTATACAGACCTCACAAAATATCAACATATGCCTCTAATGATACATAAAATATAATACCTTGAATTATAAGAAACTTTAAACATAACTCTAATCAAATTCATATTTATTTATTCTTAATGCCAAAAGTAACATACAGATATGCATATAATATACAAAAAAGATGCATGTATGTATGTATGTATGTATGATATTTCCAACTACACAATTTAGTATTTTTACTCACCATTTTTTTTTCATTTCAAATCACCAGATACTTCAAATGCTCAAGAAAGAAATCCTCCCTAATCTTAGTAAGTCACAGTCTAACCCCACACTCCATAATCAGTCACCACAGAGTTATTAGACTAGAAACCAAAGAGAAGTAGAAGGAAGAAAAATGAAGCCAAATAACAGTAGAAATCTAGATATATTAAAGAATGAGGATGATACAGCATGAGATTGCTGGGAGCCTGAGTTTTTAACAACGAAGCTGCACAATCATTTGTATTATTATCTGGCCATCCAGCACTGTTTAAAGCCTCCTTACCATTACTTGTTGAATTATAGCTATCCATCCAGTTGCCAGAATCCAGCTCATCGTCATAGTCTTCATCATAATCTTCACTGTACAGCTTACCCTCAGGTCCAGGGTCCATGAAGCTTAAGTGTGTGCAGCAAGATGTTGTCAAAAACTCTGACAATTTACCTGTTTGGATCCTTACAATTATAGGGTACACAGAAAACAGAAATTTAGGGAATATCTTTTTTAAAGTAACACAATTTTAGGAGTATAGCTCAATTAGCAAAGTACATGCCTAGTATGAACAAAACCCTTTGCCCAACTCCAAAAAGTAAACAGACGAACAAATAAGTCACACTTGTCAATAAAGGAATGCTAAGCATATTTTAAGCATGTGGGAGAGACTTTAAAAGAAAGACCACTAATTAGAGTTTACTGTCCTCCAACAGTTCTATGCGCTTTCATTGCTATGTTGAATGCCTGCTTAAAAAAACTGTATTAGCTATTAGAGAAGTAGATGGAGAATGAGGATAACTCACACAAATCTATAACATCATTTTAAAATACCATCAGGGGCTGGAGAGACTGCTAAGTGGTTAAGAGCACTGACTATTCTTCCAAAGGACCTGGGTTCAATTCCTAGCAACCACATGGTGGCTTAGAACTGTCTCTAACTCCAATTTGAAGGGATCTGATACTGCTTGCTAACCTCTGTAGGCACCAGGCCTTGGTTTACATGTATGTATGCGACAAATTTCTAGAAGACTATTTTAAAACTCGGTAATAATGCCTCCATGCAACAATCCATGGAAGCTAGCACCATTTGCTCAAAGACTTTTGAGAAAAAGATATGAAGACACTAAAACTGAAATCATATCATTCATAATGTTAACCCATCTCAAATGCCTTCTGAAATGATATCTTGGAAAAGACTGCAGTGAATTCTTATAGCTGTATTTGTTGTTGCAGCATCTATTTGGATCTTAAATTTAACTTTCTCATATCGTAAGCAGGGCTCAAGGATTACTGACAGTTTCTTGAGCTCCATCTCCCCTGGTTCAGGGTATATGTCACTTACCTGGCCCCACCAAAATAGCCATCCTGCATTTTTCGGAGTGCTGCAAGGATACTTGAATTCAAGCTGGTTCCATCTTCATCTTTAAAAGGAAAGATTAAAAAAAACAATTATTTGTCATTTTATCTTAGAACTAGGGGGAAATATTTCAATTCTTTCAAACCAACATTGTACAGGTAGTGCCCTGTGCTTCAATGATTAACGTGAGACTCAACATCACTGCAGAATGGACAAATGGTAAAGATTAAGTTCTTCAAAGGCATTATCTTGTTTATCACAAGTACTCAGCACTATTTACCAAATGTTTATGATACATACTATTGATGAACCAACCCACTTCCATCTTAGGCTTGAAAGCTATCTTATATTAAAGGCAAACTAGGTTACTTCCTGTTTACGATAAAAACTTTGTTTCTCAAGGATTGGACTATGCCCACCCACCTGTAATCTTAACTACAAATGGTTCTATACTGCCTGTTTCAGGAAACTGCAACTATGTCTTTGTTTCAAAAAGTTGTTATGACCATCTTGCAACCTTACCTTTGTTTCAAAGGCTTTTATGACCACCTTGTTATGCTGTTCCTGTAACCCCACCTATTAGCTGCCAAAACCCCCATTTGGAAAACCCCTACCCCTGATAAAAACTCTTACCTTGCCCATGTCCAAGGCTGACCTCTTAAACCACACTTTAGGGGGAGGCAGCACATGCACATGAATTTCAAAAGCTTGCTTTAATTAATTGCTTGCTTTAATTAATTTGGCCATGATGATTTGGGTCAGTGTCCATTCTCCTTGCATTGGGATTATCATTATGATAAGTATCTCATAGATGGTATCACTCATAATGAGCCTTGGTATGTGCAAACAAATGTGTGTATGCGTATATATACATTTAAAATCCTCTAGAAGGGTACTAATTACCTGTTTTACATGAAACTGATGATAGTCTTGTGATTTGCCTTCTCCAATTTGTCTTTCTGACAGCACTCAAGATGCAGAGGCAGGAGGACCATGAGTTCAAGGCCAGTCTGATTTATATGAGTTCCACAATAGCCTGGGCATATTGTGAGACTTTGCTTCAAAACACAAAACAAAATAACAAAACCAAATACAAGCCAGGCATAGTGATACACATTTGTAATTTCAGTACTTAAGAGGCAGATATAGGAAGATCAGGAGTTTAAAGCCAACCTTTGCTATACATCAAGTTTGAAGACAGATTATACTATATAAGACCCAGTCTCAGAAATCAAACTGGTTCAGTAAGATGGCATAATGGGTAAAAGTGCTTGCTGCCAAGACTGATGACCTGAGTTTGATCCTTGGAACCCACATAATAGAGGGAGAGGACCAGTTTCTGCAAACAGTCCTCTAACTTCCACACAAGAGCTACTACATATACATGTATGATACATGTATATTTACAAACATTCATACATAAAACAAACAAAACAAGAATAAATACATAGAATAAAATAGTTTGATATAGTGGCAAATGACTGTAATCTCAGCATTTGGGAGGCTAAAGCAAGAAGACTGCTATGAGTTGAAACCAGCTTGGTGAGATTCTAGGCAGCCTGAGCCATAGAGTAAAATTCTGTGTCAAAAGAATTAAAGAGCAAAAGAAAAGAAAGGAAACATCAAATAGAAGAAAATAAAATGGCTTTGTATCATCTTTCTTCAACTTTCAATACCACCAATACAGAGTATTATCTCCTCATCTCACATGTTCACTAGTTTTCTTGATGTCAGTCTACTATGATGACAGAACTACCATCAACAACTAATATCCCCTAAACACAACTTTCATGTCACTCTGTGGCCCTCCCTTCTCCCAGGGGTTGTTGGCCACCAGCCATGAGCCATGAGTACAATCAGTTTTAATGAGGCAGCTCAACTGTATTTGGAGTACATCAAGGGCTATATCAGGGTTTTTGGTTGGTTGGTTTTGGTTTTATTTTTAGGAAGGGGGTAGGGATTTCCAAGGTGAGTAAGTCTCATTAGCTAGAGTTTAGGGTACTGAAGAATGCCTCAGTACCCTAAGGAGAGGCATTATAAGAATTACAGGTGCTTGCTGGACAGGTACTTACTGGAAGAAAGAAAGGTAAACCTGTACTCTCACCAAGGCTACATGACATTGTGTAGGGAGACAGTGTGGGGGATTTCAGGTCCCCCAGACAAGATCAGAGAAGGGAAAGTCCATCAGGTAAAGGAAACCCTCCATTTTGTACAGAGCTCAGAGGAGCATCTGGACACAGTAGACTATGACCTTAACTGTTAAGGCTTCCTTACATCAATCCTTACTCAAAAACTTTTGAAAGCTTCAACATCTATGTAACTTCTAATATAACTTGTTTTTAAACGTCTCTGTTGATTTTCAATGTATAAGTCTTCATAATCTGAGCCTACCTTACTTTGCCAGTTTTGTTCATCACAGTACTCTAATATGTTCAAGTTGGCCTCTTCACCAGCCTCATACACAGGCACATTTCTCTCTCCAGGCTTCACTCAAGGTAGCCCCCAACCCAGTTAAGATCTCATTGTTCTTTCCTCCTCCTATGTGAAGACTGACAATTTCATGGTAGTGGTGGCGCATGCCTTTAATCCCAGCTCTTCGGAGGCAGGCAGATCTCTGAGTTTGAGGCCAGCCTGGTCTACAGAGTTCCAGGACAGCAAGGGCTACACAGAGAAACCCTGTCTCACAAACAACAACAATAACAACCACCCATAGGCAGGAGAGACAACTCAGTAATTAAAGGGATTTGTTGCTGTTGTGGAGGACCCAGGTTGTGTTCCCAACAGTCACATCAGATGCTTCACAGGAGATCTGATACCTGTTGGGTTTCAGACTCAGGAGAAGGGGCTGAGGGGCATATTTACCATACCAAAGTGGACCTGGCCTTCAGGTTCTTCCAGAATCCCTTAGTCCCTACCTGTTACAAGGCCTGGCTGACATTCCCTGCCCTCTACCCTGAACTTTCCCACCCAGGGGCTTGGGTCTTCATTATATACTTCAGACATTTTGGCCTCTATCTGCATTTCTCCTTTCTCTGTGCTGGTATACTTTCTCTCTCTGCGCCCCACTCCCTTTTCTGTTTCCCTGTCTGCATGGCAACTCCCCAGACCTCCTCCTGTGAGATCAGCTGTCCCCATAAACCTGCCTTTATACTTTAATTTGGCTTGAATTGGCTTATTAATGCCCTCTTTTGATCTCTGTAGATACATGCTCTTGTATGTACACTCATATGCATTATAATAAAATCTTGTTAAAAAGAAAAACCAAAAGCAATTCCAAAAGCTTAAGTCTCACATCAGCTGAAAATTTTTCTTTGACACCCTGGTACCTTTCAGTGCTTCAGTACTTCCTAATTTACTGTTTTGAATTTGTCTTCATTATTGTTATTACCATTATCTATTAACTTTGCCTCCTAAATTAGACTGTATACTATTTGAAGGCAATTGTGAGAATACATTAGTTATTAAATGGACACTTGTTTTGTTAATCATCTCAGGTAATGAAAAGAGACAAAAAGAACAAAGACTACCCTACTTTCTCAGCTCTTGTTATTTTGAAACCCTTTTCAGATGCGACCAAAATTCTTCCCAGTCTGTCTGGATTTCAAAGGATTCATGATAAAGGGTTCTTTTTAATGAAAAGGAATTTTATGCACTTTGGCAGTACACACAGATCTTTGGAAGCAACAGCAGAGACACAGAAAGAAAGAAGCAGCCTCAGTCTTTTAATCCTGCAGGAACTCAGAACAAGAAAGTCTTTCCTCATGAGGAAGCACCTCTCCCTGCCCAGTAAACTTTCCCCATGCTAGATCTTCCTATTTCAGTAAGACAAGCTTCGGGAGAACTTGGGAGCTTGGGAACTTCCTTATAAATCTTGATCATCTACTGGGATAAAATAGATGTAGATGTGCTGGTACTGTCTTTAAAAAGAATTGTAGAATACAGTTTTTTGGAAAAGTGCCTTAGAAATTATGATCAAACACTATTCTCTGCTCCATTTTTAGATTACGGTTCTCAAACCACTTGAAATATTCCTAGGTATCCATTTGTTTCATACTTACTGTCTTCATTACCTAAAACATAAGCTTAAATAGAGCAGAAACTGTACCTGCCTATAACCCATGGTGTCCAGAGCTTAGAAAACGGTCTGGCACAAAAGATAAGCTGGTGAGTACTGCTGTAAGAAGTAGCTCTACAGGGGGGTGCCGAAGAACTACACACATGACTTATTTCAAAAGTGCATTCGTTCCCTGTGTCATTCAGCCCTTACCAAGCATGGTGTGTGAGACAGGGAAAGTGATAGTGGGCTGGCCTGTCATCCTCCAACGGCTACAGAGGTAGGAAAGATCTGTTCTGAGCATTTCTACTATCATCTGGTTGTCCAGAGCCAGGTAGAACTGTTGCTGGTCTATAAACTGAGAAAAGGAAAAACGATCATTCAGAAAAGTTTGCTCTCACAAATATCAGATAATATTTTTCAGTGTTCATTTATTTATAAGGCATGCATGTCACAGAAAATAAAGAGTGCTCTCAAATTTAATGACTAATAATTCCCAAAGTATGTTATGGCCAATAGTAGGCATAATAGTTTCTGATAATTTTAAAGTGTGTGAGTGCCTACAAATCTTTTCAAATATATAATTTCACTTAATCCTATAACCACCTAGTATAGGCAGCTCCTCCTTTCCCTCAGCCCTTTCTTCCTAGTTTCTCATTATGTAGCCTAAGCTGCTTTGAACTCATAATCCCCCTGCTCTAGAATTCCTGAGTCCTGGGTTACAGGCATGCACCTCTATTCCCAATTGGTCATTTTTCTTTTAATATTAAGAATAAGACTCAGAGACAGTATAGGGACTAGCACACACATCTCATCAGCAAAGAAAAGTCAGAAATAAGAGTCTAGAATCACTTCATCTTTTGTCTATGTCTGTCTCAGCTGCACCGTTTTATATATGACAAATAGGGATTTTAAATTTTCCTTCCAGAAAATATTTACTGTGGTGCTAGAGTTAAACCCCTGGTCCTAGTGCATGCTTAGAGAATACTCCACCCTAAGCTCAGGCTTCAGCTCTTGGGTAAGACAGAATACTCCCGAATAGCTCATAATGACCTGGCTAACTATGGTGCCCAGATTGGCTCTGAACACGAGTCTCTTGCCTCACCCTCCTAAGCGCTGGGATTACAAGCACGTAACAACATGCATGGCTTCCTTCCCAGAAAATAATTTCTACTACAATACCCATGTGCAATAGAACTTAGATCTATTATTATGTAGCTAACAAACGTCAGGCCACTAATATGTATAATTACAGCTTAACAGTCCAGATATTTTTCTTTAAAGGACACTGAAATTTTCCATGCAAATGAAAGGGCTCCTTCCCCACAGGAACCACTTAATTTGGCACTTAAATAAAATACACTGTGTTTCACTCATAAAGGATAACTACAGTCTTCATTTAATTTCTGAAAATAAGAAAAAGTGTGTAAGGACCTGAACATTTAGAAAATTCCCATTGCAATTTACCACCCAGGACCACTGTTGGTAATAACAGTCACTTGACAAAGGTCTATGCTGCAAGTTCAATTTGGTTCAATTCAACAAACACTTATTGAGCCATTTAAGATATGCAAGGCCCTGTGGGATTCTGACTAATCCAATTCCAGCAAATGCTTTTACTTTTGCAGTTTCTCTTCCTCTTATTTCCATTCATCTCAATGAATTTTGCAGCTTATCCCACTCACCTGTGGAGTGAAAGTAAAGATAGTTTTCCGAATGTCATAAAGTTTTGACGTTCCAAGCACACCCATGAGCCTGTAGGGTCGTCCACTGAGTTTCATTCTACTGTTGCATCCTGACACAGAATTGAGAAACAATCAGGAAATTCTTAGTGTACAAATTAAATCAGTATTTATCTATACAGATAATACAATGTACATATATACATAGAGACACATAGCTACCTTATTTCCTTCCATTTGAGATGTCTTCCTTTTACAGTTTAGCTTTCTAAAATTAGAGTCTATCTTGCAATCCATAGCTGTGTTAAATATACTATGTACATATATAACTATATATTATATATAAATGTAAAACTACATTAAATATTGTTTAAGGTACAATAAGGGAATTGTTTATTCACAGACATGAATTTTTCCTAACATTAGAGGGGAAAAAATACTTCACATATTGTTCTACAAATGTTTTTCTCCAAGATAAGTTGAATACTTTTTCTTGTCAGTACTGAGAAAACCCCTATTACATGTTTTTGGGTACAACATATTTTTGTAAGTACTTGATTTGTTATCTTCACCAAAATGAACCTTTTAATGAACAGGCATATACATGTAGGCCAGTGGAACCCCTCAGGTGTCATCCTCAGGAATGCTAGTCATCTCCTTTTGAGTTTGGGTCTCTTGCTGATCTAGTATCCACCAATTAGGCTAGACTTACTTAACAGTGAGCTGCCATCTCACTCTTGGGATCACAAGCATGCAAACCATTCCAGACAATCTCATCCATATTCAGGAAATCAAAGAATTCAAAGTCCTCATGCTTGCAAGGTAAGGGTTTACCTATTAAGCCACCCCCTACACACACACACACACACACACACACACACACACACACACACTTACAGTTTCAGAGTTGCTTCAACTTGTAAAGAAACAGATCAGAGAATGTTCAATACCTTGGCCATATTCCAAGTTCTACTGAATAATTCCCATATTTGCTCTAGGACTAATATCAAAACTAGGTTTAATCATGAATTCTTGTTAGTAAAATCTTAACTATTACTGTATATGGTATGTGTATGTGTTTTGTATGTGCACGCACACTCATGACATACATGGAGGTCACAGGGCAACCTTTGTGAGCTGGTGCTCATTCCTTTGGGTTTGAGACTGAACTCACTTTGAGTTTCTAGGATCAAACCCAAGTCATCAGACTTAAGTGGCAAGTGCTTTTACTATCACAAGGGCCTTTGCTAGTGTTTTTTTGATGACAACAAAATATATGTAATGTAAAATTTATCATCTTAATATTTTAAGAATAAATGCCACCACTAGTCAACTCTCCAGAACTACTTCATTTTTCCAAACTGAAACTCTACACCATTAAACACTAAGTTCTTAAGTTACTGCTACAGACAATAAAATAATTTCTTTCATTAACATTTGCCATTTTTAGCATATGAGGTTTTTTTTTTTTGTTTTACCTATTTGGTTATATTTATTCTGATAGTCTTTATTCTCTTTGATGGAAATATAAAAGCATTTTGTTGACTTAGATTTTTGAGCATTTATTGTTAATGTATAGAAATGAAAATATGAGATTTTGTGTCCTTCAGCTTTGCTGAATTTATTAGTTCTAAAGGGCTTTTAAAATATATCTGAAACCATTAGAATTTTTTCCATATCAGCACAAATGAACACAGGTCATAATTTCAATTCTTTATTTACAATTGGATAACTTTTGTTCCTGTTTAATTAACAGAAATCTATGTGTGTCTAAGCCAAGCAAACCCATAATTCCTGTACAAAGTAGGCAAGAAGTAAATAGTAGGCACTAGGATTTTGAGTTAGAAGCCAGCCTAGACGCCTTTTCACATTACACACACACACAATAATAAATAAATTATTTTAAAAGCACAATTTCAGTTTCAGGTATAATGGAATAGCTTGGGTTTTCTAGTCCTTATATTAAGACAGCCAAAAAAAAAAAAGGAGAAGAAAAGATATTATAAAACACACTAGGAGGCCTAAGAAACTAAAATGAATAAGTGAACAAAAAGCTAAAAGAAAAATATCCAGACAAATAGCTGCTCCTCCTCCCCCTGCACTTCCTTATGTGGCAGTAACCAACAGTTCTCTAACTGAAATAAACCCACTCAACAAAAGTGAAATTGTGCCTTGTACTGGAAGCCTAGTCAACTACCCAGGGCTAGTGAAGTGATGCTACCTTATTAAACCTACATAATCCCTAACTATATTTTAAATATTTATCCTTAAATCCACAGATGAGTATAGTTCTAACTCCTCATTTTAAAAACAAACCTCCTTGCAATAGACAGAGACCATTACATAAAATACCAACTGTTCAAATTGCAGAGAATAATTGACTATCCTGACACAACTGATCCATCTGTAACACAACTCCTGCACATATGGCTCAGGGATCACAGTAAAAGCATGGCATTAGGAGTAGAAAAACTATAAGAGCCAGAGGAAGTTTGCTGTGAGATTTCATATCCTAGAAATGTCAAAGAAACTTTACCCAGGAAGTCTGATCAATGTGGCTGCCTAAAGACTTGAACAAGGATGACACCTTGTTAGACACACTAACATGGAAGGGGAAATCTTGTGGGACCTCTACCCTAGAAAAAGAACTACAGGCAAACAAAGAATTCTGAGAGCAGAAGAAATAGTTTTCCCCAGGGAGAACTTCCAAATTAGTTATCCAATATTAAACAGTCAGCCTTGAAATCTTCTTCCTTAACTTTTATTCTTCTCTCATATATTACATTCTGACCACAATTTCCTGTCCCTCCACTCCCCCCAGATCAATTCCTGTTTCACTTAGAACACACACACACACACACACACACACACACACACACACACACACACAGATTCCTTTGTGCATGCTTAGAGAATACTCCACCCTAAACAGGTTGTGTTTAAAATTTTAGGGGTATGTGTATAACAATTAAATAAACAAAATCCATGAATATGAGAGAGAAAGGGGTTACATAGGAAGGAAGGAAGAAGGAAGGAAGGAAGGAAGGAAGGAAGGAAAGAAGGAAGGAAAAAAAGGAAGGAAGGGAGAAATTTATAAAATTATATTTTAATTTCAAAAAATAATATAAATGTTTCAAAAAAGATTAAGAAATTAAAAAATGAAGTACTAGGAAAGAAAAAACAGTAGTGAATATAGCCACAAGGTAACATATACATGTGAATGAGATTATGCACGTAAACAATAACCATCAGAAACCAGTAAAAAAAAGTTTAAAGACACCTGTAGGATATTTGGCATAATCCTAACACCTCTCTGGGTTTGCTAACGTTGCATAGTGAGATTATGAATTTAAAGAATGCTACTTTGTTGAGCTTTGATGCTGCAGATAAGGCCGATAAAATTGCCATGGCCTGAGGTCAGTATCTCCATTTTGGTCAAACCTCAGGAATGGCATATATGTCTTGATCAGGCTAGCCCTTTTTGTCCTGGGAATACTTTTATTCCTGCCCATCGTGTTAAAGTTTGACTTCAACAACATAAACATGCTGGCAGCCAAAGTACATGACTCGAAACTGATAATGGATCCCCAGACAGAGTTATTAATTTAAGAGGCTGGCAAGCCAAGGACAGGTAAGATTCTGTACAGAGCCTTACCAAGCTAAGATATAAGTGTATTGCTTTTGATAACGCATATTCCATGATGGGTAAGGAAGGCATTCTTGTCAGAATGATCTAAGACAGGCTCAGTCTTGTTAATGAAATAAAAAAGGGGAGAGGTGGAGAGCCTTTGGGGCTGCTTGGCAAGAATCTGACATGGGCCAAGGACAAGGAAATGGGCTGCTTGGCAGGAATATGACATTGGCCAAAGACAAGGAAGTAGGCTTCAGGAAGGAATCTGGCATTAGGCTAGAACAAAGAAGTAATTTCAGGTAGGAATCTAAATCTCAGGCTACAACAAAGAAGTAATCTCAGGCAGGAATCCAAATATTAGGCTAGAACAAAGAAGCAATCTCAGACAAGAATTTTAGGCTAGAACAAGGAAGTAGGCTTCAGACACAAAAATGACCTTGGGCTAGGACAGGGAAGCAGGCTCAGATTCTTTGGTCATCCTGATAAGCCTGTAGAAACAGTAATCACGGGAGTGTTCACATAATTGGGTTTAATGCCTTGCTTTTTCTTTGATTATTTGTGTTTATTGTATTGCTTGTTCCTTGACTATTTGCATCTATTGTATTGCTAGGTCCTCAACCTAGAACTGACCTTAATACATTCATGTAATCAAAATGGTATAAAAGAATAAAGAAAGAGGGGGCATAGGAGAGGGGTTCTAGGGAGGGGAAATGGGGAAAGGGGATGACATCTGTATTGTAAATAAATGAAATATCCAATAAAAAAAGAAAAAACCCAAAACCAAATCAAAACAGTATACAGTGACTCAATATATGATCACCTCAATATTTAAGTGGACTGACAGAATAATAGCTATTACTGATTTAAAAGTTCCTCTTAGTAAGTAAGTTGGTGGGGTAGTTAAAAACAGAAAGGAATAATATTATTGATATAAAAAAACAATGCTATTAATTATTTGGTTTTTCTGAGGAATAGTCAGGCAGCATGTTTTAAATGCTAGGAAGATAATCTTATACATACCCAGAATCTCTGTCTGAAAATATACTTCAAGGAAACAATGATCTATATAATGATCTATATATAGATCACATCTATACATTTATAGAAGGACAAAAGCTTTGGAAACCATTCAGACAATCAAAATAAGGTGATAATTATTATAATTTTATGAAATAACATTTATTTCAATATAAGATGCATATTAAAAAGTTAGGTAAGCACAAACATAAGTTAATATGTATATAATATAACTATGGGGAGAGCAACAATACCAATCAACCAGAGCTCCCAGGGTCTAAACCACCAGCCTGGGAGCACATAGGGATGGACCCATGTGTGGGGAGCCGACAGAAAGTGGCTATCATCCTTGCAGCCATCTTGAGACTTGCTTTCAACAGCCTACAACAGCTGAGCACACTCTGATAACATCTTGTTTTAGATACCCAGGATTTTCCCGTGTGTGTGTGTGTGTGTGTGTGTGTGTGTGTGTGTGTGTGTGTGTGTCTTAAAGGTATGAATTAAGAAGTGAGACTTAAAAAATGCAAGAGGCAGACAGAAGAAGTGGCTGGAAAACTTGGAGGCACTAGGGCACTAGGGACTAGGAACTCGAGACTTGGGACTTGGACTAGGAACGAAGGACTTGGAAAGAGAGACGAAGAGAGATTTGAGAATAAATGGGACTGAATCACACTCTGTCTGGTCTCCATTCTTCAAGTTCGCCCTCATTCTCTCTCTTGCTGAACCCTGACCCACGGACCAGAGCAGCAGTATGAGCAGGGACAATTTAGCCCCCAAAGCTTGGGGCAGTGTGGGCTCTAACAATTTTGGTTCCCAAGCTTTTGGCAGTGTGGGTTCCACCATTTGGCAGAATGGTCCCCGACACCCATGGCTCCAGCTGTATATGTAGGGGAGGATGACAGTGTCAGGCATAGGTGGGGGAGGAGATCCTTGGTCCTGTGAAGGCTGGATGCCCCAGTGTGGGGGAATTCAAGGGCAGGGAGGTAAGGGGGGTCAATGGGTAGGTACACACCCTCATAGAAGCAGGAGAAGTGGGGATGGGACAGGGTGTTTTTGTGGTGGGGATAGGGAAAGAGGATAACATCTGAAATGTAAATAAAATATCCAATAAAATATTAATTTAAGAAAGGAAAAATATAACTCTTTTAAAAAAGGAAGCTATGTGTACTTACATATTAGAAAGGAATTCATATTATATTAAGTTTTGTGTTTAATATTTATTAAGTTTAATGAATTCATAAAGCTGATCAGCTATATAACTTAAAAAAACTGAGCATGGTAGGTAGACACCTATGCTCAGCACTTGAGAAACTAAGGCAGGAGGGTTACTTGAGCCTAGAAATTTGAGGCCAGCCTGGGCAACATGAGTCCCTGTCTCTAAATAGATAAACAATCAAGTAACAAGATAAAAGGAGCTGTCCATTAACTGTGAAGTATCTAAAACGAGGCAGAAGAACTATTTAGCTGTTATAGTTAGTGAGGAAGTAGTTCTTTATTCTTGGTAGGTTAATAACTGTTGTTTGGTGTGTATGTCAAGCAATTTTGTTATTGTGAAACTGTCACAATGGTATTATGAAGACACAGGGTCTCCCTATTCAGCATAAGCTGGCCTGAAACTTACACCACAGCCCAGGCTGAGACACAAAATTCTCCTTTCCTAGGTTCCTGGGGGCTGACATAATCGTAGGCTTGGTTACAAGATAGTTTATTTATCTTATTATTTGACTGATAAGATTTGAAACTGGAAATCTATATAATTTGGATAAGATAATAAGTATTGAATAGTGCCCTGTTTAACATGGCAGATAAGCACTCTACTATTGAGCTATATACTTAATCAAAAATCTAATCTATAATTTACAAATTATAGTTTTTGTATAATATACAAGTTATATTATAATCTAATTTACAAATATAACCTTTTGTGGCTTGATTTAAGATTATGTTAGTTTCCTGTTGGTACTATAATGAATTATCATAAATAAACAAACAGTACAAGTTTGAGCCAGTGAGATGGTTTTTAGGCTAAAGGTACCTGGTGCTAAGTCTGATGACTTGAGTTCAATCCATAGGTACCAAATGGTGGAAGGAGAAAATCAACTCCTGCAAGTTGTCCTCCTAGTCTTCATACATACACCTTGGCATGGGAACATTCTCTCTCTCTCTCTCTCTCTCTCTCTCTCTCTCTCTCTCTCTCTTTCTCTCTCTCTCTCTCATTAAAATGAATAAATGAAATGTAAACGTTTAGAAAAAAATCATAAATTTATACCCTTATTAGTGCTAGAAATTAGTAGTCCAAAATCAGCACTACAGAGCTAAAACTCAAAACCTAAGTATCCAGAGAGAAATCCATTCATCTTCTAGTTTCTACTTCAGAATCTAGATGTTTCCACTCCTTTGCTCATATTATCACTTCTATCTTCTGCTTCTGACATCACAACTCCTATTCCTTTCCCGCCACCACCCCCCCCAGGATGAGGAGTTTGTTCTCAGCTCCTCCTGCGCCATGTCTGCCTGTGTGCTACCATGATTCCTACCTTGATGATAATGGACTAAACCTCAGAAGCTATAAGCCAGCCCCAATTAAATGTTTCCTTAATAAAAGTTGCCATGGTCATAGTGTCTGTTCAGAATGGAACACTGACAAAGATAGAAGTTGGTACTAGGGAACTGGGTATTGCTGTGACAGGCCTAACCATGCTGCTTGTTGGTGGAATATATTTTAGGACTTTGGATTAGGAAAGCAGTTAAGTGTGACTTAATGGACCATACTAATAGTCACTTGTGGTAGCACACTCTGGTAGGATTTGTAAAGGAGGTAGAGGCAGAAGGATCTCGAGTTTGAGGCCAGCCTGGATTCAACAACATGGACTGTCACTCACCAAACTATAGCTACTGCAGAGTGCCAGATCTACTACAACAGAAACCAACACTAAGCCCTGGATAGAGCAAGCTGACAATACTGGACCATGTCCTCCATGAGAAGGACAACTATGGAATAGACACTCATTCTAGTTATAGATGTGCCTTTCCTGCTTCTGCCAAAGCCACCATCGTGGTCTTACAGAATACCTGACCTGCTCTCATGGTATTCCACACAGTATTGCTTCTGACCAAGGAACTCACATCACAGCCAGAGAAGTATGACAGTGGGTTCACAATCATGAAATCCACTGGTCTTACCATGTTCCCCACCACCCTGAAGCAGCTGGTCTCATAGAAAGATGGAATAGCCTTTTGAAGATACAGTTACAGTGCCAATTAAGTGACAGCAGCCTCAAAGGCTGGGACAGGGGTCTCCAAAAGGTGGTATATGCTTTGAATTAGCATCCAGTATATGGTACATCCATAACAAGGATCCATGGGTCCAGGAATCAAGGGGTGGAAAGAGAATTCACTTACTATGACTCCTAGTGACCCACTAGGAAAATTTTTGCTTCCTGTTCCTGTGACCTCGAAATTCTTCTGGCCTAGAAGTTTTGGTTCCAGAATGAGGAAGCAGTCCTGCTAGGAGCCATAACAAATATACTATTGAACCCTTGGACCCTGTACTGGTCACTTTGGGCTTCTAGTGCTTTTATGCCAACAGGCAGAGAAAGGAATAACAGTCTTAGGATGGGTGATTGATCCAGATTACCAAGGGAAAATTGGATTGCTTCTCCAAAATAAAGCTAAGAAAGATTGTATCTGGCATGAAGGAGATCCTTTAGGGAGTCTCTAGGTCCTACCCTCTCTATTGTTGTCAATAGAAAACTATAACCACCTAATTCAGGCAGGATAACAAAGAGCACAGACCCACCAGGAATGAAGGAATGGGTCACTTCTACAGGAAAAGAGCCAAAACTTGCTGGGGTACTTACCAAGGGTGTAGGATATACAGAATGGGTAGTAGAAGAAGGTAGTTTAAATATCAGCTAAGGCCATGTGACCAGTTACAGAAATGAGGATTATAACTGACATGAGTATTTCTGTCATATTTTGTTAAGAATGCATTTGTATAGATATTTGTGTTTTCTTTCTTCAATTTCTTCTTTTTTGGGGGGGTTGGTTGGTTTTGACAGCATTTCTCTGTGTAGCTCTGGCTCTCCACTGGAACTCACTCTGTAGACCAGGCTGCCTTTGCCAAATGCTGGGTTTAAAGGCATGGACCATCATCAACCAGCTCTTTCCTCAGTTTATCAGGCAATGTAACATCAATTAAGAGAATATCAATGGTTTGCATTCTTCAGTTTGAGATACGAAAAGGACAGCCCTTAAGTGACATTGCCACTTATTCTAAATTTATGACATGGTTGCAGTTGTACAACGGATACATATATCATGTCAGGAGTTATTATAACCTGGTTAAATACATAAAGAATTTGCTATTATTCATAGGACAGTTATATAATATTATAATTATGACTTGGTTATTGTTTTGTTTCAAAATTAAGCATGGCTTAAGGAGATAGGATTGCATGTCAAGTTGACAAGGGTGGACTTGTGATGGCTATTCTTGGTTGTTAATTTGACTACATCTGGAATTAACTAAAACCACAAAGATGTCTGGGCACACCTGTGAGAGATGTTTGCTTAATCATTTGAAGCAGAAAGATCCACTTCTAATCCAGATCTTTGACATGGGAAGATGTCATTAATCCAGATATTTTAAAGTAGAAAGACCCATCTCTAATATGGGTCACATCTTCTACTATAAAGGATTCCAGAGTCTAAATTCTTTCTTGGATCCAATGTAATAAAGCAATACAAGTTAAAGAAATGGGGATTGGGGTGGAAAATGGAAAGAAACCAGCCAGCATTCCATAACACCTTGATTTTAGCAGGCTGGTCAATCTCCTTACCTAGACTGGAATAAATGTGGCTAAGAATACGAGCTGGCTGTATTCTTATGGGGTACACTTCAGCGATGGTCTCCACATCGATTCCTTTGTCCTTCAAAATGGCCTTGATTTCTTCTGTTTCAGCCAGAATGGAGACTATAGTAAAGAAAGAAGATGAGGTCAACAGAAGGTTTTTAGTTCAATAGAAAATTTAAAAATATCTTTTAGATTTATTTACTTGATGTGTATGAGTGTTTTCACTGCATGTATATTCATGTACCACATAAACGTCTGGTGCCCATGAAGGTCTGAAGAGTCATCATATCCCCTGAAATTGGAGTTATAGACCATTATAAGCCACCATGTGGGTTTTGGGAAGTGAATCTGGGTCCTCTGCAAGAATAAATGTTCTCATTTGCTGAGCTGAGACATCTCTCCAGACCTCTGGAAATATTTTAAAGTGTGTAATTTCTTTTGCGAGAGGAAAGAGGAAAGTATTATTGAGGAATTCTGATGAATTAGGGGTCATTCTAGATTTTAAAAATTACATAACTAGGAAAAAACATGACTACAATATGAGATGGAGCATTTTTGGCTAGGTACCTGTGTGCGCCTACTGAATGGCTCTTCAGTATTTATCAGATTCCATGTTGTAGTGAGACATTTTTAATCATGAGTCTTTTTTGCTGACAGTGATGGTGAAATCTGACTGTCCAGGCTCTTCAATATAAGCACACTTAATATCAGTGCTAGGAGTGTGAGGGCAATAGAGAACATCTGAAACACCAGAGTTGCCCTATAGCTAGAGAATGGAAGACCTAAGAGTAAACTGAGGATGACATTCTGAGTCAGCAATATACAGGTCTGACAGTTATGGGTTTGCAGGGAAGGTGGTTAAGGAATATAGAGATGAATAGAGTAGTTTCTCCTGTAAGAAGCACCCAGTGTTATGGTAAAGGGACATGTGAATTCAATAGAAAACGACCCTAGGTAAATGGAGATATGTATAGAATCATGAGACCACCCAGAAGTGGCATTTACCTAGTCTGGAGTTAGGCAGGTTGGTTTCAAGAAAGGTAGAGTTGGGGGCAGGAGAGATAGCTCAGTAGTTAAAAGCACTGGCTGCTTTTCTAGAGAACTCAGATTCAGTTACCAATATCTATTTGTACATATGGCTTATAACCATCTATTAACTCCAGTTCTAGGGGATCCAATGCCATTTGAGGGCACCAGGCACACATGTTGGTGCTCAGACATACATTCAGATAAAACAACTATATGTATTAAATTTAAAAAATCAAGTAAAGGAAAGTAGCCTGAAAGAGCTGGTAGCTACCTGGACTTGAGATAATGAGTAAATTGGTGAGGAAGACAAAAGATGAATGGAGTGCTGGAGAGACAACTTATCAATCAAGAGCACAGGCTGCATTCTATAGAACTTCATGGTTTTATAGGGGGCAATAGTTGGTTACAGAGTAAAAGAGACTAAAGGAGAATCGAGGTAAATAACTCTTTGAGGTCCTAGTATATTCAACCCAAGCAACTATATTCTTGCTTATATTTATAAACTATTGAGAACATGATGTCAGATGCAAGGGGTATATACATGGATATAATGAGTCCTGATGGAGGGCAGAAAGAAGTTAATCTGACAGAGGCGGTGGTAAGAGTAAAGGAGAAACTTTCAGACAAAAGACACAGAATAGACAAAGTTACAAAGTTAGCTTTTACTGCTTTGCTTCCTGTTGTGCTGGGGAATGAAGCCAGGCCTTCACAGAACAGCCAGTCACTTGTACCACCGAGCTACACCCTCAGCCTGTGAACCAAATTCTTTGTAGAAGGAATAATGATTGTGGAGGAGCAGTGAAAAGAAATAGAGTGAACTACAAAGAGTCTTTGTAAGCCATGTCAAAAGAACTGAAATAGGAAGCCCCTGCAGAATTATAATCAGAGGAATAATATACCCATGTTGCATCTTAAAAAGAGTACACTCAAGTTAATAATTAAAGAATGAATGGACACTTCTTTGTGTGGGCCACAGTGATTTTTTAAAAGCAAAATAATAAGCTAATAGACTGTATTGGGCCTGGACTAGAAACAGAAATATCAGTTCAAAATTAATGTAGTAAAGTAAGGGGGCATGTGTGTTGATAACTTACATTACAATCTCATTATTGACACTG
Source organism: Rhabdomys pumilio (assembly GCA_030674055.1). Taxonomy (NCBI): domain Eukaryota; kingdom Metazoa; phylum Chordata; class Mammalia; order Rodentia; family Muridae; genus Rhabdomys; species Rhabdomys pumilio. Next base: position 67,592,290 of record JANHMN010000005.1, on the reverse strand, counting down.
ACAAAAACAGGATGGATTTTAGAGTGACTTGAGAAGTAAAAGAGCCAGAACTTGTCATATAAACACAGGAAATCAGAGAGGAATAAATAGGAACTGAAAAGTGTTCTTTGGGTGTTCATTTCTGTGTGCTGGGAGTATTTAATGATACAGACACAGAAGGGACAGCAGGATTAGCTGATATAGTAGCAGGGTCCAGCTGATCAGCTTTAGTTATGTTGGGTCTTCAATGCATAGACACATTCAAGTCAGAAGTCATTAGAAACACATGAGATGGGAACAGAATATATAATGAAGAAAAGAGGAACTGGACTATCACTTTGAGAAAACTCAGTAATAGATCAATAAGGATAAGCCTGGGAGAAGGGGAAGTTCTTGTATCATGTGAGGGTGAGAGAAAAGGGAAAGACTTTGGAATGTGGTTGGGAAACATGATCGATTATACAGAACAAGACAAATGGTAGGCTATGGATAGAACTCTCAGGAATACCAATAGCTCAAGGGAAATAAAAGAGAAAGCCAAGAATAAGGTAAAACTGCACTTCAAACAGAATGAAGGAGACCTACAAATACATATCATCATGGAAATTGTGGAAATTAAGTTTCTAGAAAGATATGTGACAAGTTGATCTAATAGATCTGCTAATATTCTGATTATAAAATATCTATGACTGACAATGCCAAGGCCTCTGGAAACTAAGCAAGAATATCTCAGAGTATTAAACCACATTATAAAGAACTGGAGAATTAATTGACTATAAAGAGGCAGAAATATCAATGTGAAAAGGAGCCACATCTGAAAGCCAGATGGAGATTAATATAACAATAGATAACGAAACTGGAATGGGGAAATCTAATTAGTTCAAAAAAGACTATTTGTAAGATCAAGTACCAAAAGGGGAATTTGTAGTGAATAGGAAAATAAACACCTTTTTCAGAGACTAAAGAAAAGGAAGCAAGTATGGGTGCGATTGTAGGGGTGGGAAGAGTTGAGAAACTGAAAAACATCAGAATATGAACACGATCTGGCACGAAGTAGCACTCCAAGTATTAGGTTGAAAACAGAGGGCACAGCTGAAAAAATATAAAAATGCTGTCTAATAATAAGAATAAAAACTAACAAACAGGAAGCATAGTTGGAAACTATGGACAGTCAATGCCACCACTCTGCTTATCATGTATTTTTCCCTATAATATCTTTTAGTAGGTTTAGATCGGAAAGTGTAGCCTACACAATTAATCTTGAACTATAATAGTTCTGGTGGATATAGCAACAATATGATGCAATGCTGAATGGAATATTTAGATGATCAAACATGAGGAGAAATTAGAGACAAATAGTAGGGAGGGAAAACCAAGATACATTGTTAGCAGAACACAAGAATGACACACCCATAAGGTCCAAAAGTTTGACCCTTGGTGTTTGTGGTGTTTTGATAAATAGCCTTTATTTAAGTGCTTAATCCTCAGCTGAAGGATTAAGAGACATGGCTTCCTCAGAGGAAGTGTCTCAGTAGAGGTAGCAAAAGCCCACATCATTCCCAGTTACTTCATATTCTCTCCCTGTCCCTCTCCCTCTCCCCCTCCCGTACTCCTCCCTCTCTCCCTCTCTGTCTCCATCTTTGGCTCCTAACTGCAGATAAAGGATGGAAGCTCTCAGCTACTGCTTCAGCAGTGCTGGTCTGTTGCCATGTTTCCTGTCATGGTGGTCAAGAACTCTACCCTCTGGAACTTCAAGCCCCAAATTAAATGTTCCATCTTATAAGCTGCCTTGGTCATGGTGTTTTGTCACAGCAAATAGAAAAGTAACTGAGACATGGTATGTAAACTAGAGATACAGAGAAAGGGTACTAGTGTCATGGATATCTAAAAATGTTAAGGATAAAAATAGTAGACATCCATACCAATGCTGAAATCTAGTTTTATGACAGAATTTTGGGAGGAGGAGGAAGACTGTGAGTTGAGCTTCAAAGTCATAAATATATGAATTAGAAAAAATAGATCAACAGAGCAAGAAGGTTTAAACCTCAGAGGAAAACATGACTTTTATGGGGGATGAAGAATAATAGTTTCTATAAAACATTTGCTAGTAACAATGAGAAGCAAAGACACCTATATGATCACATACAGTATCAAGTATAAGAAGCTTTAGAAAATAGGCTGATTTTCCATTCAGAGTCTACATGAAATCCAAATGACTAAGAACATTTTAAAGAATCTTCATAGTAGGACTTAAACACCATATTGAAGAGTGATGTTGAAATGAAAATTCACATCAAGATGTCTACTCTTAAAAACAAGGGTAATGGAAATATTGAAAGAAACAAGGAAGATAAAAATACCAACACTTTTGAAAGAAGTAAGAAGGATAGGAAAGAGACCAGCTTTCTGTATTTTGTGTTTAACACAGAGTTCATTCATCGAAATTCTGAGTAGGATTTTTTTTGAGACAGGATCTCTGCGATAGTTTGAATGAAAATGGCTCCCATAGGCCCATAAGGCATGGTGTTATTTGATAGGATTTGGAGGTGTGGCCTTGTTGGAAGAAGTGTGTCACTGAAGGTGGGCTTGGAGGTTTCAGAAGCTTAAGTTAGATGCGGTCTCTCTCCTCTTCCTGCTGCCTGCTGATCTGGATGTAGAACTCTGAGCCATCTCTGTAGCTTCCTGTCTGACTGCACGCTGCCATGCTTCCCATCATGACAATAATAGACTAAACCTCTGAAGTGTAAGCCAGCCCTAATTAAATGTTTTTCCATTATGAGCATTGCCTTGGCCATGGTGTCTCTTCACAGCAATAGAAACCCTAAGACAGTCTCACTGTGTATCCTTGGCTAGCCTGAAACTCCTGATATAGAAGAAGCTAGAATTGAATTCAGTGATCTGCCTGCCTCTGGCTCACCACTGCTGGAATTAAACACATATACTATTACACACAGCCAAAGACTTAGATTCTTAATGTTTAGGGAACTCAGTTCAGTGTTTTGCATACTGAAGATACTCTCACATTTAAGTTGATTCTTAATGGAAAATTTTAAGACATATTCCTTAGTAAGATATTGATTAGAAGCAAATGTACTATGAGGGATGCAGGCCTAACAGCCTAATGCAGAAAGGATGTAAAGGCATAGGAGGTTATGAAAAGAAAGGAATACTAGTGGAAAAAGCACAGAAAATGTGGTTAAAAAGAATCCAATAGTAACCAGTAAAATCAAATGTCATGAAATTTTAACAAAAAGAATTCCCAGAAATGAGGTATATCAAATAGTATTTTATAATCCTCTGAGATAATCTTTCATTAATTTATTATTAACAGTAATTTTGAAACCAAACTAAACCAAATTTGTTACAGCCTTGAAGCCTAACACAAAGCCCTCAAATCTCTGCCTAATCAGACTTATAATATAATATTTCTATTGCTGAGAGTAATACATACCTTGAACCACCACATCTGGCTTTGGCACAGTAGAAAACCTACGATTCAGGGGATCAATTTCTCCAGGAGCTAAAAATCCCTGAAGAAAACCCATAAAAACAAAATTAATAAGCCTCAAAAAACAAAGCTAGGGTACTGGAGAGATGGCTCTGCATTTAAGAGCACTGGCTGCTCTTCCAGTGTGGGTCAGTGGACTGTGCTACCAGACAGAAAACCTGATAAGGTAGAGCAGATTCAGAAACTCCTGCAATTCTCATAACTGAGAACAGTAGATGTCTAGTAGGTATTTAAATATACTCCTGACTAAGTCCTGTCCTGTCACACATGACCATGACACCCTGTGGGAAGCCATGGCAAGGCCTTACTCTCGGCAAACACTCACTCTTGGCTCTCTTATCTACTATTCTTTCTTACCTTCCATGATTCACTTGTCAGTTCTCAGAACTTCAAACAAGGCCTCATAGCAACCCACCTTAGTAACCCTTCCTCCTGATCTCTAGATTTAGCCAACATCCTGCTTGATAGATGCTTTTAGAACCCCTGGTAACGGAAAGGCTTTGGGAGAATAACTTAGACCCTGCAGCTGCAGCTAGCTTCCTCCACCTGCAAAGCCCTCTTTCCTTTCCTACCCCTCCCCATATCCTGTTTTTAGAGTATATAACCTGTGTGAACAATAAAAATTTTGCCAGCCTGATCAGACTTCTTGACTTGCTGTGCCTCCTTATTTTCTCACACATCTCAGTCCTCTCCACAGGGTCTAAGGGTCCCACTTGATTGTCCAGCTGGCCTGGACAACACCCCATTGAGAGAACTGTGACAATCAGTCACATAGAAACAACACCTGAAGTCCTTTCACATGCAGATGAGGCATCCCTAACATTTCAGATCAAGCCAACAGAAAGCATCTGCTTCTAGATCCCAACCCACCCCCATAGGTTTATAATGTCCTATCCGCAAGGAACAAAGTGCATGAGTTCTTTCACCAAAGATCGTCTGAGAGTGCCTGTCTTAATGAGCTGTAACACTTCAGGGAAGAGTTTTTTCTCCCAAAGCTGGACCTCACCTGGCCCAACCAGCTGGGTATATGAGCCTGACCTCAGCCACTTCTTGCTTGATGGCCCCGACCTTGGCCCCTAGCTGTCTGCTGTATCCCACCATCTGCCACTGACTCCAGGGAAGCTGTGGCCGCAGAAAAAGCCCAATAGCCCGCCTTGTTCTGGCTTCCTCTCAGAGAGCTGTAATACTTTGGCTACTCTGGCTGGGTCAGAGCCCCCCAGATCCTCTCAGACAGCGCTGTAGGCAGACTGGCATTCCAGAAGACCTGAGTTCCATTCCCAGCACCAACCTGGAAGCTCACAGCTGTCTAATACCAGTTTTAGATAAGCTGATGCCTCTTCTCCCTCCACAGGCACTGTACACACATGGTGTGTAGTATCAAAGCATCCATACATATAAAAATAAGTAAATAAAAAAGATAATAAAATAAAATTTAAAAATAATATTTTTTTTGTTAAAAAAAGTAGAGTTAGTATTTTAGGGGGAATTACAAAAAGAAGATAAACATTTGCTCTGTATAAAAATGCTTGAAATCCCAGAACTCATTTCCAAATTAATTTTGTCTGGTTTATATTTAGTGGGTGCCACAAATCCTTATTTTTTGGAGGAAAAGTGGGTTATAAAATTATAAATAAATAGAAAATAAATAGAAAATTTCTGGTTATTCCACTACCTTCTCTGAATACATTTATATAGTATGACAGACAAATGAGCAAAAATTTAATATCTTAAAAAAAGAAAGAAATGGGGAAAATGGGGTGGGAAGATTTAACTGGAAAGGGAGAAGGATGGCAAAGGGATAAATAATACTAAGGATGCTTGGAAAAGCCACAGGGAAACATTTTATGTTTATTTAAGCATGCAGTGTGTGTGTGTGTGTGTGTGTGTGTGTGTGTGTGTGTGTGTGTGTCAGAGAGAGAGAGAGAGAGAGAAAGAAAGAAAGAGAGAGAGAGAGAGAGAGAGAGAGAGAGAGAACAGTATAAATGTAGGCTACTGTCATCTTCCTTGGTTGTCTCACATAACTTGGAGGTAAGATCTAATAGCTGAAGACACCATATCTTTAGACACAGAATTTGAAGGAATTAAACCAGAAACGACCAGAAAACTTCCCACCATCATTAGACTTCTAATGACCAAGAGTGCTAAGCATACTGCCAAGGGAGAAAAGCAATCAATAGTCCTGGCCAGTTGTGAAACCTATGAATCACAACTATGACCAGTATGGCAAGTTATCCCCAAGGGTCCAACAGTTGTACTTATCTGTCTCATAGAGGCAACCAACGATTGTCTAGTTGGACTGCTCAATAGGAGGGAACTCATGCCTGATACTAGAGACCTACTCAATTACCCTTGGCTGTTGGTGTCATGAAACTTCTTAGAGGAGAACCTACTACTGCCACTTTCCTGAACCAGTATTAATTCCTAACTGAATTCTAAGTACCCATCCTTATACACACAGGTACAGGTAGCTCTCACCTCTCATCAAAGAAGCTTCTTTTTTTGCAGCAGATAGAGACCATTACAGAAAACCACAAGTGGTAAAAATGCAAAGAACAAATGACTTTGGGGTACCCAACAGGGCCCTATCAACACATCTACAATACCCCTATACCTAAGGCTCAGGGAACATAATGGAAGAGCAAGTAGAAGGAATTTAAGAGCTAGGGCACCAGGACATCTGCTTCAATATACTGTATTTTCTATATATGACAGGGAAGCTGAATGCATGAAATTAAAAAAAAACACTGTCACCTAAGTAAGACCTGTATAATGACCACCAATAGACATGGCAACATGAATGGGGAAAAATCTCAGGGACTCTACACAAAGATCTATAGGCAATTAATGGCTGTTGAGACAGGGAAAAGCAGTCTTCTCCAGGAATGAACCCCCTGACAGGTTATCCAATCCCAAGTGGTCAACCCTAAATATACATATCAGCAACACTAAATGGACTTGGTAGGCTCTGTACGTGAAAGGGAGCAAGGAGTGAAAATAGCATAAATGTAGCACACATGCATGGAATTTTCAAAATATATTAAATGTAAAAATTGATAAGAAGCATTGTTTGCTTGTTTATCCATGTGCCTACTGTGCTTTTTGACTAGAGGAAATCTTTTTACTTAGTTTCCATATGTTGTGAAATAAGATGAACTCACCTATCTCTCCCCTTAATAACACTCAACCCTTCCTTTTTGTCCCATTTCATTTATTATTGGACAAAAAAGTTACTGGACAAGGATTACTTTGAAGCATTATGCCCATTATTGCTAGATCCAAGCTCATGTCAATTAAAGATTATCAAACAGCCATGGCCACAGAAAACAAAACAAAACAAAACAAACCCCACAGCTGTAGAAAAGAAATGGCCATATAAACATGTAAGAATCTTACTCAGAAATGCCAGCTAAGTTCTGAACTAGATTCTCCAAGAACTTGGAATTCTAAAAACAACCATGTCAGGTGTAATCCCAGAACTCAGGAAACAGACACAGAATAATCACTACAAGTTCAAGCCCAGCTTGGTCTATGTAGCAAGTTCAAGACCAGCTACTGCTACATAGCAAGACATTGTCTTTTAAAAATAACCAACAGTGTTGAAAATAGGGACTAGAAAGGACTAGAAAACTTTTTTAGGAGAAATATCCTTCTATGCAGGCTCAAAATGCTGTGCCCCCCAAAATTGAATACAAAATAGTACCTCACTAAGAGCTGCCTTAACAGAATTTGATATAAAGAATACTCAGGGAGCTCCTCACCAAGAAGTAAAAAACAAAAACAAAAAACACAACAAGAACAACAAAAACCCATTAACTAATGAAACTGAAAGACCATAGTCAAAGTGCCCCAAATGATTACTTAATTGAATTAAGGAATGAAATCTTATGGTACTTAGGAAGGTTGGCATTTAATCCATCACCAAAAATCACTAAGCCTAACTGGATGCGCAACTTGACTCCTGAACAGCACCAAGTATAATGCCCAAGTAGGAAGCTATGGGCAGCAGAACAGACAGTTGCCAGTGAGCAAGAGATTTTTGTCAAGCAATGGGCATATCCCCATGATGAAGGGCTAGAGGAAAAGCTGTAATTAAGTCAAAGTATAAAAGGATGAAGAAATTCTTTGAATTTAGTGAGTTCATTGCAAATCTGATTATTATGGTGACTACGGTAAACAACCAACCAACCAAACAAAAGGTGGGATATCTTTGAAGTCTTCCCTTACCTCTGCCATCAAGCTTCCTAAAATATATAGAGACTGACCCCACATGTGAGGCAATTTTCCCATAGGGACTCGATCCACAGTGTGAGGATTTTGATATTCTTCATCAACCTAAATGATGAAATAAAGAGGTCAAATGAGAGGCAATACTAGAAAGCTTAAGACACTAGATGATAAAAGACTGGAATCTAGATTGTGATTTATCGTTTATAGGATTGAAAAGTTAAGTAGGACAGTGCTCAAGCTATAATATGTGAACGAATCACTCAAGAATCTTATGAAAATGCAGACTGAATATGTGTAGTAGGGGTGGATGAAACCTACCCATAATAAATTTTCAGGCAACACTGGATGCTGATAGCAACTTATTCTCCAAATCCCCAACAGAATGTAAAACTGCATTTCTACCATGTCTAATTCTCCTTTACAATGGCAAACAGAGACAGCATCTGTTTCATTTTTCTAAGTCTGATTTACACCAGCCATCTCAGATTACTGGCGTCAGAAGAAAACAAGCTGACATATGACATCACTCTGGTTCTACCTACTGATCTCTACGTCATTCTCAGAATTGATATCTGCTTTCATTTACATCTCATTGTACAACAGCACCATAATTGAGACTGCTTTAACAATTTATTTCTGAAGGAATAAAATCGTATTTTTGTTGTCCTACTCTGAGAACCAAAACTTTATAATATTAAAGTCACAAGATTCAAAGTCACAAACACTATGTGACTCAGATAAGTCAGTATCATATAAACATGGCTCCTTCCCTGTCAATGGTCCAGCATTATCCAACTAACCCTGTCAGGAGGAACACTGTACAGCTCTGGAAGAAGCGGGACTCCATTTTTGCCCTTGATGAGGACCCCATCAAGAGCCTCTCTATATTCTTGAACCTGCAAAAAAAAAAAAAAAAGGAAAGTTAGAAAACCAAAATTTTAGAGACTTTATATGGGAATCAGAGCAGAAGGATACAGCCAAAGAAAGTACTATTACCACAGAGCTTCTTTAACAAAGTAAAAAGGAGAGGGACCAAGGAACAGTACTGTGTCAACTTGACATAAACTAGAATCATCTGAGAGGAGGGAGCCTCAGTGGGAAAAAATGCCTCCATAAGATTAGGCTACAGGCAAGCCTGTAAAGCACTTTCTTAGTCAGTGATTGACAGGGGAAAGCCCAGCCCATTGCAGGTGGTGCCATCCCTGGGGTGGTGGTCTTGAGTAAAGGGCTTTTTAACAGGCTCAAGCATTGCAACCATGACACTGGCAGCTCTTGCCTTCCCCTTCCCCTCTCTCTTGCTAAACTGTTAGATTACTTTCCTAAAGCTAGCCCCCAACGTACATTCCCTTATTTAGCCACTGACTCATTCCTAAGACTGATCAACAAGGTCCAAGTATCAAAATGACAAGGTCCAACAATCAAATTTTATTATTTGGCTATACTGGCTAAGATGTCCAATGAGGGCACACCAACTCATCCTAACACAGACTTCCCCTTTTCTCTCTTTATAAGCCACTCCTGCAGAAACACTGCTCCTTTGTGCTAGAAATTTTGTGTCTGGGTGTGTTCTGTCCTGACTCCAAGACGCCTTACACTGGTTCTATGAGAAAACAGGCTTGACAAGTCATGAGGAGCAAGCCAGTAAGCGGTACTCCTCTATGGCCTCTACATCAGCTCCTGCTTCCAGGTTCCTAATGGGTTTGAGTTCCTGCCTTGGCTTCCCTCAATACACTGTGATTCAGGATACAGAAACAAATAAACCCTTTCCTCCCCAAGTTCCATTAGTCATGGTGTTTTGTCACAGCAGTAGCATCCTAACTAAAGCAGGTACTCATTAAATGTATCACGGAAATTTTGCATATTTTAATGCATTTAATTTGAGTTTCATCGTAGTAGGTGTGGGTAATTGAAGTCCTTTAACATAAAGATTAGGTTCAAAGAGGTTCCAAACTTGTAGTTTACTAATAAGCACTTGGTTTACAAAGAATTTTTTAATTAAAAATTTAATGGTACATTTTTATTTTTTACGTGCATTGGTGGTTTCCTTGCATGTATGTCTGTGTGAGGGTGTCATATCTCCCGGAACTGGAGTTACAGACATTTGTGAGTTGCCATGTGGGTGCTGGGAATTGAACCTGGGTCCTCTGGAAGAGCATCCATCTCTCCAGTCCCGTGACTTTTGTTTATAAACATGTATTGTTTTAAAGACACTATCAACTTGAGAGTAGGTAAATAAGGCTTGGGAGACAGAAGCTGGGAGGGGTTTGTGGAAGGAAAGGATATGGGGAAAGTGGTGTAATTCTATTTCAATTAAAATATTTGTAAATAATGCTTTTTGGTTTTTGTATTTGTTTGCTTTTGTTTTGTATTCTGACTGTCCTGGAACTCATGCTGTAGACCAGGCTGGCCTCAAACTCAAAGAGATCTGCTTCTTCCTCCCATATGCTAGGATTAAAGACATGTGCCACTATGCATTACGATTAAGAGCACCAGTCCTTAACTTGGGTCTTATTTTATTTCTTTTTAAGTTTTATTTTTATTTATGCATGTACACATATGTGTGTTTTTGCATGTATGTGCACGTGTGTGTGTGTGTGTGTGTGCGCGCGTGCCTGCTGAGGCCTAGCATCCCCTGGAACTGGAGTTGCCACTGGTTATGGGCTGTCTGATGTGGGTGCTGGAATCTGAACTTTGGTCTTCTGCAAGAGCAGCAAATGTTTATAACCACTGAGAAATCTCTCAAGACCATCAACTAAGATTTTACAATGACATTTTTATGAATTATTTTTATTAATCAGTATATAAAATAATGGTTTTTATTATGACATTTCATATGTATATATCATTATACTTTGCTCATACATACCTTCCGATTACCCTTGTCATATCTCCTCTTTAGATTTGGCTGCTGTTATAGTCAGGTTTATGTTATTTACTTAACATTTTGCTGAAATATAATAATACATTAAACTATAAAAAGGGAAGGGTCAGGATACAGCTCAGTGGGCCTAGCATGTACATATACAAGGCCTTGAGCTCATAAGAAGTAAAAAAACAAACACACACAAAACAAAAACAAAACCCTATAAATTATGGCAGAAAACACAGTACATAGTTCTTTAACACAACAGCTTCATCCCAGCTGTTCCTGGTATAAACAGGATACTGATAAAGTCACAAATGTGTTCAAATGTGTTTAATAGATTGGGGTACAGTTTGAGTATTGTGGAGGGGTTCCTGGAGGCTTTAAGACAGGCATCAAAAAATGATCAGGGTGAGTGAGGTAAGAATGAAACTAGGATTAGCCCAGTTTTGGTAAACAGTCCTGGGTCAGGACTTCTCAAGTCTGACCCAGATCATTTTACTTTAGCCGTATTTATATTTAAATACAGCCCAATTTTGGAAAAATTCAAATAATAGTTAACTCAGCCATGTGAGTACAATAAAGCTTAAAGACATGTTCACACTGAAATTCTTTACAAAGGACATATGGCTTTATCTGTAAGATGGCTTCTTCTTGACTTCAGAGACAATGCTTAAGATAAGGGTCTAAGGAGAGTAATGGAAATGAACATAATAGCACAGAAGTCACAGAGGCTGTTATAAATTACAAGTGACATCGCTCACAGTGATGAGTTTTATGGCCTAGAAGTACTGCTCAGGGTTTTAGGCATCTGGGATAAACAAAGATAATATTCTGGGTGATATGGGAGGAGCCTGGCTCAACAGGTAGCAAAGGGTTACCAGGCTGTAAACTACATTTCCCCCCAGCACTCTGGGAGAACAGCCAAATATCTTCTCCCTTAGGGGACACTAGCTGTGTGTTTATCTTTTCCTGGCTTCTCTGGTGCTGGTGCTTATCTTTCGAATCAACTTCACTGGAGGGGCAGTCTGGGGTTACAAGATTACTACCATTATCTTTCCCAGTAGCTGCACAAGGTCTTTGATATCAAAATGCTCAGTGCTTCAATTGCGGTAAATTTGGTCATTTGAAAAGAAATTGTAATCAAGCCGCTTAAAATCTCAGAGCTCAAAATGACCTGTGTGTTAACTCTGAGAAATAGAGTACTTTGTGCCAGAGACACTTAATGAGCCCTTTCTGGGAGCAATGGGTTCTCACTAAGAAAGCTGAGGCTTCCCAGGGTTTGGAGATGCTGTGGTAAGGGGTGCCGTTGAACAAGTGAGTGCAAGGACAGAAGGAATATACTATATAATCTTTTGCTATCAGAAATCAGCTTTGGGGCCGTAGCTTGAGGCTCAGCAGCAAGAAGTATACAGTATGATAGGATAAAAGGTAGATTATTGAATCTACTACTCTTAAGTATTTTAATTGGTATGGATTATTGTATTATTGGTAGAAATTTAGGCTTATTTTGTTCAACTCTTGCTTAATGTATTGTACATATGAAATTCATTTTAAAATATAACAAAGTTTTAGTCTTATGAAAGCTACTATTGAAAACTCTTTAGGATAATTAGAAATGAAATTTAGGAAGTATTTAGTCACCTATAAATAATCTTACTTTGTTGTCTTGTTAGGTGCTAGTTTAGTTAATTACAGAAATAAGCTTTAAACAGATAGCAAATGGCTTGGAACAAAGTTTGGCTATTAAGATATACTGGGATAGACAGGTGGTCTGCAAACATTTCAGAGATCTAGAGAATATGGCATTTAAGTTGTTTTAAACAGGCTTTTCTCACAGAGACACATCTGCTCCTGGCAGCACCCCCAATCCACTTCCAAGAAGATGCTGGGCACCGAAGAACTCCTACAGTTTTGGAAGCTGCTTGCTCTGAATTTCCTGTTTACTCAAGTAAAATTTTATCTTTCTCATGTCTCTGATGGAGTTGAAGACTATATAATTATAGTCTTACAGTCTTCCTTATTAAAGATTAAAGACATAAAAGTTTAGGTTGTTTAGAATATAAGGAAATGCTTTAGAGTTTAAAAAGATGTTTATAGTTTGATAGAAGAAATTATGAAAGTGATTTAGATACAAAACTTTGGACTCATCAGGATTGGATAGTCAGTGGACTACTTTCTCCAAGACTGCCAAAGACATATGGAGTGGGCATTGTAAATACAATTCTTACTTGACAGTTCTCATAATTGTTCTTATTGTATATAGTTTATTGATGTTAGAGAAAAGCCACTTTTTTCTAACTAAAAGGGGGGAATGTAGTGAGAGTTTTGGTTTTCTGAAGAACCCGGTTATGTTATGTGAATACGGTTTTTTAAATCCCAGGTGTGGGAGAAGCAGCTGATTCACAGGTGATTATGATTTGCCTCATGCACTAGCAGCAGCATGGTTTTGCCAGCTGTAGATAGTTTACATTTGCAATTCTGGGAACTCTTCAGAGGGTATAAATACTAGAGCCCTGAGACGGACTGGGACACTCCGAAGTAGCTATTGCTGCAGTTTGTCAAATGTTCATGAACCAAGAGAACAGAACAAGTTGGAGATATCCTGACTACAAAGATTGGACTTGCCCTAATGAACTTAATATCCTTAACCAGCAGGAAGTAGTCTAAAGAGACTTGTCCCCTTTCCCCTCTAACCTTCTTTTTCTCCTGTCAGGAGCCATCTAGGATAGGCTAAGGCTAGCAGGTGAGTTTCCTGAAGGTGGCCCATGTTCTGCATGACCTACTTCTTGCTATTGATATGCCTTTACTATTATTACATAGCCGAAGGATTCCTGGGAATCAGTCCACCCTACTGAGCAGATTTCCTGCAGATCAACATAAAAATTAACTTTCATGAATTACTGCTGCTTAGATGAATTAATGCTTTTATAGAATTCCTGATTTGATTCAAATAATTTTAGGAAGAAAAGTTTAAGAGATGGTTTTAATTGCTTTGCCAAAATTATATAATAAAGTTAGAATCAAGAATACAATATGCCCACTCCTCAATAGTAAGTAAAGGCTGCATAATAAAGAATACAACGAACTTTCACAACTACACTAAAAAGAGAAATGGGATTTGGACAAATTTGTAATCGAGAAAAAATATTCATTCTAAGTCATAGCCAGGGATGACGCCATAGGTGTTTACTATGCTAAAGTGAGGCCATGTGAAACTATGGCTTGTATTGACTATTGACTATTGGCTTTGCTGACTATTAACATCCTTCTGTAACTCTCCTTTTGTGTAACATTTTATCTATGAGGTAGTTTTCTAAAGAACTTTTGTCTGAGAAGGTATAAAAAGGCCAGAGAGAAGAAATAAGGTGGTAGCTTGGGGGGCTCTGCCCCATCCATTCAAATGTATATATGTATATGTCTGTTCAACTGTATGTATGTATTTACATATACATCTGTTAAGTATGTGGAGCTGATGTAATTGGGCCTAACCAGAATGTGTGCATATATGAGTACATGTGTGTCTCTGTGTATTGCCTATGTAAAAGAGTTTTTCTTTCTTTCTTTCTTTCTTTCTTTCTTTCTTTCTTTCTTTCTTTCTTTCTTTCTTTCTTTCTTTCTTTCTTTCTCATTTCTTCCTGGTTCATGAAGAGTTAAACTAGGCTAAGCCTCTTGCATGGCCAGAGAGAGGCCCTTAAGAAACAGAGACAGAGTAAGAAAGCACAAATAGTAAGAAAGAAAGTTACAGAGTAAAAAACCAGCACTTATGAAAGGATACATAGTAAGAAACCAGTGCTTATTAAAGCACAAATAGTAAGAGAGTTACAGAGTAAGAAACCACTTATTAGCACAGAACAGTAAGAAAGAGTTAATTTTCCAGAGCCCATCAGCTTCTGGTCCTCAAAACAGTAGGAGAGTTACAAGGCCATCTAGATCATTAGTCTTTGGTCTTTGTCCAACTCTGTGTTCATCTCAGCTCATACCCCAGGAGGAGTAGGCCTCTAACACTCTCTTACTTAGTGTTGGGGGTTTGGAAGGAAGGTAGAGGTATCAAAAACCAATAAAATATTTTTTATAAAAGGACACCAACACTTATCTGTGTGCACAAGGACCTTTTTGCCCTCTACAGATTGTAACATAAATTTCATGTTTGCTTACAAGCATTTTTTTCCTGAGAATATACTCTGTTAAACTAAACGGTCTAAAATTACAGACATGTACATACCTAAGGAGGCTAATGAACTATAGGAGTCCACATCTGTTGTTTCAGTGTTCCATCTAACTGTATAAGGCCTTTCTTTAGATACATCCTAACTTACAAGCTACGAGCCTCTGAACAGCTGAACTGGTTGCAAGCTGTGTACCTTCCTCTCTAACTGACCCCCTTTTCTCTTGGCTCAGTCTAATATTTTTCTCCTATTTTGTGCTTTCCTCTCTGATTCCTATCATTTAATTTAATTTTATTTCTCTTTTTCTTCCTCTTATATACAGGCAGATGGCCAGCCAGGTAAACTAGTAGGAAGAAGGGAAAACATTTCTACAAGCAAAATTTGGGTCTTCTTCATGGTAAATCCATCAGGCCTATTGTTACACTTAAGTATTTGAACAGACTATTTATCGAGACAAGGTCTTACTATATAGTTTTGGTTCGACTAAAACTGGCTATAGCAAGCTGGCCTCAAACTCAGAGATCCACACACCTCTTTCTAGTTCTGTGATTAAAGGTGTGTACCACTGCACTCTCAGCCATGCAAACATTTTAGTGCTGTGCTCCTTATCCCATTTTCCAATTCTGTAGTTTTTAAAATTTCTTGACTATCCATTGGATGGTTTTTTCTTTTTTTTCTTTCTTTTTTTGCTTTTTTGGTTTTCGAGACAGAGTTTCTCTGTGTAGCCCTGGCTGTCCTGGAACTCACTCTGTAGACCAGGCTGACCTGGAACTCAGAAATCTGCCTGCCTCTGCCTCCCAAGTGCTGGGATTAAAGGCGTGCACCACCACTGCCTGGCGCATGGTTATTTTTTAAGGGATGATGTTTCTTTATAGTAGAACTGACTGTATTTTGAACTTACAACATATCTTTATTTGTGAATACTCAAAAACTTTGGGAAATATCTTTTTAAAAGACTTATTTATTTTTATTTTATGTGTATGAGTATTTTGCCTGCATATATGCATATGAACAACATGGGTGCCTGCTACCCCACAGAGGTTAGAAGAAGCCTTTGATCCATCCCCTGGAAATGGAGTTAACAGTTGTTTGTGAGCTGCCATGTAGGTGCTAAGAATTGAACCCAGGTCCTCTGGACAAGCAACAAGTACTGTTAACCATTTCTGGGATATCTTTTTTAGAAATATTATTTGAGATAATCTTGCTATGTAACCTACACTGGCCTCAAACTCATAAACTGCCTGCCCCAGCCTCTGAGTTCTAGGATTACAAACATGTGACACTACACTAAAAGTTATTTTTAATATATAAATGTGTGGGGTATGGTGTAATCTATATGTATACACACACACACACCATGTAATGATGAAATTGGTGTGACTATTTTAACATACTTACTTGATAATTTTAAATTTAACATTTTTAATTTTAAAATTTTTCCTCACCAACAGAGACAGTGAAACTGAAGAACTTAATGACAACACTTGGATTACTCAATGGCCAGGACTGAAGAAGGAAAAAACCAATCTGAGTCTCCCAACTCTTAATTCACTCCTATCAGCTATGAACCTCTGGGAGACAACTTCATCTCTTCCCTAGTAGAAAGACTCCCATTTAGCCAGTAAAAACAGATACAGTCATTAATCAAAAGAAAATACAAGAGCAGCTTGTTAAGAGCTCTTCTCCCAGCTCATTACCTGTTCCATGTTGCCACTGAAGATCCCATCAAGGATAAAGTATGTCCAGAACAATGGCCATTCGCATTCAATGTTTTCAAATAGCTTCAGCTCAGCTGGTTCATAATATAGGCGATTGGGATCCTGAACAAAACCAGGCAAAGTCTGTTCTGTCACTCAGATTAGATGTATATTCTATTATAATAGGAGTTTTACTGCAGACCATTTGTTTCAAAGACAGCCTCAGGAAAGGCAGTAAGCACACACTCATACTCCCCCTGCTCCCAGCAAGTGCTCTATGAAGAAACTTCCAACTACTGGTTTGGGGATAAGAAGGACCATTGCCCTGATTAACTAATTTATAATTAAGCAGAACCACGTCCTCAAACATCTCCATCTATCAATCTCTCACCATCATGGACACAGTACTGGAAAACAGCAGCAGCAGCAGCAATATCCTTTCAATCAAAAAGAGTGTTATAGATTCTTCCCCAAAGCTACATTCAGGATTCAATGAGGCCATTAGAGTAGAGACCGAACCTCGGCCTTTGTCAGAAGGAGAAAGACCAGAAGAGGCACACTAATGCTTTCTGTCTCTTGCCATGAGGTACTTGAACTACACTCGGGACTCTGTCAGTAAGAAGGTAATCATCAGACGTGGACCCCTTCATTTTGTACCTACAGAAGTGTGACCCCAAGTACACCATTTTACAACTCAGTCTGTGGTACTTTGTCATTGACAACAGAAAATGGACTATGACAGGCAGTCATAAAGATGTACTGATGGAAAGATGCATTTCCCTTTGTATTGATTAAATATTGGAGGGGGGGTTGGAGATTATACAAATACTGTTTGTGTTTAAAACTTGTGCCCACATTAACCAACTGAAAGACTGCCTTTCCTTTTTATGCTTTTTTTTTGACATTTTACTGTTAATTTATTTACCATCAATGTCAGAGCTTGGCAGCAAAGCCCAATAAATACAGCAAACATCACTTATTTAATGATCTGCAAAAATTCCACCAGTGAGGTAACTGTTATCTCTGAATAAGGCTACAAAGAGTAAGAACAATTCTGCCCTATTTTCCTGTGGTGAAAAATCATACCTCTTTAGGAGTTTTATATCCATCTCGCAGAAAACGACAGCAACCATAACGACCCTGGGGACACAGAGAAAAAGGCCCTGAAGCTTGTACATCTGTATGACTCTATAATTAAGAAGAAATATCCTCTAACATCTATATGTATCAACCTCTCACAAATACATAGTAATCAAAGACAGCTCAGCAGCACCAGCAATGTCCTTTCAAGCAAGAAGTGTGTTATAGTCTTTCCCAAAGCATTCCTAGCAGTATCTTTTCCGTAGATGTTCACCTTAGGCCAAACCTGCAACAAGCTAATTACTGCACAGTCCACCCCACAGGACATGCAGCTCCTAAGAGACCATATTTTATTTTTAAACATATATTTAAAAATTTTGAGATGATTTTCAATTTATAAAAGTTATAAACACTAGTCTCAGTATACCTACCAAATCTCATCTCCTTATATTAACTTATATAACTACAGAACATACACTGGAACTAAAAATAAAAAATAAACCCTTGATATACTGTAGTGAAATTTTGCATTCTTAAAAAAAAGTTAATGTCTCAGGTGATGTCCCAGTGGGTAACGTGTTTGCTGTGCAAGTATAAGAACCTAAGTTCAGATCTCCAGCAACCAGGTGAAAAGCCAGGTGTGATTGCTGGCAGTTCTTATAATTCCAATGCTGGAGAGACAGGAATGGGAGGATTCCCGGGGGTTACTGGCAAGTCTAGCTGAATCAGTGAACTCCAGGTTCAGTGAAGAGACTATCTCAAAACTTAAGCTATTGAGGAAGACACCAGCATTAACTTCTGGCCTCTGCAGCACACACATGTGCTCATACACATTACACATATATACATTTAAATAAAATGAATTCCACATTATATTTCGTTGTCATATCTCCCTCATCTTCTATAATCTATGACAGTTTCACATTCTTTCCTTGCTTTACATAACTTCACACTTTTGGCAGTGTTCATTAGTTGCTAAATTGTCCATTTTGTTTTGTCTGGCTTTTACATAATGAGACTGAAGATATGTATTAGTGAGAAGAACATTGCAATGGTGATGTGTCCTCGGTGTTCTGTTTGAGGGGGCACTTGTCCTATTGCTGGTGATATTAAGCCTAATAATTTGCTTAATGTGGTAGCTCTTAGATTTCTTCACTATAACTTTCCTTCTTGTAACTATATGAATTGTTCTCTGTATAGACTCAAAGGTAACTTCATTACTTCTTTGAGTTATAAGTATTTCTTGTTCAGATAGTTCTTACTCTGTGCATTAGGAATCCTTTCCAGTTGGTTTCTGTGGCTCCTTGACAGTAACTATCCTCTTTTGTTTAGTATTTAATGATTAAAAACAAAGAATTTTACTTTACATTTGACTGTTTATTATTGATAAAATGCACGTGCCTGTTAGTTTTTACATAAACAATGAAATCTTACCTGAATATTTGATGCTGCAGGATGTAAAGCATCAGTGTTGTTTTCAGGTTTTATTGATAATTTGATATTTTTATCATCAATACTAAGAAAGTGACTTTGCATAAATACATAGTACAAAATAGCAGAATAATATTTAAGGACATTTCAGAAATTGTTGTAAATTCTTTCCTAATCTAAAACCAAACACATTTAACAATTTTTGAAATCCAAGTCAGTATCTCAAACAGCAATTTTAAAAACGAAATGTTTTAACACAATACGATCCAAAGGCATACTCATACATGCTGAGAAATAAAAGTACAAAATTAGTCTTGTTCACTGTTTGATGGATGTTACAACCTCACTCTGCTCCAGGACTTATGCTTTCAGTAGTTCCCAGGACCAAAAACTACACTGTATTTGGCATCAGTGCAATATTTGCTGGGAAAGGAGAGAGATCGCAAAAAGGAAATAGAATTTGCTTTCTTTTCTTCTCATACTCATCAGTAACTAATCTATGATGTGGAAACTTGAGGGTTCTTTGGAAAGTTGGTTGGATGGTGATTTGCTGGGACAAACATGTGAAGGAACATTTTGTTAAAGTGGACACAGGTGTTAAAGGCTAAGGCAGACTCATGAAGAAACATTTGTCTGAAGCAGACACAGGAGAGAAGATGTTCTGTTAAAGCAAGCACGTGAAAGGACACGTGATGAAGGATTCTTTGCTAAAGACACACATGTATTGAGCTGCATTTGTTGGGACTCCATAGAGAGAAATGCACCAAAAATCTTCTGGTGGTGTGCTGCGGTTTCTTGCCCCTTTCTGTGGATTTGAGCTCATTGAAGCCATGTGCTGAGACAAGACAAGAGCTGTTCTGAGGCTAGGCATGTGGAGGACACATGATTTTTGGAGGGTATAAATAGGTCTACACAGAGTGATGGAGGCTGAGCCAGGCCTGCTTATAGCTGTACAATGCTCGTGTGTTTTGAGTCTGCTGATCTTCACTTTCCTGAGAGAGGCACAGCAGAGAACTTCTGGTGTCCCTCCCAGTCTCTCCTGCTGAGTGAACTGAGGCTGAGGCCTGGCTGTCTCTGCTAGGTCTTGTCACCTCTGTTGCTAACCTGACTGTACTGCTAGTGTATCTGTCTGGTGTTTGTGAGTGGATCAAGCTGCCGCTGCTGACCTGTGAACTGAACTGCTGATTTCCAGACAACACAGACAGGATTTGCTCCAAAGAACCTTTCTAAACAGTTCCACTTCCCCCATATCCTTTCTTCTCCACTACCTCTGGTGGGTGGTGGGCTACAAGGGAAGTTTAAGAACCATCATTAAAAATAAGATTAAAAAATTAAAGTTACAAATCTATTATATATTCTACTTTTCATTTCATTATATCTTTCCCACAAACATTATTCCAGAATGGTAAAAACTGCTCTTTATTTGATTTAATAATGTGTTTTAATGCTTTGATAATTAATTTGTTTTACAATTATCTTTGGTAATTTATTTTTAAAATAATTTCTTTCTTTCAGATAGTAGTATAACTATACCCCTTCCTGCTCCAAACTGTTCCATATATTCCTCCTTGATCTTTTGCAAATTCGTGGTCTCTTTTTTCATTAGTCATTGTTACATATATACACGCAAACACACACAGACATGTATTCTTAACTATATAAATTCAACCTGCTCAGTCTCTACAGTGTCTATGTATGTCTTCAGGGCTGAGCATTTGGTACTGGTATGCTCTTGCTTAGGGAAGACACCTTCTGTTTTCCACATTCCTTAGTTTCCTGTAGTTCTTTGTATGAGGTAGAGGCCTTGTAGGCTTTCCCCGTGTTTAGCTCATATTTAGGCAGACGTGTTGGTAAGAATTTGTAATCGTAGCTTCTGATATTCCTAGGAAACACAATCTTAGAGCAAACTCCCTGTTCCTCTGGCTTTTGCAGTTTTTCAGGTGCACATTTTTCCACACAGTACATTTTGATCCTTTTCTTTGCTGTCCACCAACTCCTTCCAGATCCTCCCCGCCTCACTACCCACCCAACTTCATGTTCTCTAAGAAATAAAAATAAACAAAAAAGAAAATCAAATACTTTAAAAAAGCGATAAAATAAAAGGTGCCAAACCCCAAACTGCATTTTGTGTTGTCCTGGTGTTCTAGTCTGACCTCCCTCCCCTCAGCTGTAGTCATTGCATATCGTTGCTGTAACATGCCTGCCAGTCACTAACACAGAGAAGTGACTTGGCTCAAGGACATGCTGATCACATACCTTGTTTTCTTCCATACTTTCTGAATGTTCTGTATGAGGTTTGTTAATCTTAAGAAATTCCACAAAGCTTTATGTAGGACCCATCAAATCAAAGGTCAATATGAACTCTATGTCTAAAATGTCTTAAGTCGGAGCTGGTCACCCAGCAGCACTTCCTACACCTACATATGAGCTCACTGTGGGTTTTGTGGCTGACACTGAAGAATGGTACTAATAAGTCAAAAGTTATGATATAATGCTCACGCTCTGTTATCTCAATATTCTGATTCCCCTGTTCATCACCTATCCGCCACCACTCTCACCTTATTCAGGACCAGTCAGTTTAAAGGTTAGCTAATGATACTTTGGCTAGGAAGCCAACTGCTCCCCTCCTTGCCCCTTAAACTTTTGAATGTGGTTTCTCCTATAAAAAAGTCTAATCTGAGAGCAGATTAATACTACCATTAGGCTCCCAAGTCCTTTTTGCAGTCCTGCAAATCCAGGTTTATTGTGTGTGTGCAATAAACTATTCTTACTTAACTGAGATCAATGTTTATTTAGTTTAAGTGACAATTCCTAAACCCCAACACTAGTATGGGACCTTGCCTTGGAGTGTGATTAAGATACTCACTGTCAGTCCATTGGAGAAAACTGATTGTTCTTTTCCCAGCGGATATCAACTGCAAATAGCTTATTGTTTAAGGACAGTGTACTGGCTGGGTTTGTGTGTCATCTTGACACAAGCTAGAGTCATAAGAGAGGAAGGAGCCTCAGTTGAGGAAATGCCTCCATGAGATCCAACTGTAAGGCATTTTCTCAATTAGTGATCAATAAGAGAGGGACCAGCCCATGTGGTTGATGTCATCACTGAGCTGGTGGTCCTGGGTTCTATAAGAAAGCAAGCTGAACAAGCCAGTAAGCAGTACTCCTCTATGGCCTCTGCATCAGCTCCTGCTTCCAGGTTCCTGTCCTGCTTGAGTTCCTGTCCTGAATTCCTTCAGTGATAGACAGAGCTTTGGAAATGTAAGCCAAATAAACCCTTTTCTCCCCAACTTGCTTTTGGGGCATGGTATTTGTCATAGCAATAGAAATCATAACCATGAAGGATGGGACTTTGTGTCTACTTTTTCCTCTCCATGCTAGGATTTTTGTCTGGTTTGAACCTGTGCACGTCTTGTGTATGCTGTAACAGTTTCTGTGAGTTCATGTGTGTATCAGTCCTGTCATGTCTGGATGGCACTGTTTCCTTTGAGTCATTCATCATCTCTGGTTCCTAAACTCTTTCTGTGTCCTCTTCCACATAAATTCCTGGGCCATGAGATGAGGGCTTTGACAAAGACATTCCATTTAGGGCTGAGTGATACAAAGGCTCTCTCTGCACACTGTCCAGTTATGGGTCTCTGTGTTAGTTGACATCTACAGTAAGAAGAAACTTGACATTAAGCATCTTCTTTTGGGACGGTCTGACTCTCTATGTAGCCCTGGCTGTCCAGGAACTAACTCTGCAGGCTGCTGTTGAATTAATTCGATCTGCCTGCCTCTGCTTCTCAGATGCTGGGATTAAAGGCTTGTGCCACCAAGTCCAGTCATCTCCACACCCTTTTGAAGTTTTTACTTTCTAAAATTTTAAGATGTTTCAGGATCCTTTATATCAACTCTAGTTTGATCCTCAAATCAACGATTTATCAAGATTCCTGACTCACCTTTTCAAGACTGTTATTTAAAAACCAAGATCTGGACAACCTCAACACGTAGGTAGGCATGCATCCCTATATTAAACTGTCTTTGTCTCTCCCTCTCCACCCCCGTCACTCACACCTTTACAACAACAGCATCTACTTTCATCCAGCATAGGAGTTCATTCTTGCTTTCCCCATGTTGTATTTAGAACTTCTTCAACAGTGATAAAACCTAATGTGCATACTATGCATTTATTTGTTCAACCCTTTTGAGAAACAATTTTATCAACCAGAGCAGAAGTTTGCCAACTTCACATTAAAGGAACAGAGAACAAACACTTAAGGTTTTTCAGGCCACACAGCCCCCATTAAAACTACTCAGCTTTATAATAAATAATATAGAAACACATCTGGGTTAATAAAAGCATACTTATAGTTTTCTGACCCATGAACTAGAGTACTGTGTTTATATATGGCTAATTTTCTCTTGGGTTTACAGTATCCTGTCAAAAAAAGTTTTCCAAAATTTAAGTCATTTTTTTTCTTTACCCTTTTCAGTGTGGTTATGCTAATCATTTGTAATACATTTAAGAGTCAATTTCTTGTCTGCATTTCAGTTTTCTTACCACATCATTTCTGAACATTTAAATTTACTTGTTGTGGCATACAATTCCATGAGATTGGGCAAACTCATTGATTCTCTATGAGGGCAATTGCCATACCATGCTCAAAATTCTCCAGCACTCTATCTTTATTGATAATTTTCCCTCTAAGTTTTTAATCACCAATTGTTTTCTTCCCTTTGTTTTTTCCTTTTTCAGAGTGTCACATAAGTGGAATTGTGCAGTATGTATAGCCTCTGTGAACTGTTCTTAGCTCTTAAGCCAAATACACTTGAGACTCAGAGCTCACTAGCTTGTTCTCTTTCACTGCTGAGTAATATTCAAGGGGATATAGTAAAATTAATTTGTTTCTCAGCTGAAGATTGTTCTCAGATTTTTTTCAATTATGGCTGAAGCTGCTAGAGATATTTGTGAACTTTTGTGTAAGTATATACTATCCTTTTTGGGAAGATACTGAGGAGTAAGGATGCTTGTTGGATCACATGTTACATATATATTTAAATTCCTAAGAATATACCAACTGTTTTCCTAAGTGGATGTACCATTTCCAACAGTAATCACTGCAGAAGCTTTTGACAGTTTTGTAAAAAACTACTTATAAAAGTATAACCTAGGACTAGGAAAGGTTCCTGGCATAAGTTATACTCAAGGGCCCTAAAAGCACTAATCTCCCTTTAAAGTCACAGCCCTAAAGAGAAGAAAGCCACAGGTGGACATACCTGAAGCTTGGTGATGATCTCCTGTTTGGTGAGTTCCACCAAATGGCTGTCTTCTACAGCAAAGGCTGGGAAAGAGACCACTGAGAGCAGACTGGCATCAACTTCTTTAGATGTTGAAGCCCTGGGCAGTAGTGAATTAAGGATCGACTAAGAGAAAGGGAGCAAAATAGGGTTTATTACTAAATGCCTTGGGACAAAGTGAAACTAAGAACTTTGGTTCCAAATGATTTATGTGAAACAAAAGCTATCAGAATAAACCCAAACTTTATTAGCTAGTGAGACTCTTAAATAAGTAGCTTGTTTGGTATGGCATCCCTTCTCTCTCTCTCTCTCTCTCTCTCTCTCTCTCTCTCTCTCTCTCTCT
>JANHMN010000005.1:67540907-67567706 GCA_030674055.1 Rhabdomys pumilio | reverse complement strand
TCTCTCTCTCTCTCTCTCTCTCTCTCTCTCTCTCTCTCTCTCTCTCTCTCTTTTTCTTTTCTTTCTTAAAAGACTCTTCTCTTTTCTTTTTTTAAAAAAAATCTATTTATTTTTATTTTATATATATGAGTACACCATCATTGTCTTCAGACACACCAGAAGAGGGCATCAGATCCCATTACAGATGGGTGTGAACCACCATGTGGTTGCTAGGATTTGAACTCAGGACCTCTGGAAGAACAGTCAGTGCTCTCAACTGCTGAGCCATCTCTCCAGTCTGGCATCCCTTTTCTTAATCCTGTTTCAGTGCTTCCTTATCCTGATTCTATGAGCTTATTATCCTGATATCTATGAGCCTCTGCTCATAGATAAAGACTCTAACATCTATGGGATGAACACAGTTCTGTTAGTTCCTAGCATCTAGATAAGGAAAAAAAAGAGGCTAGAAAGATGATCAGTGGTTAAGAGTACTGGCTGTTCTTCTAGATGATTGTATAGCTCAAACCTTCCATATGCCAACATCTCTTTATGGCCTCATGGGCACCAGCATTCAGGGAAAAAATCCATACACATAAATAATAAAAACTTTAAAATGATAAAACTAAACCAAAATACAGCAATTAGGCAGAGTAGAGAAGGATGGATATGCGTCTGAGATATTTTCAAATTATTTTTCAGCAAGTGTAGAAAATAATGAGCTTCTTTATATTTTCAGCCATGTATCATCACATTTGCTCAATTTCCCCTGCCCCTGCATTGGTCCCACTAGCTTTCTTCCTATCACAAAAGCTCTCCTGCTTCTTCCATGGCATACTTTATCCACAGAAAATATTTTCAAAATTAGAAGTTTAATTTATCTTCACTAGAATATCATAGGAAATAATCAAGGTTTGAAGAAAGGGAGAAACTTCACATACCAGGGAAAAGAAACTTTCAATATAAGCAGCAATTATAAACAAAACTAAGAATGAACTTTTACCAGATGTAGAACTCTCACCTACCTCTCCAGCACCTTGTCTGCCTGCACAGTACCATGCTTTCCATCATGATGACACTAGACTGAGCCTCTGTCTGAACTGTAAGCCAGCCCCAATTAAATGTTGTCCTTTATCAGAGTTGCCTTGATCATGGTGTCTCCTCACAGCAATGCAAACCCCAACTAAGACACCCATAATCTATCTTATAGCTCATGCTATCCCAGGTTTATCTCACTATAGAATGCTTGATAAAGGCATTTCTGATCACATGGTGATAATCACAAGATGGGCTGCTCTCTTTAAGCTAAAGCTCATGCTAAGTCTGACTCTAAGCAAGAATAAAATTTGCTATGACATGGTCCATTCTTTACCTGGCAGTGTTGTACTTCATCAGCCAGGACATGGATAACTGATTGCGGCCCACCTTTCACACCAAACAAGTCTAATTCATCTAGTGCTTCCAGGGCTGCCTGTAAGAAGCAATGGAAGAAAGGACTTCAGTTGCAGAACACATGCTTAGTATATGCAAGGCTCAGGGTTCAAATCCCAGAACTGAAAAAAAGAGAGAAAATCAAGAATGAGATATATTATACATATTTTTCTTCCTAGTATCTTATAAATGTCATGTGACATTGCTTTTGAATACATCTAATGAAACAGAAAATAAAATAACATTCTTTATTCCTAGGAGCTTGTGATCTGTACGTTGTCTCCCGCACTGTCCAGGGAAAATTAAACTGGAGTTTGTATCACTATCCAGTCAGGCAGTTCTCCTACTCTCATACCCTCAGGCCAGACAGGCAACCCCAGCAGTTCTACTGTGCTGCTCAGGCAAGGTGCAGGCCTCTCTCCTGAGTGTTGTAGCTAGTGAGGGAAATGGCCAGTTTTTCTAAGCATTAATTTCTTGATGTAGAATTAGTGGCTTAAAGTATGTGAACAACTTTTTAGATATAATGTTAAATTGCTTTTTATGCATATTATTCCAATATAGCTTATCACTCACAGTATATGACAGTATTCTTCTTAATATAAGGTATGTAAAATTTTCTACCTACCTACCTACCTACCTACCTACCTACCTACCTACCTACCTGCCTGCCTTCCTATCTATTTTGGTTTTTGAGACATGGTTTCTCTGTATAGTCCTGGCCATCCTGGAACTTGCTCTGTATACCAAACTGGCCTAGACCTCAGAGATCCACTTGCCTCTGTCTCCTGATGATAGGATTAAAGGTTTACCACCTCCCAATATCTAACTTGATTTTAAAAGGTGTATGTTTTTTATTCACTTGCATTAAACTACCAAGAAGGTTAGATAATATCTCAAGTATATATTGATTATGTATAATTCCTTAATTATGAGGCCACCTTGACCTTGTTTTGGGAGTACGAAGCAGTTCTGGATGGCTTCCCTGGAGAAATAACACTTAAACTGAGAAACGTAAAAGACAAGTAGAAGCTGACTGAGCACAAAGTACTCGTTAACAATAACAGCAAATTTACAGCAGATAAAGCTAGTAGACAACACCTTAATAAAGTGATCAAAGACAGAATCGATGGTAATGGGATCAAATTTATACGTGCATTTCCTGCTGTTAGATGAGGAATACAGCAATGTCTTTGTAGTGGCCTCCCTAAAATCCCATAATGTCAATCATGAAGAGATACTACACAGAATCAAAGTAGTGGTCTGTAGTACATAGAGTAACCAGTCTAAAGTTGTGTAGCCGAAAGGAAAGGGGAGATGGAGAGGTGTGGAAAGCATGGAGTTGGGGGACACACATGTGATCCTCGGGAGGCAAGGGCAGGAGGATCAGTTCAAGGTTACCTCCAGAGGTAACTGCAGTGAGTTCAAGGCTATTCTGGTGTACAAGAAACCTTATCACAAACAAAAAGGTGTATGTAGGAAATATTAAAGGCACAGCCACACCAGTAGCAGAGCATGTAGGCACAAGACTCCAGCTTGAAGAACAAACCAAACCAAACTAAGCAACCAAACCAAAGCTACTCTGTATTTTTCAAAAATGCCAGTGTCATAAAGGTCAGGAATTAGAAAGTATTGCTCTAAATTGGCTGAGCCAAAAAAATGTTATGACAAAATGTAACTTGTTACCCTGGTCTGGATACTGTGTCACAAGGCTTTTTATTTTATCATAGATGACATTATTGGGATAATTTTTAAAACCTGGATAGGTCCTGTGGTATGTGTAATCACATAGCTCCTGGTTTTGATGACCATACCATGGTTACAAGAGTCTTTGAGGATGTGCACAAACAAGTGTTGAGTAGTAGTAATTCCTCACACCTATACTTCGTGTATTTTCAACTAGCTCAGGGAAAAGTGTGTTTGTGCACAAGTGTGCATGTGTATGAATATATAACCAGGAAGAGAGAAAGAAAAAGCAAATATTAATAAACATTGCATGAATGATATATGGAATTTTACCCTAACATTCTTAATTTTTTTCTTTATTTTAAAATTATTTCAAAGTAAAAAAGGAACTCAGAAGTAGAAAACTTGCTAGAACTTTCTATGATCTTATTTGGGGTTTGTTGCATGTATGACAGTCTTACAATGTTTGCTGTTAAATTATTTCTTTATGCAATTGTATCTGTTTGTCTTATATTTTTAATATATTTTGTTCTATATTAATTGGAACTATATTCCAGACCATATTTTCTCATTATAGGTTGTGTCAAAACTCTATCATAACCCATTTGTCCACTTTATTCCATGTAATATTTTTGGCTTTGAATTATTTCACTTCTTTTGGGTTTTTATACTTTACTTTTCCTAACTTGGTTTTAAACGTTCAGAATCATTATGATATAAGAAGTATATATTGTATTTACTTCTTTAAAAAACCAATCTGCTTCTTTCCTCTTTAGTACAAGTGGCTGAGCCGTGCACATTTAACATAATGATGTTAGAATTTACTCCTGCTGTCCTATTTTATACATTCTTATTCTTTCTAGAGAAAATAAGAGCCAGTTGGCTGAAAAGACATGACCAAGTAGAAAGGTGATGACGATATGGGAGACAGAGGAGAGTACAGGGGCTGGAGGATCATGAGGTGGCTACCTGATACCAAGCTTGGGGAACTGGACTATTGGGAGGGAAAGAGGTTCCCTTAGTTTATGCAATGGCAAAAATGGTGAATATACTTTAAAATTTTGTTGGTTTTGTAGGATACATAAACAGACACTTGCTGCAAAAGCCATATTATATCAAATCTAAAACTTATAAAAAAGTTTTAATACTATACATTCATAGTTTCATGAAAAAAATCTAAATTTTGTCTGTGGTTTGAAGAACAATTGAATGGGTCAACATGTACATTAAGATTTTATCTATTACCAGACTTGGTAAAAATAAGAAAATGTACCTTGGCCATTCCAACTGAACTCGCATTCAATTCTGAGATGCCTTGGTTGGTCTTATCTCCACGTTCCCATATCCCAAAGTCCTGGCAAAAAATAATCAAAATATAATTATAATCAAACCATAACCACAAAACATTCAAAAGATGTATAATCCTTGAATAAAAAGCATTAATTGCCGCAAAATTTCTACATATACACTCGCGCATGCATGCCTCTGCATTGGCTATTAAGGAGCAGATGATGACCTAAGTTACATTGAGGCCTCTAAGAAGTTTGGGAGTCTCTTCAACACTTAATCAGGAAGTCTAAGAAACTGAACTCAGATCATCTAGAAACACTTCTCAAGTTTTCCTCAAAGGAGATTCCCATAAAGTCTAGCACATGGAGGCTAAAC
This sequence comes from Rhabdomys pumilio, assembly GCA_030674055.1. NCBI lineage: Eukaryota > Metazoa > Chordata > Mammalia > Rodentia > Muridae > Rhabdomys > Rhabdomys pumilio. The sequence goes on along the minus strand of JANHMN010000005.1, from coordinate 67,562,951 downwards.
AGAAGCTGGCACTTTTATGTCAAACACAAATTCTAATCTCTTGGTACTTAAAATGTACAATACATGTATTATCTTCCTTAATGTTCACTTTAAAAAAAATGCTCGGCCTACATGTATATCTGAATAAAGGTGTCAGATTCCCTGGAACACGAGTTACAAACAGTTGTAAGCTGCTGTGTGGGCTCTGGGAATTCAACCTGGATTCTCTGAAAGTGCTCTTAACCAGGAAGCCATCTTTCTACCCTTAATCTTTACATTTTACAGATGATGAAGCAAAGTTACAAAAACAAGAGTAAGTAACTCACCCAAGGTCATATAGTTGCTAAGTGACAGAATCCAGAGTACATTCTAAGGAATTTCACTCCAAAACCTACTCAGCCAAGTTATAAACATCCCCTTGGTAATATAAAAATACTTAAAATTAATTTTAATACCTTTTTATTTTTAAAAACTTCAATATTACACAAAATTGCAAGAATAGTACAATGAGTCCCCTAATACCTTTGACTTAGTTTTGCCTAATGTTAATGTTGAACAAAACTGCAGTACAAGGGCTAAAGCTAAGAACTCAACTCAACTAAGCAACTGAGTTAACTATGGACTTCATGCCTAAACTTCCCAAGAGATAGAATTGTAAGCATACACAACCATGCCTAACTAGTGCTTTTTCTACATACCAAGATTCAATTTCATTCCTGCCATGTCTCCTTAGTGACTTCCAATCAATAGTGCTTTCTCAAATCTTCTCCTCTGTGACCTTGACACTAAGTAATAACTACTGAAAGCCAAATAGTTTGGTGAGCACTGGTGTTTTTCATTTTACTTTTCTCTTTTTAATTAGTAACTATTTTGAGAGACAGTTCAATACTATATAAATATCACAAAGTAAGGCTGCTCCTTGTTGCAATTCTGAGTTGAGACTCTATCTCATAAAAACAACAAGATGATCATGCAAATAGCCTGCTTCTCCTTAAACAACCATCCACTGACTCAGCATTCTGCCTTAATTGCTTACAGCAAATGCAGTTTTGATGAAAATTTTGATCTATTTTCCTTGCTACTTCTATGGTCATTAATTATAATCCTTCTTAAGAAAGGCAGTCCATTATTCCTCTTTTTCTTTTTCAGTTGTTTATTTATTGGTGTGTGTGTGTGTGTGTGTGTGTGTGTGTGTGTGTGTGTGTGTGTGTAAGTGTTTGCTGGTTTATTATGGAATGCTATCATTATTTTGTTGCCTACATTGTTAATTGTTCCAGGTTTAGCCACTGGTAGGTTCCTATGCCTTTTTATGTATGACGTTTTTCTAGTGTACTTTTGAGATTCCATGTTCCTCATTGGATACTTCTGCAGTGTTTGGTACTACAAGATGCTTCAATTTCAACCTTGAATATGTATTTAGGTGGGTGTAATGGCATTCATTTTTAATCCCAGCACCCAGGGGAAAGAAGTAAGCAGACCTCTGAGCCCACATTCAGGCAGTGGTGCAGTATGCCTATGACCCCAGTACTTGGGAGGCAGATGGATCTTTAAGTTCCAGGTCAGCCTGGTCTACAGAGAAACCCTGTCTCAAAAGACCAAACCAAACCTACATTGAGATTTCATCTCACTCCATTCAGAATATCTATCATTAGAAAAATAACTAAAAACAAATGTAGAAAAATATTACACAATGCTGGTGGGCATGTAAATTAGACCAGCATTATGAAAATAAGTATGGGTGAAACTTTTAAAATTAAAAATAGATCTGCCATATGATACAGCTATACCACTTCTAGAAATATACCCAATGGAATCTAAATCAGCATACTACAGAGACCTGAATACCCACATTTACTACAGCACTATTTATAAAAGCCAAGTTACAGAAGCAGACTGTGTGCCCATCATAAAAGAAATGGGTAAAGTTACAGATACATATGCATCAAGAAATGAACAGCATCAAAAGTGATAAATGCATTTTAAAAATAGAATCTTGTAAAATAATACAACAGTTAAAAGTGAAAAAGAATGCTGACTGGAAATACAGTTCAGTGACAGAGTACCTGCCAACCATGTGTAAGGTCCTGTGTTTAATCCTAGCACCATAAAAGTAAAAGAGAAGAGGTATGTTAAATATAAGGGGGTTAGTAACAAATGGAAACATATAAAAGCACAGTCAGAGAAGATTGGAGTATTTTTCCAGTCTTAGAGTGATTGCATTCATCCATTCCACAATAGTAATGTTTTATATCTTTATTGATGTATAATGATGTATCTAAACCAGAATATATTTAAACTATATAATATAATTCCTCTTTTAAAATGTTTAGTACAGTTTTGTGTGTGTATGTGTGTGTGTTTGTGTGTGTGTGAAAGAGGGGAGGGGGGAGAAAGAGACAGAAAGGGAGAGAGATCGATATCTTGCTAGGGACATCAGTCTTGGCAGAGAGCACCTTTAACTAGCCGGTACCACTGTGATTAATTAATTATATTTACATATATGAAATTATCGTCACAATAAAAGATAGTTTCAAAAATTCCAAAGTCTCCTCCTGGCTTCCAACCATCTCTTCCTCTGCCCTTATTACAGAGCAATCACAAATCTGCTTACTGTCATTACAGATGTCTAGAATTTTATTCTAGTGTAATTATCTTATATGTGTACACACACACATGCACACACACACACACACACACACACACACACACACACACACACATACATTTAGGGAAAAGCTCTTACTATGTAGTTCTGGCTGGCTTGGACTTGCTATACAGACCAGGCTGGGCTCAAACTCACAAAAATCCACCTGCCTCTGCTTCTCCCAAGTGCTAAGATTATAGGCTTATACTACCATGCCCAGGCTTATGTACATTTTCTATGAGACTTCTTCTACTAACCATAATGCATTTTTGATTTATTCAGGTTTTTGCATGACTCAATAGTTTATTATTTTTTATTGTTGAACAATATTATCTTTTGTGAATACACTGTAATTTGTTTATTCATTTTCTTGTTCATGGGCATTTGGATTATTTGACGTTTGGGAGATTATAAAGAAAGTCTCAGTGAACAACAATAACAAAAAACTTCATATTAGACTAAAGGAAAAAATACATTTCTGTAGTGTCTAATGCAACATTTTATACAGAGAAAATATTATAGATGACATTTAATATGAACCTACTTCATATGGTAGTTCATAAAAGAAAAACATTTTTATACAGTAGATTCTAAATCAATAAATCAACAATAAACAAATGAATAAATTTTATTTGTGTACAGCCAAATGGCCCATAACATCACCCAGTTATCATTCTTCTTTTAAAGGTTTTAATTAAAATAAGACTGTAAGGGGCTGGGGATATATCTCGGTTGAGCGCTTGCTAGGGCTCAAATCCTAGCACCACATAAAACTGCTCATGGTACTTTATGCCTTTAACTCCAAAACACTCAGGATGTAGAGGCAGAAGAATCAGAAGGTTAAGATCACCCTCATGTAGTGGGTTCAGGACCAGCCTGGGCTAGAGATGATCTAATAAAATAGTAATATAATAAAATGACTGCACTTTAGTCTCAGGTTGCTAAGCACACACCATGAAATATAGAATGGAAAGAAATGAAAGCACAGCACTTGGACCCTTTTTATCTCTGTAACATACTGAGGATGGGGCAAACAGGGCAATGAAGATTTTGGTAAAGAAATTGAAAATGGTTTTGTCATGAGCATTTTTGATTTTGTTCATTATAAGGTTCAGCATTATAAGAAGTGAGATGTTCGTCATTTTGGTCTGGGCTGAGCACTGAGCAGATCCCTGGCTGCAGCTCTGCCCCCAATCTCACAGAACTCAGAGGAAGGGGGGCTCCCAGGAGCTCTAACCTGGGCAATATCTTAGGTAAGCAGACAGCAACACCTGCCCCAAACAGGGAGTAACTGTGATCCACAAAGACCCAGGAAGTCACTCCTGGCTCGGAGCACTGGTTCCTTCCTGTCTGCGCCTGAGCACTGAGCAGACTTTGGGCCCTAGCTCTTACCCAAGTAGTGACACCCACCCCACACAGTTCTGGTACAACCAAGATAATAGTAAATACAGGCTCCAGACAGAGACAGGGCAGGTAGCACTGAGGAGATCCAGATGGCGAAAGGCAAGCACAAGAACATAAGCATCAGCAACCCAGGGAACTTGGTATCATTAGAATCTAGTTCTCCCACACAAGAAAGTCATGAATTTCTCATATCACTAGGAAAGCAAGATTCAGACTTAAAATCACTTCTAATTATGATGATAGAGGACTTTAAGAAGGACATAAATAACACTCTAAAAGAATTTGAGGAGAACACAGGTAGACAAGTAGAAGCCCTTAAAGAGGAAACACAAATATCCCTTAAAGAATTACAAGAGAACACAACAAAACAGGTGAAGGACTTGAACAAAACCACCCAGGACATAAAATTGGAAGTAGAAACAATTAAGATATCACAAAGGGAGACTACCCTGGAAATAGAAAACCTAGGAAAGAGATCAGGAGTCATAGATGCAAGCATCACCAACAGAAAACAAGAGATAGAAGAGAGAATCTCAGGTGCAAAGATACCATAGAAAATATTGACACAACTTGTCAAAGAAAACACAAAATGCAAAAAGTTCTTAACACAAAACATCCAGGAAATCCAGGACACAATGAGAAGACCAAAACTAAGGATAATAGGTATAGATGAGAGTAAAGATTCCTAACTTAAAGGGCCAATAAATATCTTCAACAAAATTATAGAAGAAAACTTCCCTAATCTACAGAATGAGATGCCCATAAACATACAAGAAGCCTATAGAACGCGAAATAGACTAGACCAGAAAAGAAATACCTCCCGTCACATAATAATCAAAACACCAAGTGCACAAAACAAAGAATATTAAATGCAGTAAGGGAAAAAGGCCAAGTGACATATAAAGTCACACCTATCAGAATTACACCAGACTTCTCACTAGATACTATAAAAGCTAGAAGATGCTGGACAGATGTTATACAGACCATAAGAGAACACAATATCTCAATTACCAAACAGACCCTAAGAGATCACAAATGCCAGCCCAGGCTACTATACCCAGCAAAACTCTCAATTACCATAGATGGAGAAACCAAGATATTCCACGACAAAACCAAATTTGCACAATATCTTTCCACAAACCCAGCATTACAAAGGATAATAGCAGGAAAGCTCCAATACAAGGAGGGAAATTATACCCTAGAAAGAGCAAGAAAGTAATCCTCTTCCAACAAATCCAAAAGAAGATAGCCACACAAAGACAATTTCACCTCTAATCACAAAAATAACAGGAAGCAACAATCACTGTTCCTTAAAATCTCTTAACACCAATGGACTCAATTCCCCAATTAAAAGACATAGGCTAATGGACTGGATACATAAACAGGACCCAGCATTTGCTGCATACAGGAAATTCGCCTCAGTGACAAAGAAAGACTCTACCATAGAGTAAAAGGCTGGAAAACAAATTTTCAAGCAAATGGTCCTAAGAAACAAGCTGGAGTAGCCATTCTAAAATCTCCAGCTGGAGAACATGAAGGGAGGGACTCATGGCTCCACCTGTATAGGTAGTTGAGGGTGGCCTTGCCAGGCATCAGTGGAAGTGGACAGCCTTGGTACCTGAAAGTCTGGATTTCCTAGTGTTGGGGAATTTCAAGAGCAGGGAGGCGGGAATGAGAGGATGGTGGGAGCACACCCTCTCAATTACCCTCAGTAATTGGAGGAGGGGGAATGGGGTAAGGGGTTAGGCATCAGTGGAAGTGGAGGGCCTTGGTGCCTGAAAGTTTGGATTCCCTAGTATTGGGGAATTTGAGAGCAGGGAGATGAAAATGGGAGGATGGTGGGAGCACACCCTTATAGAAATTCCCAGAATTATATGGATTAGACATGACAGAGGCCAGCCACCAGAAGACTAGGTTCCAGAATTCAAACAAAAAATTATCTTGATACTAAAATTTGTTTTGAGAATTGTATATTGCAGAATACACAGCCTTGGTGTATCTACTCATCAAGCAAGCTGAGCAGACCTGCTCGAACATCTGATGTCCTGGAATTCCAGCTGGATGCAGTGAAGACACAGCATCTGAGGCTTATCAATTTACTCTTCTCCACAACCCTCTTCTAATATCTCAACGCCCATAATCATCTTGAAGAAGTTAATGGAGTTTCGGCGCCCCTATTCCCTGGGCTTGAGGACTGAGGTGGTTAATATTGGGCTGTCTTTCTAGGGAAAAGTAGTGTTTTGTTGGAACAGGAAAGATTAGCTAGGATTTATTGCATAACCATAACCTACTGGTAGAAATCTGTATAATTGTTAAGATGAAGTTATAATTCCTTAAATGGTACAAAATTTACTTTGATTTCAAATTTAAGGTTTTCATTTGTACAAGCTTCTTATTGATATAAAAGTGAGATGAATATTGTTACTCTCATGGGCATTGTGCCAGTATAACAACACATTTAGGAATACAAGGCTTAGACCCAGTCCTTCTTTAACTTTTCTAACTGATTTGAGATGGTTAGCCTGTGAATTAAGGGCCTATAGCAAATTCATGGTTCTGAGTTTATTGTTACGGTGTTTTCTATATTTTTTTTAGAAATAGCTAAGAGGAGTTATCAGACAATAGTCCAGATTACCTTACATGGATAGTTGGTTTTCAAAACATCAGAAGTCCACAGAATTCACTTTACAAACATTTCTGTATTTATGTTCATTTTGATTAGCGACCTGTCTGCTCCTGACAGTTTCCTGTCTTGGATTCTAAGAAGAAATTGAGCATCTTTGAAGTTATTCCAGTTGTCGTGAAACAGCCACAAGGCAAGAATTGCCTCTTGTCGTCTACAGACAAATTACTGTCCAGAACAGGACACACTTGCAGAATAGTCGACTGATTATATCTGCCTAGACAGAGTAGTCAGCCCTTAATAATTCTGCATCACTAGGTCTGTCAGATGATTCTGGGCCAGAAGGCTGAAGATCAGATGCTCCAGCGTTCTGTAGTATAGGGACTGTCCAGGTGTTCAGCACTCTCTATAAATTGGCTAAGTTTTAGAAGCTATGCTTTGTGTTTCCCATTCTTTCAGTTAACTCAGTCATTCTGGATTTCTGATAGGGTTGAAAACTTATAGTCTCCTAGCCAATCCTGGCTATTTACTTTGAGAGAAAAGATTTGAGAGGATGGTTTCAGCTCACATTTATTCTAAAGCCAAGAAAAAAGCCAGGTTCAGAACTAAGTCTTTTAGTTAGGAGAGATGACAGAGGTTCTGGTTAGTCAACAAAATGATGGACTGAGTATTAAGTCTATCTTGTACCTTACTGACACAAATTGGTATAGTTATGCTCTAATTGTATTTTGAGAGAAAAGTTTTATTTTAACAGGAAGGGTGATATATAGAAGGAGCTAAGGTGGGAGGAGTATGGAGAGGAAGAGGAGGAATAAAAAGAGGAGGAGAAGGAGAGGAGGAGCCAGGTGATGAGAGAGAGAAAGAGACAGGGGGGTGACATGGAGGCAGATGTTCACATGTCTCCCCCAGTCAAAGATAGTTGATATATCTAGGTTGGGTATTGGGTTACACTTCTGATTGATAAAACTTATAAAGCCTTTGATTAACATTTAAAAAATTGTATAAAAGCAAAAAGGAAAAGGGGGCATGGGATAGGGATTTTCTAGGGAGGGGAAATGGGGAAAGGGGATGGCATCTGAAATGTAAATAAATACCCAATAAAAAATAAATTAAAAAAATTTAAAAAATTAAAAAAAGAAGTGAGATGTTCGATGTTTTAGAAACAAAACCATTCTATGCTTATTAAGTCATTCTAAAGCAAGTACTTACAGCAGTTTTATATGCAGCTTCAATGTAAAACACAAGGTTCTGTATAAAATTGACTTCATCTAGGCTATGGATGATATGGAGTCCTAAGGAAAAAAGACAGTTGGTTATCACAGCAGAACCCTCCAAATGCAAAGGACTCAGTGAACTCCACTTCAATCAACTTCACTTCAATTGCCTTTACTTACCTGCCCAGCACAACTGGCTTTTATCAGTCTGCCATATATGCGTATAAACATTCTTACTGAGATAGACTTATCATGTAATTTGTTGATCCCAAGTGTATGTGTGTGTATATTATATAATATATGATATATATATAAAATGGTTTTTATTGTATGTACAGTATATAACCATCACCACAATCAATTCTGAAACATATTTATCACCACAAAAAGGAATTTTTTCCTCACTGGGCATTCATATAAATGGAGAAGTATATTGTATGCAGCTTTTATGTCACTGTTCATTCACTGAATACAATATTGTGAAGTTCCCTTTGTGTTGTGGAATGCATCAGTACTTCCTTTATTGCCAAAAATATTGAATTGTGTGAATGCATCATAGTTTAATTATCCAAGCATCAGGTGATAGACATTGGATTGTTTCTACTTTGTAGCTGTCATAAATAATGCTGCTATAAATATTTATATATACATTTGTGTGTGTACATATTTTTGTTTATCTTGGGTATTTATATACTTAGGAGAAAAACTGCTGGATCATATGGTAACTCTATATTTATGCCTTGCTGAAGTTATGGAGAAACTCAAACCTTTGTCCACTGCTCTGAGAAATGTGGAATGAGAGCAAGGGAGATGTCTCAGCAGGTAGAAGTGCTTGCTACTAAGTATGACAACATGAATGCAATACTTGGACCCATATGGTGGAGGGAGAGAACCAACTACCCTCAGTTGTCCTGACTTCCTTGTGTACCATGGCATGCATGCACACAAACAAACAAACAAGCTGTCGTCTTGATTCCTGCCATTCTCGTGCGGCTGAAGTGGTTTTTACAGTGATTCAGGCCAGTATTCCTCTAGTGATTGATGATGCACAGCTTTTTAAAATGTACTTAATGGCTATTTATACAAACTCCATAGAGGAAAATCAGTTCATATCCTCTAGCACTTTTTATAAAAATAAAATGAGCTTTTTGGTGTATTGGTGTTTTGCATATATATATATATATATACATATATATATATGCATATATATATATGCAAAACACCCATATATGCATATATATGCATATATATATATATGCAAAACACCATCTATGAGATTTATGACATATATATATGTCTGTGTGCTACATGCACGCTCTGTCTGTTGAGTACAGAAGAAGGCATCATATTGCCTGCAACTGGGGTAAAGATTGTTGTGAGCTGTCATATGGGTGTTATGAATTGAAGCCATGTCCTCTGGAAGAGCAGCCAGTGCTATTAAACTCTGAGCCATCTCTCCAACCACCTGCTTTAGTCATTTTAAAGCAGGCTATTATTTTTTCTGTTCTCTTCTTTTTCTCTTTTGTTTCTTAAGATCCCCATGCCTTTGCCTTCTAATTATTAGGTTTATACCATCCTACCATATCTGACTTAATTATGCTGTTAATCTTCTAAATAATGAGTTGTGAGGGTTCTTTCTACTGGATATAAATAGCTTATATATGATTTGCAAATATTTCCTGCTATGTCTACAGGTTGATTTTACATACATACACACGACACACATGAAACACACACACACACACACACACACACACACACACACACACACACACTGAGAGTGAGAGGGGTAGTGTTTGAGTTTTTTAATGGGGTCTCATAGTTAGTTCAAATCTGCTATTTAGCTGAAGATGACCTTCAACCCTGGATCTTCCTACGCCCACTCCCAAGTGCTAGGACAACAAGTGGACATCACACTATACAGCTTCTGTTTTACTTTCTTCAATGGGTCCTTGGTGTTACTTTTGGTAAATTTCAATTATGTTTCTTTCTTTGGCTGTTTATACACTTGGCATCATATAAAAGAGAATGTTCCATCCTGTTTTCTTTTGCTTTGTTTATTTTGTCTCTGTTTTTTTTTTTTTTTTTTTTTAGAAGAGTCTCATGTATCCTAAGATGGCTTTGAGCCCACTATGTAGCCAATCCTGGCTTTGGACTCCCAATCTTCTTATCTCTACCTCTCAAGTGCTGGGATTACAGGTGCATTCCCCCTCCTGCCCCCGTTCTCCCTTCTACCCTCTCACTTCCACTCTCTTTTCAACCTTTTTCTCTTTCCTCTTCCCCCTATCTTTGACAGAGCCCTGATATGTATCCCAGGTACCCTCTAATTCATAATTCATAAGTCTCTGCCTCCTAAGTGCTGGGATACAGGTGTATCACTGTATATTTCTATTTTCTTGTTCCTTTGCATCTAAATTTTTAGATTGAAAACTGGTTAGTATTATTTAGTATGCTATGAGAATGCTAGATCCTCATACTGTCTTCTCTGGAGACTGTTTTTATTTATTTAAAGGTTTGACTGAACTAATTCAGTATATACTATCCGCCCCCCACATAACAGGCAGCATCTGGTAGTCCTCAGAAGATACAGTCTTAGGAACATGCTTTGTCACCCTAAGAAGATGATGTTGTTATTAGAGCTCATCAACCATTTCTTTCCAAGATCTAGTAGATGCCTGCCTCTGCTGGTATCAAGCTAAGTCCCTACCCCTGATTTCAACAGATTGCGTGATTGTTTTGTAGAATTCCCCAAAGATAAATCTCTCCATCATTTTAAATAATTAAACTCAGGTCCTTTCTGGTACAATCTTTGAGTTAAGTCTTTGATACTTGTTCTAGCATTTAGAAGGACGCCTCAGCTTTCTTTGGAGTTGTTAAAATTTCTAGCTAATCTTTCTCTTAGTTTCTTGCTGTTACTGAACAGTTAACTTCATCTTAATTATTTAGATGTGTTTTTACTAAGACCTACTTTGATGTGTGTATTTTCCTGCATGTTATCTGTGAACCTCTGCATGCCTGCAGAAGCCAGAAGGGACATGGAATCCCCTGGAACTGGAGTTATAAATGGTTGTGAGCCATTATATAGATGCGAAGAATCAATTCCAGATCCTCTGGAAGAGCAGCCAGTATTCTTAACTGCTGCTAAGCCACCTGGCCAGCCCTTCATCATAATTACTAAGAATCAAACTCTGCATTTAGTTTTCTCACACTTCCTTTGAAAAGGCAATTTTCTTCAGAAGAGCCAAGGAGCTGAGCTTTCACAGTGTGTTGCTTTCACAGTGTGTTGCTTTCACAGTGTGTTGCTCCCTTCCATCAGCATTTCTGTGCCAGTGCTGGTGAGTATAGTGGCCATTTCTTTGGGAATGGCACTCTTGTATTAGACACTAAGCTCTGGACAGGAGTCATAGCTTCTGATCTGCCTAGCTTGCATATTCTAGTGTAGGGTGTTTGCCTCAGTCAAGAATTAGATGACATAGTGGTCTCACTCTGCTCTGTCTGAGGGAGATTCTACTTCATAAAATATGGGGGGATCCCAAAGCTGTACTCGCCTAGATTAGGGCTTGCAATACAGAGCTTGGGAGAGTGATAAATGATGCCAGCCTGTTTTCTGAGGGACATTCAAGAGCCTTAAACTAGAGAAGCAGTTCTCAACCCAGGGGTTATGACCCCCAAAGACCATCTGAAAACACAGATGTTTACATTATGACTCATAACAGTAGTAAAATAAAGTACCCATAAAAACTATTTTATGGTTGGGGATCACTCCAACATGAGGAACTGTATTAAAGGATCTCAGCCTTAGGAAGGTTGAGAATCACTAAACTACAGCTTAGGAGAGAGGAAACCTGTGTTCTGTCTACATCCCCCTGGATTAGTACTTCTACTATTCTGAGTTGGGATAGAGGGTTAAGCTGAGACCAGATACCTCAGTCCCTCGTTGTTCTCAATAGTAAGATTTTTTGGAGTGCTTCTGTACTTACTACATATCCTTTTGAACAATACCCATTGAACAATTTCAAAGCATTGGTTTGTTCTTAAATTACCAGCATTTTTGGCTGCTTTGCTGGAACTCTTTATGCTACTATTCTGTAAATTCCAATATCTCTCTTCACTAAGTATTCAAAAATATTCAAGCTATTGCTAGTTCTCTATGAAGATCTTTTATATTCTTTTCTCCAATTATATATAACAATGTTGCTTTTCAACTTCAATCCAAATACATTATACAAACTTTGTACCATTTATTGCTAAAGTATTTCACTGACCTCTTTACTAGTCTTCTACCGTAATTTTGTTCTTCATCTATCAATCTCATCCAACCTATCTTCCTGCTACTAGAATGAACCATCCCTTAATTATCTACATCAAATGGCTCTACTGGTTGCAGAATATAATTCTAAAATATTTAGCATGCTATAAAAGTCCTCATGAAACATTTTAATCTATCTTTGCTTCCATTTTGATGAATAATATTTTAAAACCATCAGGGATATTTAGTCAGTGCCTGCTTTGAAGGAAAAAAAACCTAGACAGAGGTAGAGGCACATGCCTTTAATTCCCAGTACTTGGGAGGCAGAAGTAGGCAGATCTCTGAGGTTGAGGCTAGCCTGGTCTACAGAGAGAGTTCCAAGACAACCAGAGCTACATAGAGAAACTCTATCTCAAAAAAAATCCCAATTTTTTAAATTTAAAAATTAAAAATGATAAATAGCTTTCAGAAGTGGAATAAAAATATGGAAGAAATTTCTCCTCCAAAAGGAGATTAATTGGACAGTCAACTCATAATTTTGCAGAAAGTTTATTCAGACTCTAGGCTGTTACTAGAAGAAAAAAAGTTAAGGAGTTTATCACCAAACATTTATTTGAGGTGGGGGGGAGATTCTGAAGGGATTCCCATTTTGGGTTCCTTTAGTGTCAAGGAACTCTGGCCTGGGCAATTCAGTGAGACCCGCTCTCAGAAAAAAAATTAAAGGGTTAAGATTTTAGCTTAGTAGTTGTTTGGCAGGCATGATTCCCTGCTTTGAAACCCTAGCACCACAGGAAAAATAGTATTGCAAATACATTAACTTTGAATGATCTGGAAATGTTCTTATTACGTTTAGGAACTCCATATAATAGAACTGCTTCTATCTTCCATTTTCCATCTATAAAGGATGTATGTACTATGTAGCCTTCACTGACCTAGAAGTTAGTAGGTAAACTAGGGCTGGCCTGTCTCTGCCTCCCAAGTGCTAGGATACAGACAGATGTGAACTACTATATTTTAATTTTCTTTTACATATCAGGCATCTAAAGATTATCACAAACTACTTATATAGAATATTGTTTAATAATGAAACATACACATTTAGATTCAGATCATACTAATAAAGATTATACAAAGCGGGTGGTTCTACAGCCACAGTAACCACAGGCATACTGGTGTAGAGTATGAAAATAAGAAAAACACCTTCTTTCCCATCTCCTGGCATCTGAGAATTAATAAATAATAAAAATGCCTGGCTAAAGATCTAGCCCATAGTTCTGGGTTCCCATTTCAAAAGAGTATTAATTAGCACTGCAAATACAATAAGATATTGCCTAGACCTCAAAAAAGTTATCTAGCTGTAGCAAAATTATAAACTATTGTTACTTCTAATTTGCTCCATTGAGATCAGAAGCAGATACTTTATTTTCTAGTCAATTCCTACAGAGAAAACAGATGAACTGGAGTAGATGATTCAAACTTAGGAGCACGCAGCAGTAATTCTCTCCTTGTACTAACCTGAGGCAGTCATTTGTGCTAGAAAGAGCAGGTACACAGAAGTAGCATCCAACTGCAGGTGTCCCCACTGGTCATCACCCACTACAGTGGCACAAGTTTTGGTGTTGTACTTGGCATGGAGGCTATCTTTAGTGCTCTGACTGTACTTGAAGGACTCTACTTTATCCACCTGAAAAGAAAACAGTATAAAAAGGCCAGTCAGAAAAATCAACCCATATGCCAAGCATCTGTAGGGCTCTGACACACACACAACACTGCATTCTGCCTTCAGGAAATTGTAACTATTTGAAATATACTGTTACCCGCTTTTTTCCTACACTGGGGAAATCTGTCATTTTAAATAAGAAATGGTTTTAAAAAACACCCATTTCCTGTTCATTGCCTCTTTTCTATGCTTTTCAAATGCTTACTTTGCCATATTGTAGAGAAACTGGAAGCTCAAACGTGTAAGGACAGTTTAGTGAGAAAACACAGTGCTATATATTCGCTCTTGAATTTAAAGTAGGAATATGCAGAGACACTGAGAGATGAGGGTATTTTTTATTAATGTGCCTATGCATGGTTGTCTGTGGGTATGGGTACCCCCAGAGGCCAGAAGAGGGTATTAGATCCTTTGGAACTGAAGTTACAAGAGTCATAAACTACCCAACAGGAGTGGGTATTGAGAACCAAACTCAGGTCCTCTGCAAGAGCAATATGTCTTCTTAACCACTGAGCCATCGCTATAACCCCAAGAGGATACATTTTGAAGATGCCATAAAAAAAGATAATGAGAACCATACAGAGTCACAAAAATGGTATTATAGAAAGGTAAAATTACAAATTAGAAGACAATCATTGGGAGCTGGGGATATAGCTCAGTGGTAATGTATTCTGAGGATGCATAAGGCCCTGGATCCAATTCCTAACACGCACATGCACACGCACACGCACACGCACACGCACACACACATGCACAGCAAAAATCTAGACAGGAAACCTTAGGTAAAAGGCAACTAGTAGTTCCTGATTTACTTCCTGACATCTACATGTGATTGTGTCTCTGATATATGATAATCTTAAATATGGTTCATGAAATTTGTGACTATACCTATTTAATAGGACAAAACATAACTATCTAAAAAATAAATAAAGTATAAAGACACAGAAAAATTATATATATGAGATTAGTAAAGAGATACATATAATAAATACCTTCATATTCATTTAAAATTCATGTGTAGATAAGGAAGTTTAGAAGTTGAGAGCCGTTTCTTTCTACTTTGATCTAATTATGTCAGGTTCAATATGTACATGTTTTAAGATCTCAGAATATAGGTTTCTTAGTAAAATACTTTGTATAGAAAAAATTCCATAAATTCAAAGTGTTAATGGTAGACTCTAAAACTATTTGCAATGTACAAATGATTAATATCCATAATACACAAGAAGTCAGTAGGCAAGAAACAAACAGGCAAAGCTCTACAAAGAGGCAAAGCTCTAGTTGGTAATTCACCAGTAAGGGACTACAAATTTTCAATTCACATATAAAAGGATGTTCAACAAGGCCAGGGAAGACCAATTATTTGAAGTTCAAGATTCCTTTGCCCCAATCCTAAAATTGAGAGTACTTTGAAAAAATTTTTTCCACATAAATTTTATATCAAAATTCAATTGGTGTAAACACTAAATTCAAATCAATATCTGGTTATTTATAGGCCTTATTCCATTTGATGTATAAGGAATGTTTCCCTACAAAGAGTTTTATTTTATTTCAAAGTATTTTCTCTATCCATTGAAAACATGAGAAATTATATGATAAAGTGCAGTTCGCTTAATTTTTTTTTTGAAAAATCTTAAAATGTATTAGTTCTGGAATGGATCTGGACCTAAAAGTTTCAGATAAGGGTTTTTTTTTTTTAGACCTATATCATGCTTTATCTAGTACACATAGTTGTAAATAGGATAATGATTCTTTTTTGAGAAAAAAATCATACATAAAGGGAAGAAAAAGACTGGAAGGAAATAATTCTAGTTGTAACAGGGTGGTGAATCTCTGTGTGCCTTCCCCATCCCAGAGTTCCAAACCTTCTAAAAGTAGAGAGTACTATTTTTGAATCTGAACAAAAGGCTATAGGCACCATTAACTTGTTGTTATGTTTTATTGGAAGTTGTTACCAATGCCATACCTGTCTCATCATGCAGTGTAGCAGTCCCCTCATTAACTTCACTACACTCTGCAGAAATAAATGGAAACAAGACTGTGATAAACATACTGAGATACAAGAACACTTACTCAGCAACTTCAGCCAGTACATGACCTTTTGAGAACCAGTAACCTTATCCTGGGCTCTACTTGCATGGCATTTACTTTATAGGCACACAAAACAGACTGCAGTTAAAAGTTGAATCAAAAGCCATGGTTTATGATTCCTTGAATTTAAATACTAATATAAAAATTCTAAAGTAGTTTTACCTAAAAATAAGCTAAGTATCTAACAGTGGAGAATCTACCTAGAGAAAAGGGAGAAGTCAGCTTGCTTCCAAGGCTCTAGGGATCCTCTAGTATATGTCCCATAGCCTTGATAGCATCTTTTTATTTCAAATTTCACTTTATTTTTAAAGACTCATTTTTCATTTTATATGTATGAGTGTTTTGATCATATGTATATGTGAATATGTCATGCATACCTGACATGGAACAGCTTCTCCAATTCTCTACAAAGCTTTCTGTTTTAGTCTAGAAGATCTTAAGTCAGCTTTGTGTTCCACAGACCATATTATGAGAAATTTTCCAAGTAATACTGTGAGGGTGACTGTAAATTAAGAACACCATTAAGAGAAACAGTAGCAAGTTACTACTGTTTGGTAGAGTGTTGTGTTTTGTTTTACTTGGAAAGATGGGTTTTCAGGCACACAGAGTTTGAAGAACCACAGGATACACAGGGAAAACTAGTAAGAAGACAAAACTGAAATTTAGATCTCAACTGAGGCCAGAGCTAAAGGAAGAGAGTTGGAAATCATTTCTAAAAAGGTAATAGAAAACCTATAAAAAAACAGATGAGAGACAATACAAAGAGAATAAACTGAGAAAGAACCCGAAGTGGAAGTAGCCAAAGAGAGATTGTGATCTGCTTGAGTGGTTTTTTTTTTTTTTTATAGATATGAGTCTTGTTTTTTATTTATATGCTCAAGACAGGTGGCATTTGTAAATGTACACTTGTGTATAATTCTATTTATAATATAGACTAAGGAAGTTAGTCAAACCCATTTCTTATTTCCATCCACTATTCTCATCAATTCTCTGATGTTATTTATGACAGAGAAGCAAAAATGGGAGTTGGAAGAACGGGTATAAATGATTAACAGTGCTTTGGGGGAAAATTCACACAGTAATGGCAAGTTGGCAGCAGGTAGAAATTTAATCTGTGGATGTATTAGAATTAATCTATGTTCACTGACTAGTCTTACATCAGTTATTATCTAGGTACATTATTAGATCTGTCTATATTAGAATCACCTAGGTAATTTAAAAAAGACCAGTGCTCCTGGATATAATTTCTAGATTCTTACTTAAATTGTTTTAAAGTGAGGTCCATCCAGTTAGGATATCTCTGAAAAGCTTTCCAAGTAATTCCAATGTACAGCCAGAGTTGAGAATTACTCATTTAGGTCAGAGACAAATCTAGATCATCACTATTTTTATAAATAAAGTATTATTGGAACGTATCACCATGCTAAATCTTTATATATTTTCTCTGGTTCTTTTTTGCTACACCCACCAGAGCTAAGTAATTAGAGACAAGTGACCCATACATCAAAAATATTTACTATCTGATCCTTTACAAAAAAACCTTTCCCACAATTATTTTCAAAATAGAAAAAGAATAAAATAGTACATATCTGCTCCCACATATTCTTCTCAATGAAAATAAAATGGTTTCTAATCCCTGGTTTAGATTAATGCTGACTTAGGCCTTTTAAAACATGGGACATAATAATCAAATTTGTTTTGATTCATAAAACAAGTACACATAAGTTAGAATCCCCACAGGAGCTTTTCTTTCCTGAACTTAATTCCCATTTCTACAATGTTCTGAAACATTTCAAAGTCATATGTAATATGACATAAAAATATTTTTTCAGCTATGTGAAAGGTTATATAATAGAACACAAAATTTTTAGAACTGGCAATTCACCTTTTTCCTCATTTGTTCCACTTGGGTCAAATAAGGAAAGATATTCTGCAGGATGATGGGACAACAGATTTATTCTAATAATATTGAAGATTTTTGATAAATTATATCAGGCACATAACTAAAGTTCTTCTGATATTAATTTATAGCAAATCAAAACAAAGAACAAACTACTGAGATCAAAATAGCAAAACATTCAGAATAGGATATAGGACAGGGCATTGGGTCTTTTTTTTGTTTGTTTGTTTGTTTTTGAAAAAAATACTCCCTATGTTTTCCAAATTTCTATTATGGCATTATTTCTATAAAAGTCTGTATTTACTCCACTAGAGCCAAAACTCCAACAATGTTTTGTATCTCTCAGTAATGGCTTGAAAGAATTCCAAATGAATACCGATGCTGAAGATAACACAGTGAAACTTGTCCCACTCCCAAGAACAACTTCTGAATATATTGCTGCATAAAAAAATACCAGAATTCCAATAACCTGATTTATAAATCATAACTAGAGCTAAGATTCCCTAAGTTCAAGGGAGACTATAGGAGAAGGAGCTGCTGTGGTAAGAAAGGATCTATGTTACTTATAACTAAGAGAGCACTTTATCATTAAAGGTCTTGTGTAATCCAAATGATGCCAAATTATTGCCTTTTAGATACTTAAGAGGGTATAGTTCCTTTGTGTTCAGAAGTTCTATGAAGGATGCTAATTTATTGAGGGGAAGGTGCCTTAAAAGTTGGCTTAAAGTCATCTGCTGACGCTGACCTCAATTTGGCCCCAGGCAGGCAACAGGCTCTCTAAAATAGTGGTCAGAGTTATAAAGATCAACGGAGTCATTATTTTTGTCTAATGAGGAAAACCTGTTCATCTGTGTCAAGTCCACTCATACAGACACCACAATTATTTTCAAAATAGAAAAAGAATAAAATAGTACATATCTGCTCCCACATATTCTTCTCAATGAAAATAAAATGGTAGAACCTGAAAATACACTTCGAGGATTATTAATTTTAGGAAATATATCTGAGTAGAACTTTCCAAAGTAATGAACAATCTGAGCCCTCTTCCCTGAATCTGTGGTTTTCAAGTTTCCACAGCAACAACCAAACCAAAGCAAACCAACCAGGGCAGATCAATCCAATTTAAACACACTTCAGGTACAGTATAGGAAAACTTTCTAGAATGCAATTTCAGCAAGGTAGGGTACATGGGCTATTTTTCCTTTAATTCCTGTTCCCCCACTACACCCACACATAGCTCCACATCTCTGTATAGTTTTGTTCTGATTACCTGCTCCAGTTCATAGGCCTTTGCCTTGTCTTCATCACGGTCTGCATTTTTGCGATATGCCAGGCCCAAACCCCACACAGCCAGGATGCTGTACACATTATCTCGGACCCAGGCATCTTTCTGATCATAGCTGGCTGGAAGCAAACCTGTCACTGGATTCTGCAAGATCAATCAAGAGAGGACAGGCTACTAACCTCAGAATGTTAAAGGGAACAAAATCTAGAAAATATTTTACTTAGAAAGTTTAGTCTTTCTCCTACTTCCCCATTCTTGAGTTTTAGACTTTTCTTTTCTTTTAGCCAATTGCAGGCAGATATTATCCCCATCTTTACTGAGTTATGACTGACAATAAAAATTGTACATATTTACAGTATGCAACATGACAATTTGACACAGGAATGTATTGTGAAATCACAATCAAGTTAATGTATTCATTGCTTCAGCTTTTTATATGGGGGGGGGGGGAATCTACTTTCTCCAGAAGTTTCAAGTATATAATAAAATAGCATGGACTAGTCACTGTGCTGTCACTGCTGTTACACAGCATTGCAGAACATACTCATACGGGATCAGAAAGTTTGTGTGCTATCTTAAGAATAAGGAAAGAGCTGGCTGAAAGCTTACCAGTCCAAAACGTAGGCATTATTAAAATAAAGGCATTATTAAGGGTATTATCAAATGTAGTACTAAGGATGTTGCTAAGTGCATTTTAAAAGAAAAATATAATTTTTTAACTTAAATTCAACTAGCAATGAAAAGTGTGAAGTAAAGGAGTAGAAAAATATATTTAGAAATATATATAGCCAGGTGCAGTGCCTTACGCCTGTAATTCCCCAGACTGCTGCTACTTCCAGGCCAGCTACACAGTGAGTTTCAGGCCATCATGAGCTACAAAGAAAGACTTGGTTTCAAAAACAAACCAACAACTCCAAAAAGCAGGTGCAGTGGTGAATACTTGTAACCCCAGCTCTGGAGAGACGAAGAACATGGAGGATGGTGAGTTTGAGGTCAGTGAGGGCTACAAGGTAAAATCCTGCCTCTAACAAAGAAAGAAACAAAACAAAAACGACACAGGAAACAAGCAAACAACAACAACAACAACAACAACAACAACAACAACAACAACAAAACCCCCAGTGGTTTGTGGTCTGTCGTCCAAACTGTGAAGGCTATGGCAAGAGAATCCCATATCCAAGGCCAGCCTGAGCCACTGAGCAAAACTGTTTAAACAGAAGTAAGCACAAAGTGCTTTGACCTTCACAGTAGACTAAAGTCTCTTAGGATGCTCTATGTTCTCATACATCCTTGGGGAAAGTGGAAGTAGATGGCCCAAACCTGGGGTGAGGGCAATAAACGAGTGTTATTATTTCTTGCAACTCTGCTTCTGGAACCCAGCCTTAGTTGGGGGTGGGGGCTTGGGAAGGAGGTAGTGTTACCCCTGAGCTCAGAAACCATCACTCTGGAATCACTGCAGAGGGGTGGGGGGTTGTGGGTCTCCATGCCACACTTTGATTTTACTTCAGGTTCAACATGCAACTTTCCTTCAGGATCTTTTAGGGCCTCCCCAGAGACAAATGTGTTCTGGGTTCACACAGGGTCAATGTCCCATCGCTCACACTTCACCCTTACCTACATTTCACTACTTACCTGATGGCACAGGATGGTCTGATGCACCAGCCGAGCATAGCCGTCCAGGCGGACCCCCGAGTTACTCCGGCTCCTCATCGCGCCCCGTCCCTAATCCCCCACTGCACCTTCGGGAAGCTTGGACGCCAGGCCTGCGGAAACCTGCTGCTCCTGTGGCTAATGGTTCCCGCGCGGCACCCCGCTACGGCCGCTATGGCGGCCTCAGAGTTCACTTCAGGCCGCGGCTCAGCCTCTCGCGGTTTAGGCTTCGACCCCGCAACACACCACTCAGTCTCCCGTGGTCCCCGGGTGTCGCACCGGCATCCTCCGCTTGACTGAAGGAGACCACGGGCCCCCGGACACTCCAGGCCAGCGACAGCAGCCGTTGTCCGGGGCGCCGCCTCCCTTGGCGAGCGCGCGGGGGGCGGGGCGTGGGTCCCGCAGCTGCGCGCTGCGCCCACGGGCCAATCGCAGCCACCCTCCGCCCGCCCAGAATGTGTCACCTTAGGCGATGTGCTCTCCCCGCCCCCCGAGGGGGTTATTTTCGAAACACTACAAGTGACTATTTTAATTTTGCACCGTTGTGCGCACAGGCTGATGCTCTTAATTCTGAAGGACTAGTTTTACGAAGCCCCGGGAACTCTTCAAAACTGAAACACGCTACCGGACTGAACGATTCCATTTCAGGATCTTTAGGAGCAAAAATTCAAATTAAGCGGGCACTCTGAAACAAACCAACCAAACAACCAAACAACCAAACAGCCAAACAACCAAACAAACAACAACAAAAACCAGCTCCCAAGGGAGCTCTTTAGTCCCTCCTTAGAGAAGCGCGAATCCCCTGCGGTTAGGGAGCGTTGAGGAATAAGTGTTAAAGGCTGAGAGCAGGTCAGGGAGCCCAGCAGCAGCTCGGGTGGGACAGCTGACATCACTTTGGAGGGCTCCCTGGTAGAGTGTAGGTAACTCGGCCAAAGGAACAAACGTTCAGCTGAAATTAAAGTGACAGAGGAGGGCTGGGGAAGAAGGTTGTAGAGGATACTGTGAGGAGCTTGAGGAATCTGCCTCTGGCAAGTGGCTCTCAGGGCCTTTGCTTCCTTGCTCTACTGTCCCCACCCCCATCCTTTACTCCCTGCTCTCGCAAACCCCTTCTGGGCTCAGCAGGAGTACCGCCTGCTTTCTGAATTGCAGGGTAAGAGAATAAGACAGTCGCTTGACCTTTCAAGAGTTCTAAATCTAAGCTTTCCTTGGCCACCTCACTCTGGCCACAGTGATTTTGCATTTTCCTTCTCTCTCTCTCTCTCTCTCTCTCTCTCTCTCTCTCTCTCTC
>JANHMN010000005.1:67520318-67540807 GCA_030674055.1 Rhabdomys pumilio | reverse complement strand
CCTCCCTCCCTCTCTCTCTCTCTCTCTCTCTCTCTCTCTCTGTCTCTTCTCTCCTTACAAGTTGCCTCTTCTACAGCCTCTTCCTCACGCAGTATAGCATATAGTCAGGCACCTTGGAAGGTGACTAGCGAATATCTGGTAATGATGATGAAAAGAGTGCTCAACAACAATGCGGAGCTGGGATTTTCAGGTTGAACAGCCAGTCAATGATGTAGTTCAACACAGTGACACGGAATTCTCCAGCAAATAGTTTCCATTGCAGTCACAACCTACGCAAATGCAATGGCTGGCCAGTATACCACTTCAAGTCCTTAGCACACTAGGAAGGAAAGGTCAATTTGGAGAGAATATTCCCCTGCTTGTGCCCCTAACTCTCTGATATCTCGCCCTCATTCAGACTACAGCCACAGAAACCTTTGTCTCTACTCTTGTCCCCTTCAAGTGTCTGCCCTCTAGTTTTTCTTTATTTTGATATTTAAGCACATTTTCAAACACTAAAGTAACATATGATCACTAAAGAAAAGTTGTAAAATACAAAAAGGTGAAATAAAATATTGAAATCATAATTCCCCACACCACTACCTTCTACTCTTTATATTTCTTCTGCATAGACCTCCCTTCACCTCATGATAGCATGACTGGATTAGGAATGGCAGAGGTGAGGTATCACTAAGAAGGATAGCTAGCTGGCTATCATCAGACCCTATTGGCTGGCATTGCCCTGGTGCTCTCATCCTTGGTCCAATTTAGACTTTCAGTCTTGTAGTCCTAGAAACTTGATCTGCTCAGTGTCCCAGAACTGATGAGACACAGGAGGCTGACTCATGCTGACTACTTCACAAGAGCTTGGTGCATGAAAACCAGGATGCTGTTTGATATTGAGAAACAAAACTATGACAGCTTACGTTAACCTGAACACTACATTTTCTCCCTTTAGTAAGTTGTAATTGTTATTATATACCCTATATAATGGCCCTGTTAAGTAGATACTCTTCTGATTAGTATATATGAATTGTACAAAATAGAGGGTTTCATAGAAATGTATTAATAATTAATCCTATTTTAGAGGTAGAGAAATGAAGACACATGAAAATTATCTAGTTGGAAGTGTGATCTTCTGTGTTGGTTTCATTGACTCCTTTAAAATATGGTTCCAGGGCTCACTGGTACTTATTTTTTTTTTTTTAGATATATTGAATTATAAATCAAATTACAGTTGTCAGTCTGAAATCATTGCTTCTTTTTAAAATCATCAACATGTTAAAGTTGGACATATTTATGTGTGATGGTTTTGATGCATGTCCATGTTGTTCAAAGTAATATGTAAGTAAACTCTTCCTAAGAGTTTCAATATCACAAATAAAGTTAAATCCACTTCCATCTGTTTAATATCTTCTACCATGGTCTTCTTCATTCCTCTTCTGAAGGTAGCCACCATTATTGGATTGACTTGTGTCCTTTCAAGTTGATTCTGAATATATTTATTTGGAAATATGCGTATAAAAATATACTACTGCTTTGTTTGTATTGTTAAATTATTACAATTTCTTTATTTTGTGTGTATGTATTTGTATACATGCATCTGTGCATGTGTCTTTGTGTGAGTGTGTGAGTGTGTGTGTGTGTGTGTGTGTGTGTGTGTAAGAGAGTGAAAGAGAGAGAAGAGAGAGAAAATAAACCAGAGGTTGAAAGGCTGTCCTTTACTTTCACTTGCCACCATATGTATTGAGAGAAGCCTTCTCACTGAAGCTGGAACTCACTGTTTCAGGTGTCCAACTAGTATCTACCTGTTTTTTTCTTTCCCCCTGTCCCCAGTGCTAAGGTTACAGTTGAACACAACCACATGGGTGCAGGAAGGTCACTTCTGAAAACCCTTTTTCTTTCTTTTTCTTTTAATTGTTTTTTTTTGTTTATTTGTTTGTTTGTTTGTTTGTTTGAGTCAAAGTCTCTTTACATTCTTGGATAGCCCAGAACTCACTATGTAGACCAGGCTGTCTGGGACTCACCAAGTAGACCAGGATAGCATCAAATTTGCAGAGATCCACTTGTATCAGTTCTTAAAGTCTTGGCTAGAGAATTAAGACAACTGCAGAAGATCAAAGGGATACGAGTAGGAAAAAAAGAGGTCAAAGTCTCTTTATTTGCAGATGTGATAGTATACATAAGTGACCCTAAAAATTGCACCAGAGAATTCCTACAGTTCATAAATACTTTTGGCAACATAGTTAGATATAAAATTAACTCAGAAATCAGTATTCCTACTATATGCAAATGACAAATGTACTAAAAAAGAAATCAGGGAAACAACACACTTCACAATAGCCTCAAATAATATAAAATATATTGGGGTAACTCTAACAAACAAGTAGAAGACTTGTAAGGTTAAAAACTTTAAGACATTGAAGAAGAAATTGAACAAAATATCAGAAGATGGAAAGATGAATTGGTCATGAATTGATAGGATTAATATTTTAAAAATGATCATCCTGCTGAAAGCAATCTACAAATTCAATAGAATTCTCAGTAAAATCCCAACACAATTGGTTTCATATGAAAACACACACACACAAGCACATGCACATGCATGTGTGTGTACATGCGCACCAAACAAACAAAAACAAGATAGTTAAAGCAATTCAAAATAATCCAAAAAATACCTGCTGGAGGTCTCACTCTCTCTGATTTTAAGTTGTACTACAGAATTATAGTAATAAAAGCAGCATGGTATTGGCATAAAAACAGACATATTGATCAATGAAATAGAATGAAAGATCCATATGTAAGCCTATAGACACCTGCTTTTAAAAAAAAAAAATTATGAAGCCAGAAATACAGAATAGAAAAAAAACAAAGCATCTTCAACAAATGGTGCTCGTCAAACTGGATGTCTGCATGTAGAATACAAATAGTTCCATATTTATCACCCTGCATAAAACTCAAGTCCAAGTGGATCAAAGACTTCACCATAAAACCAGATAAAATGAACCTGATAGAAAAAAAAGTATGGAATAGACTCAAATGCATTGGGAGACAACTTTGTGAACAGAACTCTGATAAAGTAGGCACTGAGAACAACAGTTAATAAATGGGACCTCATGAAACTGCAAAGCTTTTCTAAGGAAAAGGATATCATTTGTATTAGTCAGGGTTCTCTAGAGTCATAGAACTTATGGAATATACATACATACATATACATACATATATACACATGTACATATATATACACACATATACACATACACTACACACACACACACACACACACACACACACACATATATATATATATATTTGTTAGAATGACTTACAAGCTTCAGGTCAACTAACCCAACAATAGGCAGCCATGAATGGGAAGTCCAAGGAACTAATAGTTGCTCAGTCCCATAAGGCTGGGTGTTTCAGCCTTATGTTTTCTATATACACTGGAATCCTGAAGAAAGAGGCTCCAACAGATGTTCTGGCAAGTAAGTGCAAACAGGCAGAGAAAAATGAGCCTTTCTTCTTCCAATGTCCTTATGCAGGCCTCTAGCAGAAGGTGTGGCCCAGATTAGAGGTGTTCCTCAAAATCTGGATTAAAATCATGTGTGTCTTCCAGCTTCAAGATCTGGGTCACAGGTGTGCCCTCCATTTCTGGATTGTAGTTTATTCCAAATATAGCCAAGTTAACAATTGGGATAGCCATCACACCATCATTTGGACAAAGTTGCAGCCTACAGATTGGAAAAACTCCACATCTGACAGAGGGCTAATATCCAAAATATATCTTAAAAATAAAATAAAATAACTTAAAAACCCTAGATATCAATAAAACAAATAACCCATTTAAAAAATAGGGCACAGATCTAAACAGAGAATTCCCAAAACAGGAAACTCAGATGACTGCATGATACTTAAAGAAATGTTCAATACCCGTAGACATCAGGGAAATGCAAATCAAAACTACTTTGAGATTTTATCTTACTCCCAGAATGGCAAAGATCAATATAACAAGTGACAGCTTATGTTAGCAAGGATGTAGAGTGAGGGGCACATTCATCCATTGCTGGTGAAAGTACAAACTTGTACAGACACTATGGAAATCACTGTGTTGTTTTCTCAGAAAGATGGGATTTGAATTACCTCAAGATCCACCTATACCACCACAAACATTTGTTCAAATATGTTCATTGCTGCTCTATTCATAATAACCAGAAATTAAAAACAACTTAGATGTCTGTTGGGGTCCAGGAGTTGCTCCACAAATTACACATATTGTGGAGAGCCAATGATGCTGGCACCTGACACTCGTGGGTAAACAAGTAAAATAGCGCATGTGCAATGGCAAAGGACCGCCTATCACCGCCCAACCCGGGACATAACATGGGAATTTGAACAAGCAGCCAATCAGATATGTCCACCCCACCCTAGGGTGTATATAAAGCAGCGCCATGTTAGATCTGGTCTCTCTTTCCTCCTCCATACTTGGGAATAAACACGTGCTGCAGAAGGATCCTATGTGCCCGTGTGCATTCTTGCCTGCGAGACGATTGCGCGGGTCACAACATATACCAATCTCAGTCACACAGAGATAATTTATTGAGCATTCTCCCCAGGACTGATCAATCAGGGCCAAGGACCAGAATCAGAAACTGAGTGTGACCCTGAGCCAGAATCCCGCAGAGCTTTTAAGCCTGAAATCCACAAACATCTGTGCTGAGTTATTTCATCAATCAGGATTTTGGGATAGAAGACTTCCTTAGGAACATGTCTTTGTTGTATATGTGTACTGTTCCCATTAGTTGAGGTTTTCAAGTGTGGTAGGGGACTTACCTTGCCTAACATTCACATCTTAACTTGCCAACCAAGATTTCAGTTACCCACATACATGACTCTTTCTGTCAAGTAAGATGTTAATTCCCAGGGAGTTGTTCAGAATTTAAAAGTTTTCTCAACCTCTAGTCAAAATGGAAATTTTACTTCAAATGGCTTCTTATATTGGTACAGATGTCTTTCTTATGTTGGGGTTCATCCCAGGGTCGGTTTATAAAGACACAAACCATAAAAGCTCATACACAGGTGCAGGAAGTGCTGCTGGATGGTTGGTTCTGGTCTGAGCCTACTGTAGCTACCTATACAGAGCAGTTCTAACTGACCTCTATTGTGATTGGTTTCCAAGAATATCAAAGCATAGACCATAACAGAATATAAAACCAATTTGGGCTTGAGAAAATTTCCTAGTAACAGCATAGGAAAAAGTTTCCTTGTAACATTAGTAACAGCAAAAAATGGCTGGCTAGACAGGCAGCCATTCCCAGGCCTTAACAGTGTTCCACAACAAAAGAATGGATAAAGAAAATGTGGAACATTTACACAATTGAATATTATTCAGCCAGTAAAAGAAATAAAATAATGAAATCCACAGGTAAATGGACAGAAATAGAAAATAGTATCTTGAGTCACGTAACTCAGCCCCAGAATAACAAATATGGTATGTAATTGCTTATATGTGGATATTAGCTGTTAAGTCAATGATAACCAACTACTGTCTGTAGAACCACATAAGTTAGGTATACAGTAAGGTACTAGGAATGACAGATGATAGCTCTCTCTAGGTAAAGGGAAATAGAATAGATGGTTATAAATGGATGGGAGGTGAAAAAAAGATCAAATGGGGAGGGAAGAGGAAAATGAGGGAAGGAACATGGGGGAAAGACCACTAAAATTAAGGGACATTTGGAAGGTAGCATGGAAACCTTTTACAGTAGAAGCTTCCTAAAATATATACATATGTGAAGGTGATCTAAATAAAATCACCAAATAATGGGGGAGATTTGTAGGAGGAGCTAAGGTGGGAGGAGTAAGGAGAAGAGGGGTAAAGGGAGAAAAAGGAGAAGGAAGCGGAGGAGCTAGAAGAGAGAGAGAGGCAAACATGGAGGCAGATGTTCATGTGTTTCTACCAGTCAGAGGTAGTTGGTATATCTAGGTTGGGTATTGGATCACACTTCTGATTGTATGGGCATCTTGTTATTGATCATTACCAAATATATAAAGCCTTTGGATAATCTAAGCATTAGAGTCTCATTTTTCTACAGGGCCCTCATGTTTGGCGGGATGTTCTGGGCAATGCCCAGCCTTGCAGAGACAGTGTGGAAGATTGGCAGAGCCATTTCCCATGCTGGCGTCTCGTGGGTGGCAGGGCTGGTGTTTCTGGGGGCCATTTTTAACTGCAGCGCCCACATGGCCTCCTGCCACTGAACATGGTGTCTGATCTAGCCAGAGCCTCCACAGCCTAGATAGTCAGCTTGACTGGAGAACTTTTTAAAATATTTACTGAAACAGAGACCAAGCCATCTCTTATAACCATAAGAAGCTTCAGGCACCAGTATTGGGGTACATCTATGAGAAATCCCTGCGAATTAAGATTAAAGTCTACCACTGACAGGATAACCTTCTGAATTTGGCATATAATGGAGGACTCCTTTCATTGGCAGGGCTTCTCTTCTTCGACCTTGTCTGGGAAGTTCAAAAATTTCACACATCTCTATCTGCAGAATGTCACATAGCCTTGGTTAAGATTACAGGTCTTCCTTGATTCTTGATTGGAAGGGACTAGGACTTCCTTGATTCCAATAAGAACCTGTTGAGCTAGCTAGTACCTGAGATTCCTGAAATCCTTCTGTATGCATTTGGGTAAAATGAACCTTCAGCCTGTGACTTTTGCCCATCCTGGATATTCTGATCCTTATCCTCAAAATTATATAGGCTTTGAATCACCCCAAGCAAAGTTATTTTTCCTGGTCCACTTGTCATTTACCTTATGTACTCAATGGATTTCTGACCACCACCCCTCCTCCATCTGTTGTCTCTGTTCCCTTTGTCCTTTGTACTAATATCAGATGATGATTATGAAGAGGTCAAAATAGCAAGACAATCTCCATCTTGCTCTCAAACTCCATTTTAAGTTACTTTTCATCAGAGTGACATGGCTCCCACTCTTGGGCCCCTAGAGAAAGAGACCACAAAGTGTTCTCAGCAGTCGAAAATAGACATAATAGTGTGGCCAGCTCACAATAACAGGATAAACTGGTCACAATAATGGGATGAGTTAAGAAAACATGAGTTGTTTCTAGGTCAAGATGCCCCTTCTAAATGTGTGGTCTTTTCTTGTGGAAAAAAAACAGATGCTATATACCAATCAGTTCCTTTACCCACACATACAATCATGTAATGCCAAGGCTTAGAAGCCCCTGCTTGCAATTTTTCTGTAGATAAACCCTGAGACCCTAGACCCAGTTGTCACTTTCCTAACCTGTTGCATCAGGAAGGCATGTGACCCGAGTTCAAATATGAATAGAGATTCTCATGTGCTTGCATCAGAGTTGTGGTCCCTGGTAGTTTCTTAGGGGAAGGGGCATTTCATGATCTGGGCATAATAGTTTCTGGGGGCAGGGAGGATCACATACATCTAATTGAGTTGCTGGCCAAAGGGGTCTCATTGTAATCTTCAAACAACCCAGGCTGCTACAAAGTCTATAGGTTGCTTTCCACAAACTGTCAGCAAAGCCTTATTGCTGAATACAACATCTCTACAAATCACTGACCATGGAGAGGTTGAGCCAGTGCAGTGCCTACATGTTCTATGTTCTGTGTTCTAGAGGTTTTTGTAGAGGAAGGTTCTCTACACACTTCCCAAAAATATGTAAACACCAACCCAACAAACCTTTTAATTGGCAATAGTGTCTTGTATAAGGGCTTTCTAGAGTCACAGAACTATGGAATATATATATATATATATAGAGAGAGAGAGAGAGAGAGAGAGAGAGAGAAATTATTGGAATGATATACAGTCTGCAGTCCAACTAACCCAACAATGAGCAGCTGTGAATGGAAAGTCCAAGAAACTAGTAGTTGCTTAGTCCCATGAGGCTGAATGTTTCATCCAGTCTTCTGTATAAGCAGGAATCCTGAAGTAGGCTCTTGTTGGGCCCCATTTGGCTCTGGTTTTGGCCTTGAAAATAAACCAGAGCCTGGCTCAAGTTTCTGTGGTCTTGTGGGAGAACCTAAGCCTGGCTCGAGTTTTGAGACCTATCTCGGTCACTTCCACACTAGGGTGACTCAACAACACCCATTTGGCCCTGCATCTGCCCCTCTGTTACTGATGTAGAGCTTTGCCATTGGCCCTGTCAGTAACTCCATATCCGTCGTCACTCTTCCCCGCCCCCTACGTCATCTCACTCCAACAAAACTCCCCCTCCCTATGCTCCAAGTTTATATAATCGAGAGGCTGATACATTAAAACTGAGTTCTTGCTTTGACAAGACTCCCAGCCTGGTGTGTTTCTTTTGGGCCATCCACACCAGACATCCCGCTCAGCCCTGGAGAGAGAGACCTGGCGGACTGGGAGCCAACAAACTGGTGCTCCCAGTGAGGAACTTCTTCCCCCTCCACCTAATGGAAGAATACTGATGGGCCAATTGGTCTGGGGATGAGTGTACTCCCATAAGTTATGGGACACTTTGCATCTAACCCTGATCCCATCCTAGAACCCTTGTATCCTTCTCCCAATCCCCCAACTAATCCATTCCATGCTCCTCCTTTCTGCTCCCTCTGCTCCACTGCCCTATTTCCGGCAGAGGCCCTAACTCAAGAAAAACCACTCACCTCTACCCTCTTAACCTTAACCCTGGGGGGAATAGGCCAGCTGCCTAGTACCCTTAGGAACCCCAAGATCTTAAAGAACTCAAGAAGGCAGTGGCTGAGGATGGGCCAAACTCCCCCTGGGCTGAGGCTGTTCTTGAGGGCCTGGCCCACCAGGGATGTGTTGCTCGAGATTGGAAGGAGTTATCTAAGGTGGTCCTCCCTGGGCCTATGTTTCTTGCGTTTCTAGCATATTTTAATGAGGAATGCTGTGCCCAGGGGGAAAGGAATCAGAATGCTCAACCAGCCATACAAATTACCACTGGGATGCTCTCTGGTGCCTCCGACCAATACTCCACAGGTGCCCAACATGCAGCTATTCTGCCCTCCCCCAACCAGGATCAGGTCAGAGCCATTGGCCTTGATGCCTGGAGGAAAACCATTGAGTCCCCCATAGTAGGAATTACTCAGAAACCTACTGAGGACCTTGGCTCCTTCATTGACAAAGTTCAAAGAGCATATAAAGTAAATTCCCCTTAGGGTGGCCTTCGAGATCACGTTGTTCACTCTTTGCTCTGGGATGGGATGAATGCTGATCACAAACTTGCCTGCATGGGGTTGTACAACCAGGCTATTGACAGGTGGATCATGGCTACCAGAGATGTAGGCTTCTCCTCCTTTCAGATTAGGGCCCTGGCCACTGCTCTAAAGGAGCCCCATAAGGAAGATATGACTGTTCTTGTTAATGCCCTCCAACAGACTTCAGTCAGCAGGGGATGGACTTGTTTTGGGTGTGGTAGAGAGGGACATTTTAAGAGAGAGGACCCCAACCTGACAAAAGCTGCCTCATATCCTGCGAACAGTTCACCATGTACCCCTTGCCCCAGGTGCAAGAAGGACTTTCACTGGACTAGGGACTGTAAATCTAAATGTGATCTCAATGGCCAGCCTTTAAACTCCCCCCCCCAGGGCCTACTCCAGCCCCCTTAAATAAGGGGAAGCCTCCAGTTAGTGCTAATTGGTCTGTGCCTCTTGTCTCTGGGCTCCACCCTAAGATGACTCTTGTCATAGGTTTCTCATTGACACCAGTGAAGAACTGACGGTGATTAGAAAGGAGGAAGTCCCCCACTCTTGGCAGCTCGTCCTGGGCCCACCCTTACTGGGAGTGCGTGAACAGTCAATCTCGTGGGAGACTGCCACCTGGCTTTCCTGAGAGGACCATGATAGCTATCTCAGTGAAGTGCACCCCCTCGTGGTTTCCTGCCTGACAGCTAACCTTCTGGGCCACGATATACTTGGAGAGGCTGAGGCCTTTATTATTACTGATCATAAAAAGTTTTATGAACAGTCTTTTGAACAGGGAAAGATAGTGTTTCCAAGTTATAGAAATGATCCTCATTTTGAGAAGACATACCTACAATGCCCTTCATCTCACCCCCAATTCTAAAGGCCACTGCTCATCCCCTCCCCATACCTAAGATACACTAGAAACCAGAGATCCCATATGGATTGAGCAGTGGCCTAATCCTGCCCCCAAATTACAACAATTACACCTTTTGGTACAGCAGCAATTAAAATTGGGACATTTGTGGGTCTCTACCAGCCCTTGGAATTCTCCTGTTTTG
The DNA here is from genome assembly GCA_030674055.1 of Rhabdomys pumilio. Taxonomy (NCBI): domain Eukaryota; kingdom Metazoa; phylum Chordata; class Mammalia; order Rodentia; family Muridae; genus Rhabdomys; species Rhabdomys pumilio. The sequence goes on along the minus strand of JANHMN010000005.1, from coordinate 67,530,566 downwards.
TGATTAAGAAAGCAAACTGGTCCTGGATGTTATTACATGACTTGAAAAAAATTAATGAGAGAACAATTCCTTTTAGGAACCCCCAGAGGGGATTTCCATGGTTCTCAGCTATCCCTAACACCTATCATTTGACCATCATTAACAATAAAGATTGTTTTTTCTCCATTACCCTACACCCTGAAGATAGTGAGAGTTCGATTTTTCTATTCCTTCTGTTAATTTTGATGGGCCTGATTCTAGGTTCTAGTGGATAGTTTTACCCCAAGGCATGGCCAATAACCCCCCCCCCACACACACACCATGTGACAATATTATATGCTTAATATTTTTCATCCCTTTTAGATGATTCCAATATTTTATTTCACATTTATATGGATGCTATTATTTTGGGTGCCCCTAGCTTTTCGGGCCTCCAGGAGCTTACTGGTAAGTGTTTCTACATCCTTAAATATAATAATTTTCAGGTTGCTCCTGAAAAGGTTCAAAACGTGCCACCATTTAAGATCCTGGGCTCCATGTTGTCCTTGGATGCTATGTCCCCTGTTAAGCCTCAGCTTCAAATTCAAGATTCTTATACCCTCCCACAGTTACACAAACTCTGGGGAGAAATTAATTGGATGAGGTCTTGGCTCTCCATTGCCACAGAAGATCTAACACTATTATTTGACCTCCTTAGGGAAATGACCTCTCCACCTCCATAGTGCTGACATATGACCATATCCAGCTGTTAAACAAGATTCAACAGGCCATCGATTCAGCCACCCTTAAATGATATGATCCCAACCTACCCCTTATTTCATATATTTTCCCGGAGAAATGTTGTGCACTGCGCTACTTGGTCAAGAGGGTAAACCGGTCCATTGGATCCAACTTTCAGTGGGAGGGGCCCGTTGAGTTTATCCTATGGCTAACCAGCTGGCCGACTGCATTGTTAAGGGGAGAGATCTTTCATTAGGCTCTTTGGGGCAGAACCTTCTGCTCTCATTACCCCACTTAAAAACACAGATTTCCTTTGGTTACAGAGAAACAATAGCTGAGTTGCTCTGGCCCTAGAGGGCTTTCATGGAGAAATTGATTGCCACTTTGGACCATATAAGTGGATGAGTTCCTTCTCCAGACTTGAATAGAAGCCACCCGTACTCTTTCTATCTAGCTCCAACCCAAATTATCCCACCATCTTTACCTATGGTGGGCACCTGAGGTCCTGTCCTCCACTGTTGTTTTCCCCCTTCCTCATCAAAGGGCCATCACTTATAAAGTCAGACCTCCAAAAAATTGAGGGCTCTGCCCAATTTAAAGAATTGTTTGCAGTGGTTATGGCGTTAGATATGATTTCTGAATCCTTTAACTTGTTTTCTGACAGTCTCTATGTAGTAAACTTACTGCCTAATTTGGTAGAGGCTCATATTAGGCTTGATTCTAACCCCATCACCTCCAGGATGATTCAGGCATGTACCCTACTAAAACAAAGACAATATCCCATTTTTCTCCAACACCTTCAAGGTCATCAAGATCTCCCAGGGTTCCTATCCACTGGAAACTGCCTGGCAGATCAACTTGCTTCAGGCTTACTGTTGCCAAGGCGACTCAGTTTCACTCATTAACTCATGTCAACTGGAGGAGACTGAGACATAAATATCCCCAGGTCCCCATAAAAGACCTTTAAAAGATCATCCATACCTCTAGGTCTTGTCAGCCATTCTTACAGGTATCATGTAAGAATGGTTCTTTCCAGCCCATGGGGAGCAATCCCTGAGGGGCTCCGCCCTAATAATCTTTGGCAACTCAATGTTACTCACTATTCCCCATTTTGGAAGCTAAAAATATATATATTTGTGAGTGTTGATACCTTCTCCCATGCGTGCTGGCGTCATGTTGGCCCATGCCGAAGAAAAATCTAAACATGCTATTAACCATATGCTTCAATGTTTTGCCATTCTCTGACTTCCAGATCAAATCAAAACAGATAATGGCCCATGTTTTACAAGCAATCCTTTTTCAGAGCTTCGCCATATGTGGGAGATCTCCCACACTGTGGGCATCCCTTACAACATGAGAAGGCAATTATTGAAAGACAAAATCAAGCCTTAGAGGCTCAGTTACAAAAACAAAAGGGGGAGTCTTTACTCCGACATGATGAGCTAAAAAGCCATTATTTACTTTAAATATTTTAAATTTTTCAAAAGAAAATCTTTAGTTGTTCCCACTTCAAAGACATTGGACCTCCTCCATCTCCTATAGCTCAATATGAGTCAGATGGAGGGACCCACTGACAGGAGCCTGGAGAGGACCAGACCCTCTCCTGACAGCCAGGAGGGGATTTGGCTGCAAATTTCCTCAAAGTGACAAAAGACCAATCTGTACACTGGCCAGAGATATAAAGTATATGCCTCAACAAGGGGAGGCTGACAATTACATTTCCAGGGAACACATCTTCCCTGAGAAACACCCCGCCCCCATGCTTCTCCTGAAGGAAACTAAGATGATCCAGAAAATGACCCTGCTGCTGACATGGATGCTGCTCCTCATCTTGACTTGGGGAGGACTTGGGGACCCCTGAGGAGCACGAGAGATCTTTAAAAAACAGTAGGGTGATCCCTGTGACTCTAAAGGAAGCAACGAGAGCTCCAAGACAAACTGTTGTGAACTGGATTTTATGGCCTATTACCCTATTTCCTCCCCCTCCTTGGTCCCTTTCTTTTCCTTCTTATCTTGACTGTCAAGCCATGTGTGCTCAATAAGCTCACTCAATTTATCCATCAGAGGCTAGAGGCTGTCCGGTTTCACCAAGTTGAGATCCATTACCAAAGACTTGTCTCTTTCAAGCCAGGCTCTACATATCCCTCTGCCTATGAGCACTCATCCTCAGCTCTCCACCTGACTGATCTCAGATGTGCTGAGACAATCTAAGACAGGTCGTGGAGCAGTCCTCCCTTGAGTCAGAGTGACACATGGTATCCAGAGATGGATAATATTCCCATATGGGGGACAACCTAAGACAATGAGCCATGCAACCTGCTTATTACAAAAATGAAAGGGGGAGATATTGAGCCCCATTTTGGCCCTGGTTTGGGCCTTAAAAACAAACCTGAGCCTGGCTTGAGTTCTGAGACCTGTCCCAGTCACTTCTGTACGGGGTGACTCAACAAGACCCATTTGGCCCTGCCTCTGCCCCTCTGTTGCTGATGCGGAGCTTTGCCATTGGCCCTGTCAGTAACTCCATATCCTTTGTCACTCTTTCCCGCTCCCTACGTCTCTCACCCTCCAAGCTCCCCCTCCCTATGCTCTTAGTTTATATAATTGAGAGGCTGATACATCAAAGTTGAGTTCCTGCTTTGACAAGACTCCCAGGCTGGTGTGTTTCTTTTGGGCTGTTGACACTCAACACTCAATATCCAGCTCAGCCCTGGAGAGAGAGATCCAGTGGGACTGGGACCGCTTTCCTCTCGCCTAGAACTGCTGGCAAGGAGCCTACAGGTTCCAATAGACATGCTGGCAAAGTACGTATAAACAGGCAAAGAAGGGAAAATCGGTCCTTTTTCCATGGTCCTCATATAGGCCTCCAGCAAAAAGTGTGGCCATGATTAAAGGTGTGCCTCAAGATCTGGATTAAAAGTGTGTGTTGATTCTGCATTTTCGTGTTTATAACCCCTGTATTAAAAAGTAAAAATTATGATTTGATAATAATAAAAAAAGAAAAGAAAAAGAAAAAGAAATAACACACAGTGTCCCCCTGGCTCTGCTGACTTAGCTTCTGACAATCCATTTTCTTTTTCTCAGAAATACTTTAAATTATAAAATGTTATTGTGGTTTTTGTTAGTATGCTGGGTAAAATAATTTTTATTGATTTCATTTTAAACTTCAAAGTTTGTAGTGAGTTAAAATGTCCTTCAACATAATTATAGGTCATATTTATTTTCATATTGTAAAATGCTAGTTAATCTGTTGAACATTTTAAAAAACTGGATTCCTTTTTGAGAATTTCATATATGAGCACTGTATTTACATAATTTTCCCCTTTTTCTCCTTCCGCCCACTCTTCCCAACCCCCCATACTTTTCAAATAATCTCATTTAATTATTGTTCATATATGTATGTATATATTATACATGTATAAGTATATATGTATGTACAATACTGATAAACAAAGTGTTTTGAGTTAAAAAAAAAAAGAAAAAAATGTGTGTGTTGATCTGAATTAAGAGTGTGTGCCATTCCCACCACAAGATCGGGACAACAGATGTGCCTCCTATTTCTGGACTGTAATTCATTCCAGATATAGTCAACTTGACAACTGAGAATAGCCACCACAGCAATGGTGGCACAAAGCTTATGGGAGTAATCAATACTGTTTGGGTGTCCAAGAACATGAGACTAGATAGCTCAGGGAACTAGGGTAAAACCATGTACTGCTGTTCTAAGAAAAGGGAACAATAAAATGACCCATAGTGTACTATGGTACTGGTGTACTCATAGATTAATGTTTTACTCAGCCATCATCAGAAAAGCTTCCTCCTGCAACAGATAGGAACAAATGCAGTGACCCAAAGCTAGACATAATGCAGAGAGTGAGAGATGTTAGAACACTTAGTTGTAAACCGGATGACTACATCATATCGTTCCCCTCAGGACTCAGGGGACCCTGCAGAAGAGAAGGCAGAAAGTGTGTAAGAGCCTTACTGGATGGAGGACATAAAAAACCAAGGCCTTCTAAATGAACATAATCAAAAGACATATGAATTTGCAGAGAGACTGAGGCAGCATGTAAGGGCCCTCAGGGGTCTGCACCATATATATATCTCAATATATACATGATATATGGTTTCCAGTTTACTGTTTTGATGGCATTCTTGATTGTGTGAATGGGTTGGTCTCTATTTCTTGTGCCTTCTTTTGGGTTCTTTTCCTTCTATTTGTTTCTTTTGTCCAATTTTGATATGTTAGATTTTGTTTTACCTTATTTTATTTTATTATTATCCTTTAGAAATCTAATGACTTCTTTAAAAGTCTAATGTTTTCTAATGAGAGACAGAAAAGGAGAAGATCTGGATGGGAGAGGAAATGAAGAGAGACTGGGATGAATAGAGGAAGAAGAATCAGCAATCAGAATATATTACACAAGACAAAAATCTATTTTCAATAAAAGAAAAATAGAAAAATAAATGGTAAGTCATATTAATATCAAAGTATTGGCTTAAAATAAATTTCTGGGGAGATGGAGAGATGTCTTAGCAGTTAAGATAACTGATTGCTCTTCCAGAGGTCCTGAGTTCAATTCCCAGCAACCAACCAGGGTAGCTTGCAATGGCATCCATGGGATTCAATGCCCTCTTCTAGTGTATCTGATGACAGCTACAGTGTACTCATACACATGAAATAAATAAATGAAATATTTTTATTATTTATTATCAATAGAAAAAGAACCAGTTATGGTGGGGTACACGGGTAGGATTTGCTTAAGGAGTGGAAGGTAGGAAGTTCATCAGGTGTTCGAGGCCAGCCTGGGCTACACATTGCTGAGTAGTGGCAGAGGCAGGTGGATCTTTGAATTTGAGGTCAGCCTAGCCCATAGACCAAGTTCCAGAAGCTACACAGAGAAACTCTGTCTCGAAAAACAAAACAAAAATTAAAACCAAACAAAAATTTTAAAAATCAGTGAAAAAGGAAATAAAGATGAATACATTTGCTGGGAGATGGCTCACAGTATGCATTATTCTTGCAGTGAACCTGGGTTTGCTACTCAGCACTCACATGGTGTATTACAAATGTTTATAACTCCAGCTTCAGGGGACCAGATACCCTCTTCTGACCTCCTTGAATACCTGACGTGCATGTGGTATGCATACACACATTCAGGCAAAGTAAAAAAAAAAATAGAAAATGAGTAATAATACCCTGAAAACTGGATTCCTGGAGTGGAAAGAGTCAAGAGAGTGCAGGGGTCAGCAGATTGGGGGGAAGAGGATCAAATAAAACCAAATTATGTACAAAGATGAAAAATGTCATAATGAGACTTGTTACTTTGTGTACTAATTAAAAATTAACCAAAGATTTTTTTCTCTGTAATAATTTTAAAAAGATTCAGTTGTGCTCCAATTGGCTGGTGTAATAGTTTTTATGATTTTTCTTTTCTATGTGTGTTAGGATGGGTATACACATGGGCGTGAGTACCAGAGGTCAGCGTCAGACAGCCTTCTTCAGGTGCTATACATCTTGATTTTGGAGACAACCCTGGAGCTCTCTGATTTGCATAGACTGGCTGATCTGTGAGCCCCAAGGGATTCACCAGTCTTCATATTCCCAGAGCTGAAATCACAAACCATACTACCTTCCTGAAACTTATTTTGATTCTGAGGATCAAATTCAGATCCTCGTGTTTATGGAATGTGATGATTTGTATATGCTTGGCCCAGGGAGTGGCACTAATTGAGGGTGTAGCCCTGTTGGAGTGTGTGTAGCCTTGTTGGAGTAGGCGTATCTCTGTAGGTATGGGCTTTAAGACCCTCATCCTAGCTGCTTGGAAATCAGTCTTCCACCAGGAGCCTTCAGATAAAGATTAGAACTCTCAGCTCCTCCTGCACCATGCCTGCCTGGATGCTGCCATGTTCCCGCCTTGATGATAATGGACTGAACCTCTGAACCTGTACACCAACCCCAATTAAGTGTTGTCCTTATAAGACTTGCTATGGTTGTGGTGTCTGTTCACAGCAGTAAAACTCTAACTAAGATATGGGACAAACAGTTCATAAACAACTTTCTTCCTAGCCACAATCCTTTTCTCTTATGATGTTAATTGTAATATAAAGAAAATAGACAACCCTTTTGTTCTTATAAGTTACAGTTCTCTTCTCTGTTTTTTGTAATCTTTTTTTTTAATTAAAAAATTACTTATTTAGAAGCATTCAGAATTTCAACAAAACAGCTGAGTTTTTTCAATTACAGAGTGGCGTTCAGTTAACTGAACAATATTTATCTTTGTATACACTGCTCCAGAGATAACTGAAGATGAAAACAAAACAAGGACCAAAAGAACTGCTATCCCCATAGATAACTAATTTCTGCTGTGCACTAACAAGAACTTACTTTAAATTTCTTTGTCAATTTACAATCTCCAGACTGTGCCAGGCAAGGTTAGTGGCTTTTGAAAATACTGCCACAACAGGACTATCAAAAGACACATTGGGTAGTATCTTAAGATACTGTACAGTTTAAAACAAAAAAAAACCTTATGCAGTTTTACATTTAAATTTTTTCTTTAAAATGATTGACTTGTGTACAGGGGTGTTAAATGCTTTATAGACAAGAAAAAACTTGTCAAACCAACTTTATCATCTTCCTCTTCCCCCGTTCCTCATCATTTTCATTCTTATCACCTTCCTCTTCCTTCTTTTTCTAGCTCTTCTCAGCCTTGACCACCGTTTTTGCTGCCTCAAGTTTTCCTTTAGCTTTGTAGGCAGCAATAGCCTTTTTTTTGGTTTGTTTCTCCTTCAGCTTAGCAGCCTTCTTCTCTTAGGGCTGCTTGTCATCTGCTGCAGTGTTGTTCCACATCTCTCCTGTTTCTTTGCAAGAAAGTGGATAAGCCAGGATGTTCTCCTTTGATTTTTGGGCAATACTCAGAACAGAACAGGAAAAGGGCTGAAGGAGGCCTCTTGGGTGCACTGGGGTCCATGAATTTTTTTTTTTTTTTGGTCTCCTGTTTGGGGGGCGTGGTGTAGGTTTCCATGACAGCATTTCCATGGACAGGTTTGTACAAAGATTCATATGAAGACATTTTGCCTTTTGGCTTCTTAAGATCTCCTTTGCCCATGTTTATTTGATTTTTTTCCTCTCTGAGGCACAGAGTTGGTCAGTGACCATCTGGTGGCCATTGTCTCTGTGAAGATCGTACTCCTAATCTTTTTTTTTTAAGACAGCACCTTACTGTGTAGCTCACTGTCCTGGAACTCACTGTGTCGATTAGGCTGGCCTCTATCTCATAGAGATCCACCTGCCTCTGTCTCTTACATCAGGCCCCCTTTGCAATCTCTTTATCTTCCATATTTTTGAAGTGGCTCCAAATTTTTCTCAACAAATGAGATTCTGGAGCCAATATTATTGCCATATCAGCCTTGTTGCTACCCCGGAGTATTTTTCCAAAAGAAAAAAAAAGCTTGCCCAAGCCAGACATGATGACACAGGCTTTGATCCTAGCACTTGGGAGTCAGAGGATGAGTTTGAGGCCCCAATCTAGTCTACAAATTGAGTTCCAGGATAGCCAGGCCTATACAGAAAAACTTGTCTTGAAAAAATAGTAATAATAATAATAATAAAAAAACCCTCTCAGAGTTTTAGACAGTTTTGCTGGGGCCATCTTTGGTAATCTTACTAGAATTTCTAAAAATTTCCTCTTTTAAGCAATAATATGTCACAGAAAATATGCTCATATTCTGCTCCCTTTCCTACGTCTAGACATCAATTTCCCCTCAGGGGTCTACTGTCTGTTGTGTTGTATTTTCTCCTAAGTATTCTATGCCCTGTCCCTACTGAAAGAGTAAACTTCTATAATCCTTGGAAGGTTACAACTTCCCAGCTCTCTGAATGCGATGACAAATTGACTCTTAGCAATATTTTCTGGAGAACTCTGGCAAATGTTAAGGCTTTTGCTTCAGAGATACTGCAACTATGAATGATATGTATGTACTATGCCCCCTAAGACAACAGCAGTGGTATGACAAGGAACACAGGCCAGAGTTTGCACCCCCATGACCTTCCTGCTCTTTCACAAATAGCAGAATCATAATTCTTCACTGAAGTTAACTTTTGAACCCTGGGCAGTGACCTCTGCGATAGCCACCTACTTATAATCACTAGGCTGCCAAAATCTCCCAGAACATTGCTGCACCAGCACAGACCAATTTTAACCAGAGTTTCTTCTGCTTGGTAACTTGAGACTAGCAGATACTACCAAGCTTCAGGTCTTCCTTCCTCTTAGCTATTGGCTAAATGTAGGATTATCTGGTTATTTTTCTTTTAGGCTTCTTGAGTGCAATCTGTCCTTTAATTTGATGCTTTAAAAAATCTTTCTGATATACTCCGCTATGTTTCTAGTGCTTGCTCTAGGTCTTACTGGATAAAAAAAAAATTAGATCTCATTTTTAATTTTGGTTAACTTCATCTAGACACCATGCCTCTACAGCTATTTTTTTTTATGTTTTCCAGTAAATAGTTCTCTTGTGGTCCAGCACACATCCTATGGAGACCTGATGGAGAGAAGCTATTACCTTAACTTTTCTAGATAACATAGTTAAAATACTGAAGCTAAGATCCAGTGCTACAGTAATAAATCTAGGTTCAGATCTGCTGTTTCCACTATTGGTGTGACATTGTCCATTAAATTAATCTTGGTAAACTTGTGTCCTTATTATAAGTAAGGATAATAAACCTGTCTCCCTGAAGAGAATATCAACATTAAATGAGGTAACCAAGAAAAATAAAAATAAAACCAAACATCTTTTGGTGCTATCACCAAAATCATGGAACCCTCCAAAATCATGTTACTACTATGGTCGTGGTTGCTTTCTGCCAATCTTCCCTCCACCCACTGCTCCTCTGAGGAACACAACTCATGACGACATGTGCCTCAAGTCTCATTAGAATACAAACAAGGAGCTGTGCAGTAAGAAGAAAAGACAGAAGTCAGAATGTGGCTAATGACCAGACCTGAACTACAGAAACCAAGTCCTCATTTCTGTCCGCTTGAGCGCCACCATGTGGTTTAAAGAGGCATACATGACTGCCTGGGAAAGAGACTGTTCTTGCAGAAAGAGATTGGGAGCCATCTAGAAAACCGCAGAAAGAAAACTGAGTTGTTTTCTTGATGTCCAGTGTTTTGTTAATAGTTTTTGTTTAGTTTTTTCTTCTTTATATATTTTAGATATTAATGGTCTATCAGTTGTGTAGTTGGTAAAAATGTTTTTCCATTGTAAAGGCATGCGCTTTGTCCAAATGATGGTGTCCTTTGCGTACAGAAACTTTTCAGTTTCATAAGGTACCATTTATTAATTGTTAGTCTTAGTGTGTGGGTTAATGATGTTCTGTTTAGAAAGTCTTTTCCTTTGCCAATGAGTTCAAGACTACTTTCCACTTTCTCTTCTATCAGGTTTGGTGTATCTGGCCATATGTTGAGGTCCTTGACTCAAAAAAGCCATGGATGCCAGGATGACCAACAAGGGAGGAGAAAGAAAAAGAAAAAGTGTGAGGGTACAATA
>JANHMN010000005.1:67507434-67520218 GCA_030674055.1 Rhabdomys pumilio | reverse complement strand
ACAATGTCAGGTAGTGTGAATTGCTTTTACACAATGTCAGCAGAAGGTCATGTGTAGCTTTGAACAAATTTGCCACAAAGGAAACTGTGGGAAACTAGGGCAACACAGTAGGAGCCAGTTTGGGCTCTTTAGCTTTTACAAGTGGAACAGCTATGAGCATTTGTGTGGAAGTGATGGTAAAAGTGCATGCCTTCATTTCTCACAGGTAAAGACATAGGAAGAGACTGATTGCTGTGGTAGGTGTATGATTACTTCTAAAGGCACTGCAAAACGTTCTCTGTGGTTGAGACATTTGACACTCCATCAGCCTTGTAAGCTGTAAAAGTAACTTTTATTTGCCAGATGAATCGTCATCTTGGAGGTGTATTGCAGAATAAACTCACCCTTTCTAGCTTTTTCTGAACTCTGGCTGGCTGGTTCAACTCAGCTCTTCTGGCTCAAAGTCCTCTCCAAGATGAGTGATTCAACCTGGCTTCTCTCAGCTTCTCACTGAATTGCTCTGCTTGGACTCAAGGTATCTATGGTATTTGTCCTAATCTTCTGGCTCCTTCTTATTCTCTGGCTTCAACTGCCTCTGCTTCCCTGCAGGAACTCCATTTTACTGCACCACACTGACTCTCAACTGACTGCCTTTCTTCCTGTACTGCTCTTAAGTAGCCTCCCTTTCCTGTCTCTCTCATGAGAGTTGGGCCTATCCTATCTGTGACTCATCTATCAAATCTTTCTCTCATTCATCACTATGTCTGTCCCTCAATTAGATGTCACTTTCAAACATGGCTGCTTCCTTCTAAAATCTAATTTTACCTTAAAGATGTATACTAAGGGTGTGTTTGTATTCCAGCCACTGGGATTAAAGGTGTGTGATGTGTCTGCAATCCAGCTGAATCACACTGGCCTAGGTGTTTGGATGTGATTCCTTGCCAGAGCAGCAAGAAATTGAAATTTTTTTACATTAAGGGACTTCTGGAGCATGCTCCTCCTGGAATGTCATTGTTTTTTTAATGGATATTACCATAATGTGCATATTGTCATTTGCATACCTTAAAATAAATTGACCACTTTTTAAAGTGGATTCCTGGCTTTCTTATGTTTGGGACATGAGTGTTTGGGACATATTTTAAGCGCAATTCCTTTATCAAGTATATGCATCAAAATATTTACTACCCATGTGTCTTATTTTTCATTCTCTTAACAAAGTCTCTGAAAGAAGGTTTTTAATTTCGACAAAGTATAAGGTTGATTTTTTTGTTCAATGTATAATCTTATTTTTTTAAATTCTATATTTTCTTTATTTACATTTCTATTGTTTTCCCCTTTCTAGGTCTTCCCTTCAGAAACTGCATATCCCATATCCCCTTCCCCTGCCTCTATGAGGGTGTTTCCCCACAGACCCACCCACCCACCCACTCCTGTCTTACAGCCCTGGCATTCCCCTACAGTGGGGCATTGAACCTCCATGTGTACTCTTTGGTTTGTGGTACATTTCCTGTGAGCTCTCGGGGAGGGGCATTTGGCCATTTGACACTGTTGCTCTCCCCAAGGGGCTGCAAACTCCGGTTGTCTGTGAACATCTGCCTCTGTATTTGTCAGGCTCTGGCAGAACCTCTCAGGAGACAGCCATATCAGGCTCCTATAAGCAATTACTTCCTGGCATCCACAATAGCATCCAGGTTTGGTGACTGACTGTATACGGGATGAATCCCCAGGTGGGGCAGTCTCTGGATGGCCTTTCCTTCAGTCTCTTCCACACTTTGTCTCCATATTTCCTCTTGTGAGTACTTTGTTCCCCCTTCTAAGAAGCACTGAAGCATCCACACTTTGGTCTTACTTCTTGAGCTTCATATGGATTGTGAATTGAATCTTGGATATTCTGAACTTTTGGGCTAATATCCATTTATCAGTGAGTGCATACCATGTGTGTTCTTTTGTGATTGGGTTATCTCACTCAGGATGATATTTTCAAGTTCCATCCATTTGCCTGCAAATGAAGTCACTGTTTTTAACAGCTAAATAGTATTACATTGTATAAATGTACCACATTTTCTGTATCCATTCCTCTTTTGAGGGACATCTGGGTTCTTTCCAGCTTCTGGCTATTATAAATATGGCTGCTATGAACATAGTGGAGCATGTATCCTTACTATATGTTGGAGTGTCTTCTGGGTATATGCCCAGGTGTAGTATAGCTGGGTCCTTAGGTAGTATTATTTCCAATTTTCAGAGGAAATGCCAGACTGATTTCCAAAGTGATTGTACCAGCTTGCCATCCCACCAACACTGGAGGAGTTTTCCTCTTTCTCCACATTCTCGCCAGCATCTGCTGTCATCTGAGTTTTTAATCTTAGCCATTCTGACTGGTGTGAGGTGGAATCTCAGGGTTGTTTTGATTTGCATTTCCCTGATGACTAAGGATGCTGAACATTCCTTTAGGTGCTTCTCAGACATTTGAGTTTCCTCAGTTGAGAATTCTCTGTTTAGCTCTCTTCCCCATTTTTAAATAGGATTATTTGGTTGTCTGGAGTCTAACTTCTTGAGTCATTTGTATATATTGGATATTAGCCCTCTTTCAGATGTTGGATTGGTAAAGATCTTTTCCCAATCTGTTGGTTGGTGTTTTGTCCTATTGACAGTGTCCTTTGCCTTACAGAAACTTTGTAATTTTATGATGTCCCATTTGTCAATTCTTGATCTTAGAGCATAAGCCAGTGGTATTCTGTTCACGAACTTTTCCTCTGTGCCCAAGTGTTCCAGGCTTTTCCCTACTTTCTCTCCTATTAATTCAGTGTATCTGATTTTATGTGGAGGTCCTTGATACACTTGGACTTGAGCTTTGTACAGGGAGATAAGAATGGATCAATTCTTCTACATGTTGTTCTTCAGTTGAACCAGCACCATTTGTTAAAAATGTTGTCTTTTTCAGCTGGATGGTTTTAGCTCCTTTGTCAAAGATTAAGTGACCATAGGTGTGTGGGTTCATTTGTGGATCTTCAATTCTATTCCATTGATCTTCCTGCCTGTCTCTGTACCAATACCATGCAGTTTTTATCATTACTGCTCTGTAGTACAGCTTGAGGTCAGGGATGGTGATTACCCTAGAATTTCTTTTATTGTTGAGAATAGTTTTTTATATCCTGGGTTTTTTGTTATTTCAAATGAATCTTAGAATTGTTCTTTCTAATTCTATGAAGAATTGAATTGGAATTTTAGTGGGGATTGCATTGAATCTGTAGATTGCTTTCACCAAGATGGCCATTTTTACTATATTAATTCTGCCAATACATGAGCATGGGAAATCTTTCCATCTTTGGAGGTCTTCTTCAATTTCTTTCTTCAGAGACTTGAAGTTCTTGTCTTATAGACCTTACATAACTTGTTTGGTTAGAGTCACACCAAGATAGTTTATATTATTTGTGACTATTGTGAAGGGTGTCATTTCTCTAATTTTTTTCTCAGCCTATTTATCCTTTGGGTAGAGGAAGGCTACTGATTTGTTTGAGTTAATTTTATATCCAGACACTTTGCTATAGTTGTTTGTTAGCTGTAGGAGTTTGCTGGTAGTATTCTTGTGATTGCTCCTGTATGATATCATGTCATCTGCAAATAGTGATATCTAGACTTCTTCCTTTCAAATAAGTATCTTTTTGACCTGTTTTTGTTGTCTAATTGCTCTAGCTAGAACTTTGAGCACCACATTGAATAAATAGGGAATGGGCAGCCTTGTCTTGTACATGGGTTTAGTGGGATTGCTTCAAGTGTCTCTCCATTTAATTTGCTGTTGGCTATTGGTTTGCTGTATATTGCTTTTTATATGTTTAGGTATATGCCTTGAATTCCTGATCTTTCCAAGAATTTTAACATAAAGTGGTGTTGTATTTTTCAAAGGCTTTTCAGCATCTAATGAGATGATCATGTCGGGTTTCTTCTTTTGAGTTTGTTTCTATAGTGGAGTTTGTTGATATTATATTAATATTCTGTTATATTAAACCATCTCTGCATCCCTAGGATGAAGCCTACTTAATCATGGTGCATAATTGTTTTGATGTGTTCTTAAATTTGGCTTGCAAGAAGTTTATTGAGTATTTTTGCATTGATACCTACAAGAAAAATTGGTCTGAAGTTCTCTTTCTTTCTTGGGTCTTTGTGTGGTTTAAGTATCAACTTAACTGTGGCATCATAGAATGAATTAGGTAGTCTTCCTTCTGTTTCTATTTTGTGGAACAGTTTGAGAAGTAATGGTATTACGTCTTCTTTGAATGTCTGAGAGAATTCTTCACTAAACCCATCTGGCCCTGGGCTTTTTTTTGGGGGGGATGGCGGGGAGACTTTTAATGACTGCTTCTATTTCCTTAAGGATTGTGGGACTGTTTAGAAGGTTTATCTGATCCCAATTTAACTTTGGTACCTGGTATCAGTCTTGAAAAATCATCCATTTCATCCGTATTTTCTAGTTTTGTTGAGTAGTAGGATTTGATGATTTTTTTTTTTAGTTTCCTCAGTATCTGTTGTTATGTCTCCTTTTCACTTCTGATTATCTTAATTTGGATACTGTCTCTTTGTCCTTTAATTAGTTTGGCTAAGGGTTTATCTGTCTTGTTGATTTTTTCAAAAAACTACCTCCTAGTTTTGTTTATTCTTTGTTTCTACTTGGTTGATATTAACCCTGAATGTGATTATTTTCTGCTGTCTACTCCTCTTGGGTGTATTTGCTTCTTTTTGTTCTAGAGCTTTTAAATGTGCTGTTAAACTGCTAGTGTAGGATCTCTCCAATTTCTTTTTGAAGGCACTCAGAGCTATGAGTTTTCACTGCTTTCATTGTGTCCCGTAAGTTTGGGTATGTTGTGCCTTCATTTTCATTAAGTTCAAAAAGTCTTTAACTTCTTTCTTTTTTTTTTCTTGGAATTCTTTTTTTAATTTATTTTTTATTGGGTATTTTATTTACATTTCAGATGCCATCCCTTTTCCCCATTTCCCCTCCCTAGAAAACCCCTATCCCATGCCCCCTTCTCCTTTTTGCTTTTATACATTTTTTAATGTTAATAAAAAACTTTATAAGTTTGGTAATGCTCAATAACAAGATGCCCATACAATCAGAGATGTAACTCAATACTCAACCTAGATATATCAACTATTTTTGACTGGCGGAGACACATTAACTTCCACCTCCATGTCCCCCCCCCCTTCGTCACCTAGCTCTTCCTCTCCTCCTCCTCCTCCTCTTCTTCCTCTTCCTCTACTTACTCCTCCCACCTTAGCTCCTTCTACATATCACCCTTCCTGTTAAAATAAAACTTTTCTCTCAAAATACAATTAGAGCATAACTATACCAATTTGTCAGTAAGGTACAAGATAGACTTAATACCCATTCCATCATTTTGTTGACTAACCAGAACCTCTGTTATCTCTCCTAACTAAAAGACTTAGTTCTGAACATGGGTTTTTTCTTGGCTTTAGAATGAATGTCAGCTGAAAACCATCCTCTCAAATGTTTTCTCTCAAAGTAAATAGCTGGGATTGGCTATGAGACTATAAGTATTCAACCCCTTAAGAAATCCAGAATGAGTTAACTGAAATCTTGGGAAACACAAAGCATAGCTTCTAAAACTTAGCCAATTTATAGAAACTGCTGAACATCTGGACAGTCCCTATACTACAAAATGTTGGAGCATCTGATCTTTAGTCTTCTGGCCCAGGAGCACCTGACAGACCTAGTGATGAAGAATTATTAAGGGCTGATTACTCTGTCTTGGCAGATATAATCAGTCGACTATTCTGCAAGTGTGTCCTTTTCTGGACAGTAATTTGTCTGTAGATGACAAGAGGCAATTCTTGCCTAGTGGCTGTCTCATGACAACTGGAGTAACTCCAAAGATGCTCTATTTCTTCTTAGAATCCAAGACAGGAAGCTCTCGGGAGCAGACAGGTCTCTAATCAAAATGAACATTAACACAGAAATGTTTGTAATGCCAATTCTGTGGACTTCTGACATTTTGAAAACCAACTATCCATATGGCAATCTGGACTGTTTTCTTTTAACTCCTCTCAGCTATTTCTAAATGAACCCTAACAATAAACTCAAAGCCATGAATTTGCTATAGGCTCTTAACTCACAGGCTAACTATCTCAAATCAGTTAAAAATGTTAAAGAAGGACTGAGTCTAAGCCTTGTATTCCTAAATGTGTTATATAGGCACAATGTCTATGAGAGTAACAATATTCATCTCACTTTTATATCAATAAGAAGCTCGTACAAATGAAAACCTTAAATTTGAAATTAAAGTAAATTTTGTACCATTTAAGGAATTATAACTTCATCTTAATAACAATTATACATATTTCTACCAGTAGGTTATGGCTATGCAATAAATCCTAGCTAATCTTTCCTGTTCCAACAAAACCACTACTTTTCCCTAGAAAGACAGCCCAATATTAACCACCTCAGTCCTCAAGCCCAGGGAATAGTGGTGTCAAAACTTCATTAACTTCTTCAAGATGATTATGGGCGTTGAGATATTAGAAGAGGGTTGGGGGGAAGAGTAAATTGATAAGCCTCTAATACTGTGTCTTCACTGCATCCATATGGAATTCCAGGACATCAGAGGTTCGAGCAGGTCTGCTCAGCTCACTTGATGAGTAGATACACCAAGGCTATGTATTCTGCAATATACAATTCTCAAAACAAATTTTAGTATCAAGATAATTTTTTGTTTGAATTCTGGAATCTAGTCTTCTGGTGGCTGGCCTCTGTCATGTCTAATCCTGTTGTGGACCGAGCTGCTGTTCTGGCTTGGCTTGGGGGCCAAAATGTCCCGGCCTGTGCTGTGCTGCTGCTCGGGTCCACGGGGCTCAGGGTCTTGAAGAATGGAGACAAGGCAGAGGTTCTGGAGTCAAGTCTCAAGTCTCCTTTATTGTTTCTCTTCTATTGGCGCATATTCACTCTTGTTCATTCCTCTTAACCCTATTTACTCATATACCTCTTAACACTATTGACTGTATATATACTTTCCTTTTTACTCCTATTGATTCTCATTCACCCTAGTACAAGGAAATCTTGGGTATTTATAAGCACATGCAGGAGAACACAGGTGAAAACATTTTACCACGTGCACTATGCAGCTGGGGTCACTAAACAACAAAACAAGCTATGTGGGATAAACAAGATATTTGTCAGAGTGTGTTCAGCTGTTGTAGGCTGCTGAAAAACCAAGTCTCTATCAGAGTAAATGGTTCCAGATGGCTGCAAAGATGATAGCTGCTTTCTAGCCGCTTTCTGCTTAAAGTCGGCTCCCTACATAATCCATATAATTCTAGGAGTTTCTATGAGGGTGTGCTCCCACTATCCTCCCATTCCTGCCTCCAATGCTCTTGAATTTCCCAACACTAGGGAATCCAAACTTTCAGGCACTTAGGCCCTCTCCTCTTCCACTGATGCCTCACCTTTTACCCATCCCCCCTCCTCCAATTACCCTGAGTGTGTGCCCCCAACATCCTCCCATTCCTGCCTCCCTGCTCTTGAAATTCCCCAACACTAGGAATCCAAACTTTCAGGCACCAAGGCTGTCTACTTCCACTGATACCTGGCAACATCGCCCTCAACTACTTATATAGGCGGAGCCATGAGTCCCTCCCTTCATGTTCTCTGGCTGGAGATTTTAGATTGTCTACTCCAGCTTATTTCTTAGGACCATTTGCTTGAAAAAATGTTTTTGAGCCTTTTACTCTAAGGTAGAGTCTGTCTTTGTCACTGAGGTGGGTTTCCTGTATGCAGCAAATTGTTGGGTCCTGTTTAAGTATCCAGTCAATTAGCCTGTGTCATTTAATTGGGGAATTGAGTCCATTGATGTTAAGAGATATTAAGGAACAGTGATTGTTGCTTCCTGTTATTTTTGTTATTAGAGGTGAAATTGAATTTTTGTGGCTATCTTCTTTTGAATTTGTTGGAAGAAGATTACTTTCTTGCTCTTTCTGGGGTATAATTTCTCTCCTTGTATTGGAGCTTTCCTGCTATTATCCTTTGTAATGCTTGGTTTGTGGAAAGATATTGTGCAAATTTGGTTTGTCTTGGAATATCTTGGTTTCTCCACCTATGGTAATTGAGATTTTGTGTTCTCTTAAGGTCTGTATAACATCTGTCCAGCATCTTCTAGTTTTTATAGTATCTGGTAAGAAGTCTGGTGCAATTCTGATAGGTCTGCCTTTATATGTTACTTGGTCTTTTTCCCTTACTGCATTTAATATTCTTTCTTTGTTTTGTGCACTTGGTGTTTTGATTATTATGTGACAGAGATATTTCTTTTCTGGTCTAGTCTATTTTGCGTTCATAGACTTCTTGTATGTTTATGGGCATCTCATCCTTTAGATTAGGGAAGTTTTCTTCTATAATTTTGTTGAAGATATTTGTTGGCCTTTTAAGTTGGGAATCTTCACTCTCATCTATACCTATTATCCTTAGGTTTGGTCTTCTCATTGTGTCCTGGATTTCCTGGATGTTTTGTGTTAAGAACTTTTTGCATTTTGTGTTTTCTTTGATAGTTGTGTCAATATTTTCTATGGTATCTTCTGCACCTGAGATTCTTTCTTCTATCTCTTGTATTCTGTTGGTTATGCTTTCGTCTATGACTCCTGAATTCTTTCCTAGGTTTTCTATTTTGAAGGTAGTCTTCGTTTGTGAGTTTTTGATTGTTTCTACTTCCATTTTTATGTACTGGATGGTTTTGTTCAATTCCTTCACCATTTTTGTTGTGTTCTCTTGTAATTCTTTAAGGGATATTTGTGTTTCCTCTTTAAGAGCTTCTACCGGTTTACCTGTGTTCTCCTCAAATTATTTTAGGGTGTTATTTATGTCCTTTTTAAAGTCCTCTATCATCATCATTAGAAGTGATTTTAAATCTGAATCTTGCTTTCCTAGTGATATGGGAAATTCATGACTTTCTTGTGTGGGAGAACTAGGTTCTAATGATGCCAAGTACTCTGGGTTGCTGATGCTTATGTTCTTGTGCTTGCCTTTTGCCATTTGGATCTCCTTAGTGCTACCTGCCCAGTCTCTGTCTGGAGCCTGTATTTACTATTATCTTGGTTGTTTCAGAATTGTGTGAGGTGAGTGTTACTACTAGGGTTAGATCTGGGGCCCAAGATCTGCTCAGTGCTCAGGCGCAGACAGGAAGGAACCAGTGCTCTGGGCCAGGAGTGACTTTCTGGGTCCTAGTGGGTCCCAGTTACTCCCTGTTTGGGGCGGGTATTGCTGTCTCCTTATCTAAGATACTGCCCAGGTTAGAGCTCCTTGGAGGCCCGCTTCCTCTGGATTCTGTAAGATTGGGGGCAGCACTACTGCCTGCTGCCCAGGATCTGCTCAGTGCTCAGGCCCAGACTGGAAGGACTTTAACTTCTTTCTTATTTCTTCCTTGACCAAGTTATCATCGAGTAGGGTGTTGTTCAGCTTCCATGTTTATGTGGACTTTCTGTTGTTTTTGTTGTTATTAGAGACCAGTCTTAGTCTGTGGTGATCTGATAGGATGCATGGGATTATTTCAATCTTTTTGTATCTGCTGAAGCCTGTTTAGTGATCGATTATATGATTAATTTTGGAAAAGGTACCATGAAGTGCTGAGAAGAAGGTATATTCTTTTGTTGTAGGATGACATGTTCTACAGATACCTGTTAATTCCATTTGGTTCATGACTTCTGTTAGTTTCACTGTGTGTCTGTTTAGTTTCTGTTTCCATGAGTGGGAGTGGAGTATTAAAGTCTCCCACTATTATTGTGTGAGGTTCAGTGTGTGCTTTCAGCTTTAGTAATATTTATTTTTATGAATGTGGGTGCCCTGGCATTTGTGGCATGGATGTTCAGAACTGAGAGTTCATCTTGGTGGATTATTTTCTTTGATGAGTATGAAGTGTCCTTCCTTATCTGTTTTGATAACTTTTGTTTGAAAGTCTATTTTATTGGATATTAGAATGACTACTCCAGCATGTTTCTTGAGACCATTTGCTTAGAAAACAATTTTCAGGTTTTTACTCTGTCTTTGTCACTGAGGTGTGTTTCCTGTTTGCAGCAAAATGCAGAGTCCTGTTTAGGTATTCAGTCTTTTATTCTATTTCTTTTTATTGGGGAATCGAGTCCATTGATGCTAAGAGATATTAAGGAATAGTGATTGTTCCTTCCTGTTATTTTTGTTGTTACAGGTAGAATTATGTTTGTGTGACAATCTTCTTTTGGTTTTGTTATAAGATTACTTTCTTGCTTTTTTTTATAGGGTGTAGTTTTCTTCCTTGTGTTGGAGTTTTCCATCTATTATCCTTTGTAGGGCTGGATTTGTGGAAAGAAACTATGTAAATTTGTTTTTGTCATGGCATATCTTGGTTTCTCCATCTATGTTAATTGAGAGTTTTGCTGGCATTTGTGTTCTCTTAGAGTTAGTATGTCATATGCACAAGATATTCTGGCTTTTAGGGTCTCTGTTGAGATGTCTGATGTAATTCTGTTAGGTCTGCCTTATATGTTACTTGACCTTTTTTCCTTTACTGCTTTTAATATTCTTTCTTTGTTTTGTGCATTTGATGTTTTGATTATTATGTGAAGGGAGGAATTTTTATTCTGGTCCAATCATTTTGGTGTTCTGTAGGCTTCGTGTATGTCTATTTTGACATCTCTTTCTTTAGGTTAGGAAAGTTTTATTCTATGATTTGTTGAAGGTGTTCACTGGCCCTTCGAATTGGGAATCTTTGCTCTAGTCTATACTTACTATTCTTGGGTTTGGTCTTTTCACTGTATCCTGAATTTCTGAATGTTTTGAGTTACGAGCTTTCTGTATGTTGAATCTCTATGTCTGGGATTCTTCTATCTCTTGTATTCTGTTGGTCTCTGGGGCCATAACTCAACTGAGGCATACCAACCATCCTGATTGTGCTAAACAGTGAACTGCATTCCATGAGTTCTAAAGCCATTTATCCTTGCTTCTTCATTGTCTTTGGTATTCATGATCATAAAATACACACATACGACAAGTTATTTAATTGTATACCTTAAGAATATATACTTACACATTTGCCTCAGCCTGTGGGGATTCGATGAGACCCTAGGGAAGAGGGTGAAAGAATGAAAAGACAAGAGACACAAAGAAAAAGCACCTGTCTGAATGTCTGATCAAGTGCTTAGACTTTATTGTTCGGGTCGCCGTGATAAAGACAAGCAGGCAGGAGGGTCAGGGTCTAGGGCCATCCAGTAATTGTTAAGATCTTTGCAAGCATCCCTTAGCCCAAGCCACTTATTTCAAACTTTCTCATGAGAAAGAGGGCAATAAAACATTTTTAGGTTTATCTTGACTAATTTTCTCTCCCAGGCAGGGAGGCAATAAGGTCTTCCTTAACTCAGGCTGTTTACCTAACTGGCATTTTCCCTCAGGAAGAAAGGCAATAAAGTATACTTTAACTCAGGCTATCTACTTAACTGACATTTGCTCTCAGACAGGAGGAAGTCTTGGCTTCGGGAACACATTCATTTCAAAATGTAGCTTGTTCTAAAGGGAACATGTTCAGTAGAGTAGAACGTGAAGAAAGGAGACCATAAAAGCTTAGTATTAGGGGATAAGGAAGGAGTGCGTGCATGAAATATGAAGGAAGATATAAAGATAATTCCTTTTCTAGTCTTAATTCTTTCATAGTGTCTTAGCTAGCATTTCTAATGTTGTGATAAAACACCATGACCAGAAGCAACTCAGAGAGGAAATGGTTTTATTACATTTCCACTTCCATATCTTAGACCATCATCAAAGGAAAATAGGGCAAGAATTTAAACAGGGCAAGAATCTGGAGGCAGGAGCTAATGCAGAGGCCAAGGAGGAGTGTTGTTTAATGGATCGGTCCTCATGGCTTGCTCAGCCTACTTTCTTGTAGAACTCAGGACCACCAGCTCAGCAATGGCCTCATCCACACTGGGGTGGGTACTTCAACATCCATCAATCAAGGAAATGTATCACAGGTCAAAACGATGGGCTATTTTCTCAATTAAATTTCCCTCTTCCAAAATGACTCTAGGTTATATGAAATTGACACGAAACTAGCCCACATATAGGAATAATTTCTGGATAAGTGGATAAAATGTATTTGATACCGAAAGTATATGATTTAATGTGATGCTTCGCAGCTTCCCTTTTAGATGCTGATTCTGAGTGTATGTAAGTTTATTAAGCTGTATAGACCTTGCGACTGGATGACTTAGGTGTGTGGTATTTTTTAAATTTGTATTATTTTATGATGAAAGTTTATTTGTAAAAATGGAAAAAGAACAAATCTATACTCATCTTAACTGAATATTGTAATGTTGAAGTATTCCGTTCAGAGAATTTTAAAGGGTCTGATAGGCTATTATTCCTTTTCGGCACTGTTTTTGAATGACATTTGTCCCATTCCAAGAATGAATCAGGTTGTATTTCCTGTGATCTCCTGGTTAATGACCTGGTGACTGTCCCTTCTGACTTCTTGCAATGGTCCTTCTAGAACACTGTATCCCCCAGACAAGTGCCCAATTTTCCCTCCTACATTTATGTTTTACAGACTTGTGAGCAGATCACTGTGTCACTTCATTTTGGACCCTTGGTGGCTGAGCTTGGTTTGAAGGAACACTGAAGTTGTTCAAAAGTCTAGTAGTTCCAAGAACTTTGCCGCTATGGAATACTGGGATACTTGGAGATATTTGCTACATGTGGAATAAATGTTTTTTTAGTGTTAGGCAAGCCTGCTAAGCTGCAGAGAGAGTGCACCTATTTCTTAAGACCAGTCCTCAAGTTCAT
>JANHMN010000005.1:67485909-67499442 GCA_030674055.1 Rhabdomys pumilio | reverse complement strand
ACCCAGCAGAGACTGTTGTCCCAGCTATACCACCTCACTCCTGATTGTTTTGTCAGAAGGCCATTGTTTTTGGTGCCACACCTGGCTGGCGCAATCCTCTTTGATTGTCCTTTTCATGATGGACGCTTCATGGTCCTTTCATTTCTGTAACCTGTCAGTTGCTTGGAGGCATGATTCATAGGTCAGCCTTAATTACAATCATAGTATTCTCACTTGGTTATCTTGCCAATGATATTTTCTATCTCTGTGACCAGAAACAAGGTGAAACTCTTTCCATAGCTACCATTCCCTATAATCTTTGCAGAGCAAAATCTTTCAGTGTGAGATCTATGAATTTCTGTACACCTGTACATTCTTTGAAATCCCAGGGGATCAGGACATGTCAGCCTGGTGGCAAGGTTCCTAGGGACATCTCTGTCAGAAAGGGTTGTCTCCAAAGAGGCGAACTCCATGTTCCCATCTGCAATGACACTATCTGTCACCCTGAAAAGGTCCTTTCATTGTGTCCAAATGGTCAATTTTCCAAGCCCAGCGCAACAGTGTGGGTGGACTGAATAGCATCAGTCAGTCAGGTCCTTAGGACATCATCATCCCTGAAGTCACAAGACAGACCTCCCAAATTCAGACCAATCTGATCATGTCCTGCAAATTTCTCAAAAGCCAAAGACTTCTGAATAATCCTGCCCCAGAAATCAGTATATCTATTTTATGTGAAGGTGAACTCTGCTGCCTCCTGGTAGCCATGTTTAAATTCTGCAAACACAATGTAGAGAAATCAGCAGCTGCTTGTTTCTGATTTCAAAGGTCACTGCAGCTGCCTGGTATTGTTCCTCTAGAGTGCACTCCCTGTCCCCCAAACAGCCCCCTCCACCATAGAATCCCTATCCTTACTCATACTGGAGAGCTAATCCACTGCAAAACATCCCTGACTCCATGACAACCGCCAAGGCTGAAGAATTTCCTGACTGAGCTAGCAATCCCATGGTCCCTTAGCTTCTCTCACCCTCTCTGCTGTCTGTTTGGCTTTCCTGATGTCACCCCAGCAAAAAGGTACTGGAGAGTTCCTGTGTCTTCAATTCTACGGTTTCCTCTAAGCCTTGTTGCCAAGTCATAAGTTTCCCTTTCTGATGTTCATGCTGCTCTATAATTTCCTGTATCTTCTGTTCTAAGCCCTGCTTCAATAAATTTAACTTCTCTTTATGTGGTAATTGTGATATTGCAGCGTCTGCCTTATTTTGATTTGCTAACCTTAGTAAATTATCATCTAGCCTTTGTTTCCAAATTTTATCTTTATCTCCTTGCATTTGCTTATTTTGACCAATAAAATCCTGTACTTTAGTTCTAGTGTTACTTGTAATTTCTTTTCCAAGTCAAGGAATTTTTTATCTAGGGCCCTGTCTTTTGAGAAAACATAGTAAATCAAGAGAATAAATATTGCAATATCAATAATGATAAGGTGTCCATGTTCCCTAAGTTGATTCCTGTCAAACCATTCGAAATATCATCACATAAAGATCAAAGATATTCATTGTTTTTGTCATCTTTAAGTATCAAAAGGTTATGTGTCTTTTTTATATCAAAGAATTACTTGGTCTGGAGCCCTCAGTTCACTGTTTCTGCCTGAAAACTATCTTGCAGGCAGTTATGTTCTAGGATCACCCGTCCCTCCTTGCACTTTTTACAGGCCAATGAGCAAGCCCAGCTGAAGACTGAGTGCTGCTCCTGACCCTGGCCATAGCTCTCTGTCTAGGGGTTGGGGGAGGAAGCCTCTCTTCAGTTCTTTGTAGTTCCTCAGACCCACTCAGCTTTCAATACGTGCTGGTGCAGCCTAGAAGGCTGCTCGAGCTGTATTCAGGGGTTGGGAGGCAATGGATTTTTATCTCAGGTTAGTTGAGTCCTAAGTAGTAAGTTGGGCGCCAATTTGTTGCAGTACATCTCTGACCCAAATAAGTCCGGTCAAGGAAAACACAGCTCAATATTTATGGATATAAACTGCACGCCTAGATTGGGCAGATTTACCATTGCACTACTCTATTCCCCAGCTATGAGATCCCTTATAACTTGTGGTTTTTCTAGGCCATGTTCTTCTCCTCTGTTGTCCTTCCACCTCTGGCTTCTCCTTCAACTCTGTAGTCTCTCTCTCCCATTGACTTCCTCTTCTGACTCCTTGTCTTCCGACTCCTCCCCTAAGCCTTTTTCTTCACCTCCCCTTCTACTGCCCAATCACTGGCTCTAGCCTTTATTTTACAAATTCAATTGGACAGAAGGTTCACAAGATTCAGTCCTCCTCCACAGCCCCTTCCAGGAGTGGAACTACCATCAAAACATGAGGCCGGGGCTATCCACAACATTTGTCCACATATAGTATGTTCATAATTTCAAATAAAAAGATAATGCCTTTCTGTTTCCAAAAACAGCATTCTGTCCTAGGAAAGCTAAATTCTGCTGGCCAATGTGAGGTCCCAGAGTTGGGATTGGGGCAAAGTTCTTTCACTTTCATCCAACAGAAAAACGAAAGCTATGCTCACAAGAGCTAACATGGGGTAGAGTTTCACCGGACTCTGAGCAGCCAACATGTCTCCTTGGAATGTAGGGCTTCCATTGGAAAACCAATGGCAGCTCGTGCATGCTAACTTGAACTAGGGTGCCATGCTGATATGAGCAACTGTTCTCTATAAATATGGGCTCCCATGGGAGAACTGATTATAACTCACACTAGTGCATGATGCATACCCAAGCCAAAAACTTGCAGCAGATGTAATGTTATTTGGGAATATGCTTATACACTAAATGGAAAGAATTGGAATGAAGTTGAATACAGAAAAGGATATTAAATTAAAAGAGAGAGTTAAGATAAATAAATCCACACAGATAATAGTCTCTTAAGAAGGGGGAAATAAAATTGATATAAATATTTCAAAAATACAGATACTAAATAACTAAATTTATGCCTTTGAGCTCAATACTTGAGAGAAAGGCAGAGACAGATAGGTTCCTTGTGAGTTCTAGGCCAACCTAATTTACAGAGTAAATCTAAGTCAGCCTGGGATACACAGAGAAATCTTGCCTCAATAAATAATAATAATTTTTTTAATTTATCAAAATGAAGGTGATTATATGTTCAATGATTAGGATGGTATTGTACATCTTCTTTGAGAGAGGTCAAAATGGAACAGACCTAGGTAAAAACAAAGTAGGGGGAGAACTGTTAAATTGGGTCAGTCTATAATTATGATGACTTCAAATTGCTGTACAAAAGGCATGCTGTGTTGGGAGAGAGGCTCTAGATTTGTGTTAACAGGGAAAAAAGGCTTTGGGTTCCTTCCAAAATTATAAAAATCAGATTTGATGGAGGGAGACCTCCTGAAGTTCTTGGCTACAGAAAAAAAGGAGAAAATCAAAAGTACCAAAAGGTAATTTATAATGGTAAACCCTCTATTGAAACAACTACAAAATTGGCTAGGACATAAATATGTCTCCAGCCAGAACTTTAGCTACACATAACCAATAAATCTCATTGGCTACAAAATTCTCATGACTTATTGCTATTACATACCACCCTTTCAGATGGCATGAATGGAGATTTATATTACAGTTTGATTATATGAGCAAACTAATTTCTGAAGAAAGGTATTGTTTTTCAACCTGCTCAAACAAAGAGCAGAAAATCATCCCTAATTGACCTGCACTCCCTGCACATCCCATGCAAATATTGTTAAAGAACTATATATTACTTATAATGTCTGTATGTTGCAGAATGGAAGGCCAGGGAAGCAGCCCTGGCACAATCCACCCTCGAGCATGCTGGGACACTTGATCCTTCCTCAACTGATGGTGTTTTCAGAAACTTGCTTTGAGAAAAATTTCAGGAAACTTTGCTAATCCCAGATGACTTCAGTTCAGTCAGCTTTGTAAACAGATCCTGTCAAGACTTCAGTTAATCAACATATAGAGATTTAATCATTTTCAAAATTTTCTTTTGGGGCCCCAAACAGGAATTCTTCCCCCTAATTAAGTAGGAAGCAATTATAAGAAGATCATTGTTTCAGTACCTTAAGTTGGGATACATAGTTTTGGTCATTTATGAGTTATAGATATGCTGTCATTTTAAGGGATGATCACAAATAATTATGGTCTTCGACAGGGAGGAAATAAAATAGGGAACTTAAACTCAAGGACTTCTATCTTTCTTTTCCTCTTTTTTATCCTTCTTTCTTTTTTTAAATGAAAGGAAATGAGGTTGAGAAGAAAGGGGGTTATAGAAATATTGTAAGAAATCAGATAAATAGGTGTAGATTATTGAATCTACTCTTATCCCCCCCCCCAAACTCAAACAATTCATAGCCATAATCTTACATTGGTAGAAATCTTTTTATTTTGATGTGGAATTGAGGTTATATTTTCTTACATTGGTACAGAATTTTGTACATTGATACAGAAATAAGGTTATTTTGATACATTGGTATAGGGTATTGTATATAGACACAAATTTAAAATTATTTTTGATACATGTCATGTACATACATATATTTATTAACGTTTATTTGAGGTATTGTACTTACATAACTCTTAACAATGCAACATAAAGTTATAGAAAAAAACTTTTTGAAATGTGCTATTTTAAGCTGTTAGGGTTGATAAAAATTCAAGTTATGAATTATTTGGAATGGTTAGGAAATAAAAATTAATAGTCAGATAGTCAAATTAATGGTCATATTAAATACTGGTTTAGTTAATTACAATAAAATGTTGCGACCTGAGCTGCCCTACAATTGGGGGCCAAAAATGTCGAGAGCTGCTGTCAATGTTGGGACCCACACTGCCAAAAGCCTTGGGGGCCAAGTTGTTAGAGCCCGCACTGCCCCAAGCTGCTCTGGTCCACGGGTTGGTGTTCAGCAAGAGAGAGAGTGAGGACGAACTCGAGGAATGAAGACCAGAGTGCGATTCAATCCTGTTTATTCTTCAATCTCTCTTCCTAGTCCAAGTCCCAAGTCTTGAGTTCGTAGTCCCTAGTTCCTAGTCCCTAGTGCTTCCAAGTTCCAAGTTATTTCTTCCAAGTGCTAACTGCCTAATACTAACTCCAAGTTGTACTGTATCTCTAATGCCTAATAACTAATTCTCTGTTCCAAGTTGTACTCATGTCAAGTAAACTGTTGTCTGGTTTTCTTCTCACTTCTGTCTGCCTCTTGCCTTTTATATGTCTGTCTCACTTCTAAGCCAAGCCTCTAAGTCACACCCTTAAGTCATGCCCTTAGGCCTTGTCTCTAAATCTAATTTCTAAGTCATGCCCTTAAGTCTCAGCTCTAAATCACACCTTTAAGTCTCACACACCCAAGGAAAGATCCTGGGTATCTAAAACAAGATGTTATCAGAGTGTACTCAGCTGTTGTAGGCTAATGTAATCAAGTCTCTTCTCAGGGTGTATGGCTCAAGATGACTGCAAGGGTGATAGCGACTTCTGTTGGCTCCCCACAATTCAGATGGTAAATAGATAAGAATAAACAATGTTTGACAATTCAGATATTACATAACAATTCAGACACTAGATAGATAGATAGGGTCTGGCAGACCTCTAAGGAGACAGCTATATCAGGCTCTTGTCAGCATGCACTTCCTGACATCCACATCAGCATCTACCTTTGGTGACTGTACATGGGATGGATACCAAGGTGGAATGGTCTCCAGATGGCCTCTCCTTCAGTTTCTGTCCCACCCATTTCTTCATATTTGCTCCCTTGAGTATTTTTGTTACTCCTTGTAAGTAGGACCAAGGCATCCACACTTGATCTTCCTTCTTCATGAACTTCATGTGGTCTGTGAGTTGAGTCTTGGCTATTCCAAGCTTTTGGGCTAATATCCGCTTATCAGTGAGTAAATACCATGTGTGTTCTTTTGTGATTGGGTTACCTCACTCAGGATGATATTTTCTAGTTCCATCCACTTACTTAAGAATTTCCTGAATTCATTGTTTTTAATAGCTAAGTAATATTCCAGTGTGTAAATTTACCACATTTTTTGTATCCATTCCTCTGTTGAAGGGCATCTGGGTTCTTTCCAGCTTCTGGCTATTATAAATAAGGCTGCTATGAACATAGTGGAGCATATGTCCTTGTTATATGTTGGGGCATCTTATGAGTATATGCCTAGGAGTGGTATAGATGGATCCTCATGTAATGCTATGTCCAACTTTCTGAGGAACCGCCGGACTGATTTCTAGAGTGGTTGTACATGCTTGCAGTCCCACCAACAATGGAGAAGTATTTCTCATTCTTCACATCCTTGCCAGCATCTACTATCACCTGAGTTTTTGATCTTAGCCATTCTGACTGATGTGATGTGGTATCTCAGGGTTGTTTTGATTTGCATTTCCCTGATGACTAAGGATGTTGAGCATTTCTTAAGGTGCTTCTCGGCCATATGAGTTTCCTCAGTTGAGAATTCTTTAACTCTGTACCCCATTTTTAATAGGGTTATTTGATTGTCTGGAGTATAATTTTTTGAGTTCTTTGTATGTATTGGATAGTAGTCCTCTATTGGAGCCGGGCAGTGGTGGCGCACGTCTTTAATCTCTATTGGATGTAGGATTGGTAAAGATCTTTTCCCAATCTGTTAGTTGCCGTTTTGTCTTATTGACAATGTCCTTTGCCTTACAGAAGCTTTGCAATTTTGTGAGGTCTCATTTGTCAATTTTTGATCTTAGAGCATAAGCCATTGGTGTTCTGTTCAGGAACACTTCTCCTGTGCCTAGGTATTAGAGGGTCTTCCCCATCTTCTCTTCTATTAGTTTCAGTGTATCTGGTTTTATGTGAAGATCCTTTATCCATTTGGACTTGAGATTTGTACAAGGAGATAAAAATGGATTAATTTGCATCCTTCTACATGCTGACCTCAAGTTGAACCAGCACCATTTGCTGAAAATGCTGTCCTTTTTCCACTGGATGGTTTTAGCTCCTTTGTCAAAGATCAAGTGACCATAGGTGTGTGGGTTCATTTCTGGATCTTCAGTTCTATTCCATTGATCTTCCTGCCTGTCTCTGTACCAATACCATGCAGTTTTTGTCACTATTGCTCTATAATAGAGTTTGAAGTCAGGGATGGTGATTCCCCCAGAAGTTCTTTTATTGTTGAGAATAGTTCTCGATATCATGGGGTTTTTTGTTATTCCAAATGAATTTGCAAATTGCTCTTTCTATCTCTATGAAGAATTGATTTGGAATTTTGATGAGGATTGCATTGAACCTGTAGATTGCTTTTGGCAAGATGGCCATTTTTACTAAATTAATCCTGCCAATCCAGGAGCATGGGAGATCTTTCCCTTTTCTGAGGTCTTCTTCTATTTCTTTCTTCAGAGACTTGAAATTCTTGTCATACAGATCTTTCACTTGCTTGGTTAGGTTCACTCCAAGACATTTTCTATTATTTGTGACTATTGTGAAGGATGTCATTTCCTTAATTTCTATCTCAGCCTATTTATCCTTTGAGTAGAGGAAGGCTACTGATTTATTTGAATTGACTTTATATCCAGGCACTTTGCTGAAGTTGTTTATCAGGTTTAGGAGTTCTCTGGCGCAAGTTTTGGGGTCACTTAGGTATACTATCATATCATCTGCAAATAGTGATATTTTGACTTCTTCCTTTCCTATTTGTATCCCTTTTACTTCCTTTTGTTATCTAATTGCTCTGCCTAGGACTTCCAGTACTATATTGAATACGTAGGGTGAGAGTGAGCAGCCTTGTCTAGTCCCTGATCTTAGTGGAATTGCTTCTAGTTTCTCTCCATTTAGTTTGATGTTGGCTACTGGCTTGCTGTATATTGCTTTTACAATGTTTAGGTGTGGGCCTTGAATTCCTGATATTTCCATGACTTTTAACATGAAGGGATGTTGAATTTTGTCACATGGTTTCTCAGCATCTAGTGAGATGATCATGTGGTTTTTTTTCTTTGAGTTTATTTATGTAGTGGATTACATTGATATTTCTGAATATTGAACCATCCCTGCATTCCTGGGATGAAGCCTACTTGATCATGATGGATGATTGTTTTGATGTGTTCTTGGTTTCGTTTTGTGAGAATTTTATTGAGAATTTTTGTATCAATATTCATAAGAGAGATTGGTCTGTAGTTTTTCTTTGTTGTTTCTTTGTGAGGTTTAGATATGAGCATAATTGTAGCTTCATAGAATGAATTGGATATTTTTCCTTCTGTTTCTATTCTGTGGAATACTTTGAAGAGAATTGGTATTAGGTCTTCCTGGAAGGTCTGATAGAATTCTTCACTAAAGCCATCTAGTACCGGACTTTTTTGGTGGGGAGATTTTAATGACTTGCTTTTATCTCTTTAGGGGTTATGTGACTGTTTAGATGGTTTATCTGCTCCTGATTTAATTTTGGTACCTGGATCTGTTTAGAAAGTTGTTCATTTCATCCAGATTTTCTAATTTTGTTGAGTATAGGCCTTTGTAGTAGGATCTGATGATTTTTTTTTATTTTCCTCAGTTTCTATGTTGTCTCTCGCTTTTCAGTTCTGATTTTATTAATTTGAATACTGTCTCTGTGCCCATGGGTTAGTGTGGCAAAGAGTTTATCTATCGTGTTGATTTTCTCAAAGAACCAGCTCCTGGTTTTTGTTGATATTTTGTATAGTTCTTTCCGTTTCTACTTGGTTGATTTCAGCCCTGGTTTTTTTTTTTTTTTTTTTTTTTATTTCCTGCCATCTACTCCTTTTGGGTATATTTGCTTCTTTTTGTTCTAATGCTTTCGGGTGTGCTGTCAAGTTGTTAGTGTATGCTCTTTCCAATTTCATTTTGTAGGCATTTAAAGAGATGAGTTTTCTTCTTAGTATTGCTTTCATGGAGTCCCACATGTTTTGGTTTGATGTGTCCTCATATTCATTAAATTCTAAAATGTCTTTAATTTATTTCCTTCTTTCTTCCTTGATGAAGTCATCATTGAGCAGAGCATTGTTCAGTTTCCACATGTATGTGGGCTTTCTATTGTTTTGTCATTATTAAAGACCAGCCTTACTCTATAGTGGTCTGATAGGGTACAAGGGATTATTTCAATCTTTTTGTATCTGTTGAAGCCTTTTTTGTGATCAATTATATGGTCTATTTTGGAGAAGGTATCATGAGAAGCTGAGAAAAAGGTATATTCTTTTCTTTAGGATGAAATTTTCTATAGATATCAGTTAAATCCAATTGGTTCATAACTTCTGTTAGTTTTATTGTGTCTCAGTTTAGTTTTTGTTTCCATGATCTGTCCATTGCTGAGAGTTGGGTATTGAAATCTTTCACTATTAATGTGTGAGGTGCAATGTATGCTTTGAGCTTTAGTAAAGTTTCTTTTAAGTATGTGGGTGCCCTTGCATTTGGGGCATAGATGTTCAGAATTGAGAGTTCATCTTGGTATTTTTCCTTTGATGAATATGAAGTGTCCTCCCTTACCTTTTTTGATTACGTTTGGTTGAAAGTCGATTTTATTTGGTATTAGAATTGCTACTCCAGCTTGTTTCTTAGGACCACTTGCTTGGAAGATTTTTTCCATCCTTTTACTCTGAGGTAGTGTCTGTTTTTTCACAGAGGTGTGTTTCCTGTATGCAGCAAAATGCTGGGCCATGTTTATATATCCAGTCTGATAGTCTGTGTCTTTTTATTGGAGAATTGAATCTATTGCTATTAAGAGATATTAAGGAAAAATGAATGTTGCTTCCAGTTATTTTTGTTATTAGACGTGAAATTATGTTTTTGTAGCTATCTTCTTTTGGGGTTGTTGGATGATTACTTTCTTGCCTTTTCTAGGTTGTAGTTTCCTTCCTTGTGTTGGAGTTTTCCACCAATTATCCTTTGAAATGCTGGATTTGTGGTAAGATATTGTGTAAATTTGGTTTTGTCATGGAATATCTTGGTTTCTCCATCAATAGTGATTCAGAGTTTTGCTGGGTATAGTAGTCTGGGCTGGCATTCGTGTTCTCTTAGGGTGTGTATGATATCAGTCCAGGATCTTCTGGCTTTTATAATCTCTGGTGAGAAGACTGGTGTAATTCTTATAGGTCTGCCTTTATATGTTACTTTACCTTTTTCCCTTACTGCTTTTAGTATTTTTCTCTATTTTGTACATTTGATGTTTTGATTATTATGTGACAGGAGGTATTTCTTTTCTGGTCTAGACTATTTGGAGTTCTGTAGGCTTCTTGTATATTTATGGACACCTCTTTCTGTAGGTTAGGAAAGTTTTCTTCTACAATTTTGTTGAAGATATTTACTGGCCCTTTAAGTTGGGAGTCTTCAACCTCGTCTATACCTATTATCCTTAGGTTTGGCCTTCTCATTGTGTCCTGGATTTCCTGGATGTTTTGGGTTAGTAGCTTTTTGTATTTTGCATTTTGTTTGACAGTTGTGTCAATGTTTTCCATGGTATCTTCTGCACATAAGATTCTCTCTTCTATCTCTTGTATTCTGTTGGTGATACTTGTGTCTATGACTCCTCATCTTTTTCCTAGGTTTTCTACCTCCAGAGTAGTCTCCCTTTGTGATTTCTTTATTGTTTCTACTTCCATTTTTAGATCCTGGATGGTTTTGTTTAATACGTTCACCAGTTTAGTTGTGTTTTCATGCAATTCTTTAAGGGATTTTTGTGTTTCCTATTTCAAGACTTCTACCTGTCTACCTGTGTTCTCCTTCAATTCTTTGAGAGTGTTATTTATGTCCTTCTTAAAGTCCTCTATCATCAACATGAAAAGTGAGTTTAATTCTGAATCCTGCTTTTCAGGAGTGATGGGGTTTTCAAGGCTTGCTATGATGGGAGAGCTCTGTTCTGATGATGCCAAGTAACTTTGGATTCTGTTGCTTATGTTCTTGTGCTTGCCTTTCGCCATCTGGTTAACTCTAGTGCTACTTGTACTCCTTGTCTCTGACTGGAGCCTGTTTTTCCAGTTATCTTACTTGTGTCTGAACTCCTCAGGGTCCAGACGTCTCCATGATCTTATAATCCTGAGCTTCAGCTGCTCTGAGTACAGTGTCTCCTCTAGGATGTCTCAGGATAAGTGTCCACTGCTGTGAGTGCAGTGGCTCCTCTAGGATGTCTCAGGATACAGGTGCCCACTGCTTTGAGTTCAGTGGCCCCTCTAAGATGTCTCAGGATACGGTGTCCACACAGGAACAGACCATCTGGGTGTCTGCTCCAGGCACCAGGCCCAGGCTTGGGGCTGAAATGGAGTGGTATTACACAGGCGCGGAGTTTGGGTGTCTGCTGGGTCCTGAGCACTCCTTGACCTCAGTTGTAGCTCTGGGATGGACATAGGGCAGTGGGTAAATGTTCTTACGTGCCACTTTGAGTTCAGTGGCCCTTCTAGGATGTCCTGGGATACAGTGTCCAAACAGGAGAAGACCAGCTGGGTGTCTGCTCCAGGCACCAGGCTGAAAGTACAATATTTCAATACTATCCCTAACTTTTCCCTAGGGTTTTGGACCTCCCAACCCCCAGCAGCTACATATTTTTATTCATTCTCCTGGTTCCCTGAGCCTCCTCCTGTCTCTTCCCACACCTGATCCTGCTGACTGTTTTCCTTTCCTCTGCCAGTCTCTAACCCAGGTCTCTTCCTTCCTCTGCCTCACATTTTGATCCCTCTTCTAAGTGGGATTCAAACATCCTCAATTGGGCCTTTTTTCTTGTTTAACTTCTCAAGGTCTGTGAGTTGTTTTGTGGGTATTCTTTACTTGTTGGCAAATATTCACTTACCAGTGTGCACATTGCACTCATGTCCTTTTGGGATTTGGTTACCTCACTCAGGATATTATTTTCTATTTCTATCCATTTGTCTGCAAGATTCATGATGTCCATGTTTTTAAGAGGTGAGTAGTACTCCATTCTGTAAATGTATCCATTCTTCTGTTGAAGGACATCTCGGTTCTTTCCAGTTCCTGGATACTATAAATAAGGCTACTATGAAAATAGTGGAGCAAATGTCCTTGTGGTATGGTGGAACATCTTTTAGGTTTATGCTCAGGTGTGGTATAGCTGAGGACTCAGGTAGAACAATTTCCGATTTTTTGATTAATTGTGAGATTGATTCCCAGAGTGGTTGTACCAGTTTGAAATCCCACCAACAATGGTGGAGTGTTCCTCTTTCTGATCTTAGCCATTTTGACTGGTGTGAAGAGGCTCTTGGGGTCATTTGGATTTGCATTTCCCAATGACTAAGGAAAGGAAGGGGATGGCAACTCCATAGGAAGAACAACAATGTCGACTAACTGCCACCCCCTGGGAGCTCTCAGAGATTAAGACTCCAACCAAAGAGCAAACACTAGGCTATCCTGTGGCACTAGGCACGTAAGTAGCAAAACACTGACTTGTTTGGCTTCAGTGGGAGAGGAAGTGAAAATTATGTAGATACTTGATGCCCAAGAGAGAAAGGTTTCCAGGAGGGGCACCCACGCAGAGGGAAAGGGGAGTGGGAATGGGGCAATACCTCTGTGAGGAGTGATCAAGAGGTACGCAACACTTCTGAAGTATATAGATAAAATAATCATTTAATAAAATGATAAAAAGGAGAAAGCACAATGTTTTAAGCATAGCCAGTCCTTGTCAGGATAGTCTTCAGTCCTAATCCTGATACTGCTGACTTTCACCAGCTGTTACTTGGCAGCTTTCTGTATATATAGTGGCTCAGAATCCTGATCTGCCTGACTCTATGACTTTAACATATCCTACCAATAGGGGCCACCACTGCCAGCCAAGAGCTATATTCATTCCACACACTTAAAGACCTGGGTCACTGCCCTTTGGTGGGAAATAATCAATCACACTGAATGGAAAGTGACTTCACATGTTCTTGAGTTTGCTTATCATGGAAAAAAAGGGAGATCTAGCCACCTATCCTCCAATGCTAGGACCCTACCCTTTCGTTTGAATGGGCAGGGTCTCCAGGGAGACCCAGTTTTCCTTCTTCATACAAGAAGGTCCTGTCTCAGCCACAACACTGTGCAGACTCTTTCAGATTCTTCCAGAAGTGTGATGTGCTTATGGCCTATGAAAGGGTTAATGTCAGGGGTATGCAAACCCATTCATCTCAATGGTGTTTTGAAGGCTGAGGTATGTTTCCTCTGAAATTGTCATCTCTATGTCCCTGGCCTAGTTTTCTACAGCTCCCTCTGCAGATAAGTACACGCTGGCCAAGAACTAGATACATTCTCCTTACTCCAGTGAGCCTTGGGATTCCTCCCTGATGTGCATATCTCTTTCCCATACTTTACCAAGTCCATTCTAGTCAAGAGTTTGTTCCCAGCACAGTACCCCAAGGACTCCAATGATGTGAGTTATTGAAAAGCACCATTTTAAATAACTATTGAAATTTTGAACTAGTTATTGAAAATGGTGCTTTTCAATCCTCTAGCTTAAGACTTAAGTAAAGGACAATTTTCCATTGTTGACATTGCATTTACTTAAACGCATCACATTCACATTTCACTTTCCAATTGTATATTTCTAGTTTCCAGCTCCATCCTCATGTTGGCAAATTCAGTGAACATACAGAGA
>JANHMN010000005.1:67470659-67485809 GCA_030674055.1 Rhabdomys pumilio | reverse complement strand
AACAGATCCATGGTGGACCTGTGGTGTTAGACATGGAGAGCTTATGGACCGTTTCAGAGACCAGGAAGAGCCTCTCTGTATGTTCACTGAATTTGCCAACATGAAGATGGAGCTGGAAAGTAGAAATATACAATTGGAAAGTGAAATGTGAATGTGATGCGTTTAAGTAAATGTAATGCCAAAAATGGAAAATTGTCCTTTCACTAAGTCTTAAGCTAATGGATTGAAAAGCATCGTTTTCAATAACTCACTTCATTGTAGTCCTTGGGGTAATGTGCTTGGAACAAACTCTTGATTAGAATGGACTTGGAGGAGAAAGGAGGAAAGAACAGGAAAGCGATATGCACATTGGGGAGGAATCCCAAGGCTCACCGGAGTAAGGAGAATGTATCAAGTTCTTGGCCAGTATGTACTTATCTGCAGAGGGAGCTGTAGAAAACTGGGCCAGGGTCATAGGGATGAAAATTTCAGAGGAAACAGTACCTCAGCCTTCAAAACACAATGAGATGAATGGGTTTGTGTACCCATGACTTTAACCCTTTCATAGGCCATATGCACATCACTCTTCTGGAAGAATCTGAATGAGTCTGCACACTGTTGTGGCTGAGACAGGACCTTCTTTTATGAAGAAGAAAAACTAGGTCTCCCTGGAGACCCTGCCCATTCAAACGAAAGGGTAGGGTCCTCGCATTGGAGGATAGGCGGCTGGATCTCCCTTCCTTCCCCATGATAAGCAAGCTCAAGAATATGTGAAGTGACTTTCCATTCAGTCTGACTGATTGTTTCCCACCAAAGGGCAGTGACCCAGGTCTTTAAGTGTGTGGAATGAATATAGCTCTTGGCTGGCAGTGGTGGCCCCTATTGGTAGGATATGTTAAAGTCATAGAGTCAGGCAGATCAGGATTCTGAGCCACTGTATCTACAGAAAGCTGCCAAGTAACACCTGGTGAAAGCCAGAAGTATCGGAATTAGGACTGAGGATTATCCTGACAAGGACTGGCTATGCTTAAAACATTGTGGTTTCTCTTTTTTATTATTTTATTAAATGATTATTTTATTTATATACTTCAGAAGTGTTGCGTACCTCTTGATCACCCTTCACAGAGCTCTTCAACCATTCCCACTCC
Source organism: Rhabdomys pumilio (assembly GCA_030674055.1). Classification (NCBI taxonomy): domain Eukaryota; kingdom Metazoa; phylum Chordata; class Mammalia; order Rodentia; family Muridae; genus Rhabdomys; species Rhabdomys pumilio. The sequence continues at coordinate 67,484,682 of JANHMN010000005.1, read as the reverse complement.
CCTTTCCCTCTGAGTTCGGGTGCCCCTCCTGGAAACGTCCCTCCCTTGGGCATTAAGTCTCTACATCATTTTCGCTTCCTCTCCCACTGAGGCCAGACAAGGCAGTGGTTTGCTACATATGTGCCCGGTGCCTCAGACCAGCCCAGTGTTTGTTCTTTGGTTGGAGTCTTAATCTCTGAGAGCTTCCAGGGGGTGGCAGTTAGTTGATGTTGATGGTCTTCCTATGAAGTTGCCATTTCCTTCATTTCCTTAGTCGTCAGGAAATGCAAATCCAAATGACCCTGAGAGCTACCTCACACTAGTCAGAATGGCTAAGATCAAAAACTCAGATGACAGCAGATGCTGGCAAGGATGTGGAGAAAGAGGAACACTCCTCCATTGTTGGTGGGATTGCAAACTGGTACAACCACTCTGGGAATCAATCTCACAATTTTTCAAAAAATCAGAAATTGTTCTACCTGAGTCCTCAGCTATACCACACCTGAGCATAAACCTAAAAGATGTTCCACCATACCATAAGGACATTTGCTCCACTATTTTCATAGCAGCCTTATTTATACTATCCAGGAACTGGAAAGAACCCAGATGTCTTTCAACAGAAGAATGGATACATTTACAGAATGGAGTACTATTCACCTCTTAAAAACATGGACATCATGAATCTTGAAGACAAATGGATAGAAATAGAAAATAATATCTTGAGTGAGGTAACCAAATCCCCAAAAAAACATGAGTGCAATGTGCACACTAGTAAGTGAATAAAAGCAACATTCTTCTTTGAGTGCCACGCAGAGACCACCTTCCTTAAGGAAGACAAGGTCAAGTCCTCTCCTGTTTTATAACACCACCTCAGAAAGAGAAGCCAGAGGGTCCTTGAGGTCTTGTATTCCTTCCCTCAAATTATTTAAATCTTTATCAATGAGGGATTGGAGATGACCATAGTGATTATTGGAAGTTACCAAGGAAGCTATGCCCGTGCCTGCACCAATGGTACTAATCCCAAATATAACAGACAAGGCAAGGGCAGCCAGAGGTTCTCTCTTGGTTCTCAGAGAGGGTCTTTGATCTATAATATTAAGGAAGGACTCTGGATCAAAATGTGGAAGAATGGTAACAATTACACAATAATCTTTAGAATATAAAAAGCTGGGATTATATATATAAGGAGTCAAACCAGAAGCACAGGCAAAATATGTACCATCAGGTGCCAGGGTATATAAAAATACATCATTGAGGATCAATGTCTGGTTGCATACCAGAATCAAATCCTTAGGAGGGAGCATGGAGGGTCCCAAAAGACAGAGGCCTATTCCTGAAATGGACCTAAGGGTAAGACCTCCTTCAGGTGAATGAATCCCAAGGAGTCTGTTACCATCATTGGTAAAGGTGGGAATGGCGAGGATAGCTATCCCCTCGTAGAAGGGAGGAATGGGTGAAAAGCAAATCCAACATTCTTGATAGTTATTATCATTGGTATTGTGGATGGCCTCAAGAGAAGCATTTACCAAGGAAACAATGAGATCAGCAGAGCTAAGAGGGCCCTTGAGAACAGTAGGCTGAAACATGGTGGCCAAGAGTGCCAAGGGAGAGGGTGAAGGCAAAACGCCAGGGACGGCGGCCATAGGTTTGGGGGGGTTAAGAGGCCTTGAGGGTTGTTGTAGAACAGGATTGGGGCCCACAGCGGCAATATTTTTATTGGGAATGATCTTAAGAAGTTTTATTGTAAAGGTGAGCCCTGGGTCTTAGCAGCCAAATGACCAAGCAGTGCACTCTCTCAGATGCAAGCCCCATGTAAATCCTTTGGCCATCCAATCTTTATTGTTCCCCCTCTCAGTAAAGGAAATGAGGAGGGGAGAACACCAATTACTTTGACACTGGGATTTCATAGGGTCGGCCGTGGATACACCTAACTTTGGGAAGAAATTTTCTCTGTAGGGTAATATAATCCCAGGAGGAATGGGGCCTCCAATATGCATCTCCCGTGGTGTCACAGCCCCAGGATGCGCAGAAAAAATCAGAAAAATGGCAGCACTTGTAGCTGTGAGAATGATCTCTATGAGTGGGGCCAGGGCATACATAAAGGCCAGACGCATCATTGGCCAAGGAGACTCTCCTATCATAAGAGTTACAGCCAATAAGGTGGCCATCATGGTTGGGGTTAGGAGTATCAACCGGTCTATTCTGGGGCCAGTAGTGAGAGGGGGTTCCACAATCGGCGCTGGCCCCCAGGGCGAGGGCACAAAGGTTCACCTCTAAAGAGGGCCATGAAGGCTGGGTTCCAAGTGAAGAGCTGGAATTAACAATGTCTCCTGCCTGGTTTATTATGACCCAAGTAAAATTATAAACCTGATATGGGGAATGTTGAAGCTTGATACTCACAATCGGGTAAATCTGGAGCGTGAGCAGGAGAAGCAAGGCAACTGGATGCATTTTTCTGAAAGGAAGCACAATTAAGAACCATTCTCAGGGGGTATCCCTGGGGTGAGATTAGTCAATTTCACCAGTCTTTCTGGCAGCCATCTGGCATTTTGTTCTTTGGAATCATATATGCATGCGTGTCCTTTCCCCCAGATAAGGACTGGGTCGGGACCATTCCATTTGTATGTCAACGGATCCTTCCACATGGCCTTGGCATAGGAGTCTGCTGTAGTAGGGTGCCAATATCTGTCTGCTGCAGACTTTCCTCTTTCATCAAGGGTCAAAAAATTAAGAACAAATAATGCATGATTTAACAATGTCTTATAATTTCCTTTTTGAGGGTACAGGATATCCCCTGAATGTTGTAATTTTAAGAGCATATTCTTTAAGGTCTGATGTGCCCTTTCTACAATACCTTGTTGTGGAGCGCTGCTGCTGCACGCTTAAGATGGAGCCTGCCAGGCTTATGCTTTGGAGTAAACAAGTCCTTATTTGGTATGGAGACTGTGCTTGCTGGTAGCCTGATCTGTCGTCACGACCTCTTAACCTATGATAGTGTGAAGCGTGGTATGGGCATATGGGCAGTCCCATGAAGAGCATTTAAGCAGCGATCGAGGGGTAGTAGGCGGCACACCCTTGTTCTTGCTGTAACTGAAAGCACCTGAGTAAACTGTCTCTGGAAGGAACTGGTGTGCTAGTCTTTCTTCCCGCTGGTCGGGGTGATCGGTGCAGCACACCTTGTCCTTGAGGATTATATGGGATGCCCATAACATGTTTAATGTTAAGTTGGGCACAAAACTGTTTAAAGGAGGAGCTGGTATATCCAGGGCCGTTGTCAGTCTTAGGTATGGGCATAAAGGCAAGACAAAAAAAATCATATGACTAATAATATTTTTGATAGCTTCACCAGGTTGAAGTGAAGTGCAGAGAAAGCCACTAAAGGTATCAATAGAAACATGTATATATTTAAGTTTACCAAAAGGGGCAAAATGAGTAACATCCATTTGCCATATTTTTCCTGGGGCGAGGCCACGAGGGTTCACCCCCAAATGTAACTCGGGTAAGAAGGTGAGACATCCTTGACACTGACGTACAATTTGGCGTGCCTGTTCTCTGGTGATGGAAAACATCTGTCTGAAGGTCTGGGCATTCAGATGATGCAATTGGTGGACCTTTTGTGTTTGTTGTATAGGATCAGAGGGTAGGGCCAAGGTCACCAGGCTGGATGGAGACCCTCGGGTGACCCTATCAATGATATCATTTCCCTAGCTCAGGGGTCCAGGAAGACCAGAGTGGGTACATATGTGACCCACAAAAAACGGGTGGGACCTAGTTAAAATAATCTCCCAGAGCTCAGAAAAAAGGGGGGAGGCATTTGTAGATGGTCGTATAAAGGAAACAGTCTCCAACAAAGGGACTGATTGAGCCACATATGCACTGTCAGTGAACAAATTAAAAGCACAATCTGGGAGAGTCTTAAAGACTTGAATAACAGCAACCAATTCTACCAACTATGCTGAGGAAAAGTTGGTCTGAAACCTAGAAACCTGTCCACCTATATTAAAGGCTGCAACCCCAGAGGAAGATCCATCTGTAAAAAATCAATGGTGCTTGAGGAATGGGGGAATTCTTAGTCATTTTAGGGAAGACCACTGCCTGATGTTCAAGGCATTGTATGAGTTTGTCAGAGGGATAGTGGTTGTCTATCTTTCCCTGAAATGAAATACAATTAATGGCCCATTTGTCTGATGTCTGGAGTAGCCATCGTACTTGGGCGGCATCATAGGGAACACTAAGAAGGTCAGGGTCTTTACCAAAAAGTTTCAGGGAGGTTTCTCTTCCCATTCTTATTATTTGTGCCACTAGGGAGGGATAAACAGATAGTACTTTAAAAGGGGTGGCAGGCAAATAAAGCCAATGCAAAGGTTTAGTCTGCCACAACAATCCCGTGGGGGCAAACATGGTGGAAAAAACAAATAACCATAAGGGGGAGGTGGGAGAATAATAAGTAATAGTCTGTTGTTGAATGGCTTTCTCCACAAGCTTAAGGGCAGGGGTGGCCTCAGGGGTTAAAATACGGGGGGAAGAGGGGTCAGAGTCTCCTCGAAGAATATCAAATAGAGGCTTAAGCTCTCCAGTTGTTAATTTTAGATAGGGGTGTAACCAATTTATACCTCCCAAGAGGCGTTGAAAATCATTAAGTGTTTGTAAGGAGTCTTTTCTGAGTTCAATTTTTTGAGAAAGAACCTTAGAGGGGTAAAGTTCAAAACCCAAGAATAAATACTGGGGCTGTAGCTGGACCTTTTCGGGAGCAATCTGCAGCCCAAGGTCTTGGAGGGCAGTTACCAACTCTTGGCCAATTCTAAACAAGGGTGGTCTCATCAGGACTTGCCAAAAGGATGTCATCCATGTAATGGATGACATACAATTCAGGGTATCTAAGACAAAAGGGATCAATGGCCTCGGCCACAAATTTTTGACAAAGAGTGGGACTATTGGCCATGCCTTGAGGTAGGACCCTCCACTGAAATCGTGGAGATGGCCCAATGCAATTAATGATGGGAAGGCTAAAGGCAAAGCGCTTACTATCTTCTGGGTTTTAGGGGGATACAGAAAAAACAATCTTTCAAATCAATAACCATCTTGTTGTAACCCTTAGGTATTGCCACAGGAGAGGGGAGGCCAGGCTGGAGGGCTCCCATTGGGACCATAGTCTTATTAATTTCTCTGAGGTCTTGGAGCAGTCTCCATCTGCCTCCTTTCTTTTGTATTACAAAAATGGGAGTATTCCAAGGGGAGGTAGAGGGTTCAATGTGGCCAGCATCTAATTGTTCCTGCACTAACTGCATGGCCGCTGAAAGTTTATGTTGGGAGAGGGACCATTGGTCGATATAGACAGGGGAATCTGACTTCCAGGTGATTTTATCTGCCTGGTGTGCAGGGGGAGCAATGGCCTTAGGAAAAATTTGAATCATAACCTAATCCTGAGGGTGAGGTCTTTGGTGTAACAGCAATTGGGGTGGAGATCCCTTGGTTGTGTTTGCCCAAGCCTTGTCCAGGGATAAACCCCTGGTCCAGCATCTGGTGGGTGACAGCCGCAGAGGGGCTAAACATAAGGACTCCCATTTGACTCAATACATCTTGACCCCATAAGTTTATAGGAAGGCCAGGTACAATGAACGGTCTAACATGTCTAGTATTACCCTCAGGATCCTCCCAATTTAGTAATTGGGAGCTTTGAAGGGTGTCGGTGGACTGGCCAATGCCTTGAAGGTGGGTTAAAGAAGGCTGACAGGGCCAAGAGGAGGGCCAAGAGGCCTGTGAAATAACTGTAGAGTCTGCTCCTAAATCAAGATTGCCCTCAAAAGCTTTGCCATTGAGTTTAAGTTTGAGTTGTGGGCATTTTTGTGAAAGTCTCTGGACCCAATAAACATCTGAGGACCCTGGGGTGGAAGCTCCCCAGGATGGGCCCAAGGAGGGTAGTGAGGTATCCAATGGGAGGGGGAGGGCCTGTGCAAGGCGTTGTCCCTGACGGATGTGGAGAGGCCCTCTGGAGCTAGTGGCCAAAACTTTAATTTCTCCAGAGTAATCATTATCAATGATTGAAGGAAAGATGGTAATGCCTTGAAGCGTGGCAGATGCTCTGCCCAAGATAAGATAATAAGTCTGGGATGGAGGGGGCCCAAAAACACCAGTAGGAATTATTTGGACTCCTCCGTCTGCATCTAATATTGTATTGGAGGAGGCACAGAGGTCCAGTCCTGCGCTCCCTGGGGTAGCTCTAAGGAGGGCTGAGGCTGGTTTGGGAGCTGCTGATGAAGGGTTTGATGTGGCCCTGCCTGGCTGTTCCCCGAGGCTGGCAGGAAGGAGACTGGCTGAGGGGCCCGGGGCTGGCCCCGAACCCCATTTCCCGGAAGGGGAGGGAGTGGGTTGCCCAGAACATCAGTTTTGGAGTGGCAGGTGTTAGCCCAATGTCTGCCTCACTTACAGAGAGGGCAAGGGGGTCATTGGAGGTGGACGTTCTCCCCTCAGTTGAGGCAGGGGCTGAGCCACAGGTCTACCCTGAGGGCACTGTTTAGCAAAGTGACCCAATTGACCACATCTGAAACAGGCGGATCCACCCGCTCCACCATTAGTGGCTGCTCCCACAGCCAGATTGATGGCTTGTGAGACCTTCTGGGCAAAGAGATCTACATCTTTGCAGATACGAATCATCTCATCTAAATCTTTATTTTTATATTTTCCTTGAAGGGCAGCCCTACAGGCAGAGTTAGCATTCTCATAAGCAAGCTGTTTATTTTCTCCCTGGCCAGGTCCCAGAGATCTCTCAGCCGCTTCTAGGAGGTGAGCGACAAACTCTGAAAACTCTTCTTGATTGCCCTGAGTGATTTTAATCAATGGGGAAAGAACAGAGTCTTTCATGGGAATGGCTCTCCAGGCACTCATAGCTGCCAAAGAGGACTGAGCTAAGAGACCCAGAGAAAATTTTTGTTGTCTTAGTTTGGAGGCATATTTCCCTTGACCCAGGAGTTTATCAAGCATCCATTTATTGGAGGGTGAGTGTGTGCTCGAGAGATTGACTTGTGCTTGTGACCTGCAACGGTCAGCACAATCGGCTTGCCAAGAAAGGAATTGTCCCCGAGTCAGGACAGATTGAGCGACAGTGAGCCATTCATTGGGAGTTAAATATCTACCTCCACCAAGACTCTCAAGGAGGGAAAGAGTAAAGGGGGTATTAGGGCCATAGTTTCTAACAGCCGAATTTAAATTTTCAAGATGTCTAAAACAGAGTTTTTTGAAGATTGTGGGGTCCCCTGTAGAGTCTTCATCATCACTTTTATTTTCAATTTCTGTACTAGATTCATCCTCAGAGGAACCGGCCTCAATCTCGGGCTGGGGGCGCGGTTTTCAGGAGGGCTTGCAAGAAAGACGAGAAGAAGAATCAGGAGCAAAGCGGGAAGAAGATGCAGCAGTAGCTGAGGAAGGAGAGCGCCAACTGGGGGTGGTGGCGGAGTTTGCCGGGACGCAGAGTCCAGAGGCTGGAGCTCGGAGTCTGAAGTCTCGGGCGTTGGTGAGGAAGCAACCTGCGATAGGGTGACAGGAAAGGCTAGGCGAAGGGAATCTTGAAAAGGGGCAGCGGAAGAAGAAAGAATCGAGAGACGTGAAACTTGTTTTTGGAGATGGAGAATATCCATCAGTTCACGAACCTGAGAAGATAGGTGGTCCCGCATATCGGCAAGAGAATCAGGCAAAACGGCAGGGAATATCAGGAAGGCAAGTGTAGGGCGGGGGGGGGGGGGGCAGAAGGCTCCGCAAGAGAAGGCCGATCAGGATTATGATATCAGGCAGCTTCATCTTCCAGGGTATCAGCGGTGGCGGGGTCTAAAGATTCTGGGTCAGGGGCCAGAGTTATCAGCTGAAAAAGCGGCAAAGGAGAGAAGGAATGGCACTTAGAAGCAAGACAGGGAGGACAGAGAGAGGTAGACTCTGCTGCACAACCGAGCATTCACCAGCAGAGGGCGAGCACGGCTTTTGTAGAACAGGGTTACAAAGATGAGTGGAAAAAGGAATCTGTGGATCAGAGCCAGCTGCAGGAGCCAGAGCTATGGCGGCAGCGGCTGAAGAAACATAAGTAGGAGGCTGAGAATTCAGGGGAGGGGGATCGAGAGAAGGCAAATCTGGATAGAGGCAAGGTGAATCAGAAGCAGAGGAGGCCTGATCAGGAGGGATATCTATGAGAGTAAAAGAAACGGAAGCCTGAGACGGAGGCCGGGAGGGCTGACGAGAGGGGCAGGTAGAATTAGACTGAGACTGTGATAAGCAATATTCAGCAACAGACAAAAGCTGTCACTTCCCTGAATCTTTATCAGCATCTTCAATAATATCTCTAATAATACCCCAAAAAGAAAAAATTGTTGCAGTAACAGTAGCATCGCCTTCAACTTTAATTTTCTCATTTAATTCACATCCTACTTTCTGCCACTTCTTGGGATGGATGATAGGACCATCAATCATAAACCAAGGACACTTTTCATCAATAAAGACAAAAAAAACTTATGAGATCCTTCTTTTTAACCCTTATTCCTCTCACTCTGAGTGCATGTTTGAGGTCCTTTATGAAGGCAGCCTCCTTTGACAAAGAATGACCCATTCTTATGGGATGGAATGAAAATGAAACTCACACGGGCTACGATCCCTGTCTCACTCAATCTTGATGTCGTGCGCACGCTTCAATGAAGGTCCGTCCGGAGGGGTCCATGCCTCAAGCCCCACGTCTGGGTGCCACCTGATCCGACCCACGAGTCTTGTAATTCATGAGGGGGCGAGGAGGACCACAACCTGAAAAAGAAGAACCGGCGAGAGAGGGAAAGGACTCGAGGAAGCAGTTGCTTGTCAGGAGCCATGTATTTGGGCGTGAGGCCTTTTTATAATATGCTTTACAAAGGGAGGGTGTAAGAGAGGCCAGGTGATGGGAAAGTATAGTGGGAAAGTACAGAATCTTCTCAGCCTGTGCCCTGAAACAATTGATGATCTAACTCCTTTTCTCAAAAGACACGGTACACTGCTTTGAATCTACCTGCAGCTGCCAGGCAGGATCTTGTGGTTGTCAACCTGCAGGGGACATTGTGCAAGTGGAGAGAGGTGGTAGGTGGGGAGAAATAGGGGATGAAGGTGAGGGGGCGAGGGTCCTGGCTTCTGACAGTATCCAGAAACTGGAAAGAACCCAGATGTCCTTCAATAGAGGAATGGATACATTTACACCATGGAGTACTGCTAACCTCTTAAAAAGATGGACATCATGAAACTTGCAGACAAATGGATAGAATTAGAAAATAATATCCTGAGTGAGGTAACTGAATCCTAAGGACATGAGTGCTATGTGCAAACTGGTAAGTGAATATTAGCCACAAGTACAGAATACCCACAAAACAACTCACAGACCTTGAGAGTTAAACAAGAAGGAAGGGTGTGGTGCACCAACGTCATTGTGTGTGGTGTGCCAACGTCATCACGCACTATCACACTGCCGCCATTGGAAGATGGCGCCGACATCAGCCCGGGCTCATCCCACTTAACTAGTAAACAAGTGCTCAGAGCATGCTCAGATTCCCTTGAACCAGCCTACATGTGACGCATCCCGAGACGTCATATTCTCCTGAGCTCTGCTAGCCAATCACAGAGGTACACGCCGACCTAATAGGTATTTAAGGACGTATCCCTTTCCTATCAGGGTCTTCCCTTCCATTCCGGCTGCAATAAAGCCTGCTGTAGAAGAATCCTGTTGTCTGAGTCCGTTCTTGCTGGCGAGATCGTGACGAGGACAGCCACAATTGGTGCCGAAACCCGGGAACATCCATCTGTGGGTACCGAGGGAGACCCCCATCTCTGGGAGGATTCAGAACTACAGATCTGGTACGGATCAGAAAGGTATGCTCTCTTACTCACTTGAGGTCGGCCTTGCTTTCATATTGGTAGCAGTGGCCCTCCTTCTGGTTCTTCTTGTATTGTAAAATCTCAGAAAAGGCATTTATTCTGTTTGGCAGCTTATTTACTCTTGTTTGAAGGACGAGCAGTGTAGTGCAGAAATACGTGCAGGCCAGGAGAACCTCCAGGGAGTTCAGCAGAGCATGTCAGAATCTGACCAGGAAACAAGAAGTGGTGCACGCAAAAAACGGCTTAGAGCCCCCAAGAATTCAGTCCCCTCAGACAAGATTGTAGAGGAGTCAGGGAAGAGCAAGTACGCTCTGGGAGAGAACGAGGTTGCTATTTAAAGAAAGGTGAAAAATAAGGTTAAAACTCTTTATCCATTTAAAGAATTGGAAGCTCTTAAGTTAGGTTCCTCTGAAGAGGAAAATTTTGATTCCTCTGAAGAGGAGGATTTGAAAGAGGAGTTAAAAGAAGTCAAAGAGAGGGGAGCTGAGTGCTCCCAGAGAGATAAGGAAAGGAAAGAAGGGAATAAAGAGGCAAAAAAGATTTATCCCAGCCTTAAGACCAGCAAGGGGTTAAGTAAATAGTTTTGTGCTATCTTAAAAACTTCTGAGGGTAAGAGACTGCAGGCTAGGGTGATTAACACCTGCAGCCTAACTGCAGAAGATTAGGCAATGTGGCCTTTGTTCTATCTCAGCAGGAATTGCTGGGCTCTAACTTACTGCTGGGTCACAGGAAGAAAAGACACTTAGAAAAATTGCTACAAAGTTTTTTTTTTCTTTCATTAATATGACCCTTGAAGGAACACAGACAGTATGGTTTCCCCACATTCCACAGTTTTAGTTGGCTATCTGTAGAGACAGAGACAATTTCTTCACCACTTACAAACTTGGCATAAGACACTGCTTTCTGAATGTCCTTGAGGAATGGCCCTGACTCATGAGGCACTCAATCTCACTAGAGAGCTGTGGCGAGGGGGAGGTGGCTGCAGGGTTAGCAGTGACACCTCCACCTTGTTGATAGCTACTTGCTTTTCATTCTGAGTTGATCCTCCGAGGGAATGTTTTGGAGAACAACTTTGGATATATAATATTTCTGCTGTCAGAAATGAGACTAACACCACGACTAGCCTATCTAATATCACCTATAATAATATGTTTGCCTATCATTCATTTAGCCCAGCACCTGTATGTGTACAGACACCGTTCTTCTTTTTATTAAACAATAATGTGAGTAGTAATGTTCTAGCTTGTTACAATAGTGATATACAATACTATCTAACAAAATGCTGGAATGGGCACAATGATACGGCTCTATTGGTAAAGTTTCCCACATTTGTTCCCATGCCAGTTGAGGCGGAGCCAAATAATTTCCCACTTCTCACTCTACTCAGAGAAAAATGAGATTTTGGAATAACAACAATATAGCTATGACCCAGCAAGTGCAAACTGCTGAGACTATTAATAGTGTGGTAGAGCAAACAGCTACAACTCTAGCCACTCAACAAGAGCATAATGCTCATTTGGTCTCAGGACTCCTGTTGGTTAACCAAAGAGTAGATTTAATTCAGGACCAAGTAGAAGACTTATTTAGGATTGTCCAATTGTCCTGCATTTCTCCCATGAAAGGCTTATGTGTTACCCCTATGAAAGCTAACTTCTCTCAGTCTATCAAACAGAGTTGACTCTTATCAAACTTCCTAAAGGACAACTGGACGGCGAAATCAGAACGACTATCTCGAGAATTGCTCTTTCAGATTGCCACCCTAAATGGCAACCCGCTTGCCCAGGTTTGTTCCCGTGCCAGTTGAGGCACCCAATAGTTTGAGTCGCTTCAGGGTGCAGAGAGATTTTGGTATCTCAGCCATCATTGTGGGCATTATTGCAGGAGCCGCAGTAGTGGGATCAGTTACAGCCTCTGCTCTTGCCTTATCTACCTCAGTACAAACAGCTGATACTATAAACCAGCTGTCCGCCTCAGTAACTTCAGCCCTTGATGTCCAGGCCTCGGCTAACTCACAAATAATGGGAGGCCTAATGTTGGTAAACCAACGCATAGACCTGGTCCAAGAACAAATTGACATCCTGTGGCAGCTGGCCCAATTGGGCTGCGAACAAAAAATGCCAGGATTATGTATCACTTCCATACAATATAAAAATTTTACTCGTGCAGCAAATTTGTCTAAAACTCTTTCTCAGTTTTTATTACAGAATTGGACTTTGGAATTTGAAGAAACGCTTTGCCAGCTACGTTTTGCCATCATTGAAGTGAATTCGACTCGCCTTGATTTATCCCTAACCGAGGGGCTGTCCTCTTGGGTCTCTTCAGCTATTTCTTATTTCAAAGAATGGTTGGGAGTGGGTGTTTTTGGAGTAGTCCTATGCCTTGGTCTGGCAGGTACTCTCTTCTTATTGTGTAAATTACGAGCTCAAAGGAAAAGAGACAAAGTAGTGCTGGCTCAAGCCTTTGCCGCTCTGGAAAATGGAGAGTCTCTGGGAATCTGGATGTCTATTTTAAAAGATTGATGCCTCTTACCCTATTAGTTCTTAGATTTGGCTTTTATTGCTGTTAGTTTTGGCTTTTGCTATTGAAAACACACAGAAGAACACTGGGAACCAACCCAGGCATCTAGTCCATCCAACACTTGTTAACCCCAGAGGGCACAGGTTTGCATTGCACCTGGGAGAGTGTGGACACGGTCTGGAGTTAAGGTTGCCCCTACACTCATTAACCTTGGGAGGGCTCAAGTTCCCATTGCACCCCTGGGGAGTGTGGAGGCCCGGGCCTGCCTCGTTGATTGGAGATGAGTCCTATCAAAACCTTGTCTCTTTGATCATTGAGTGTCTGCCTGGCCCATCATGTCCTTCTGTTGTGCGTACGTATTGGACTTGGGCCTCAGAGAGAGCCCACAAAATTTATTAAAACAATTAGGGGGAGATGTGGTGCGCCAATGTCATTGTGTGTGGTGTGCCAACATCATCACGCACTATCACACTGCTACCATTGGAAGATGGTGCCGACATCAGCCCGGGCTCATCCCACTTAACTAGTAAACAAGTGCTCAGAGCATGCTCAGAGTCCCTTGAACCAGCCTACATGTGACACATCCCGAGACGTCATATTCTCCTGAGCTCTGCTAGCCAATCACAGAGGTACACGCCGACCTAATAGGTATTTAAGGACGTATCCCTTTCCTATCAGGGTCTTCCCTTCCATTCCGGCTGCAATAAAGCCTGCTGTAGAAGAATCCTGTTGTCTGAGTCCGTTCTTGCTGGCGAGATTGTGACAAGGACAGCCACAGAAGGGCCAATTGAGGATGCTTGAATCCCACTTAGAAGAGGAGTCAAAATGGGAGGAAGAGGGAGAAAGGGACCTGGTTAGAGCTGGCAGATGCAAGGCATACAGTCAGCAGGATCAGGTGTGGGAAGAGACAGGAGGAGGCTCAGGGAATCAGAAGAATGAATGGAAATATGCAGCTGCTGGGGGTTGGGAGGTCTGAACTCCTAGGGAAAAGTTAGAGATAGTATTGAAACATTGTATTTTCAGATGGGTGCCTGGAGCAGACACCCAACTGGTCTTCTCCTGTGTGGACACTGTATCCCAGGACATCCTAGAAGGGCCACAGAACTCACAGTGGCAGGTAAGAAGAACATTCACCCACTGCCCTATGCCCACCCCAGAGCTACAACTGGGGGCAGGGAGTGCTCAGGACCCAGCAGACACTGAAATTCTGCCCCTGTGTAATATCACTCCATTTCAGCCCCTAGCCTGGGCCTGGTGCCTGGAGCAGACACCCAGCTGGTCTGTTCCTATGTGGACACCATATCCTGAGACATCCTAGAGGGGCCACTGGACTCAGAGAGACAGACACTATACCCCGAGACATCCTAGAGGAGCCACTGAACTCAAAGCAGTGGGCACCCGTATCCTGAGACATCCTAGAGGAGCCACTGCACTCAGAGCAGTGGACACTTATCCTGAGGCATCCTAGAGGAGACACTGTACTCAGAGCAGCTGGAGCTCGGGATTATAAGATCATGGAGACGTCTGGACCCTGAGGAGTTCAGACCCAAGTAAGATAACTGGAAAAACAGGCTCCAGTCAGAGACAAGGAGTACAAGTAGCACTAGAGTTAACCAGATGGCGAAAGGCAAGCACAAGAACATAAGCAACAGAA
>JANHMN010000005.1:67456732-67470559 GCA_030674055.1 Rhabdomys pumilio | reverse complement strand
ACACTTCATATTCATCAAAGGAAAAATATACCAAGATGAACTCTCAATTCTGAACATCTATGCCCCAAATGCCAGGGCACCCACATACATAAAAGAAACTTTACTAAAGCTCAAAGCATACATTGCACCTCACACAATAATAGTGGGGGGATTTCAACACTGCACTCTCAGCAATGGACAGATCATGGAAACAGAAACTAAACCTAGACACAATAAAACTAACAGAAGTTATGAACCAATTGGATTTAACTGATATCTATAGAACATTTCATCCTAAAGAAAAGAATATACCTTTTTCTCAGCACCTCATGGTACCTTCTCCAAAATAGACCGTATAATTGATCACAAAAAAAGGCTTCAACAGATACAAAAAGATTGAAGTAATCCCTTGTACTCTATCAGACCACCATAGACTAAGGCTGGTCTTTAATAATGACAAAAACAATAGAAATCCCACATACACATGGAAACAGAACAATGCTCTACTCAATGATGACTTCGTCAAGGAAGAAAGAATGAAAGAAATTAAAGACTTTTTAGAATTTAATGAAAATGAGGACACATCATACCAAAACCTGTGGGACTCCATAAAAGCAGTACTAAGAAAAAAACTCATAGCTCTAAATGCCTACAAAAAGAAACTGGAAAGAGCATACACTAACAACTTGACAGCACACCTTTAGAACAAAAAGAAGCAAATATACCCAAGAGGAGTAGATGGCAGGAAATAATCAAACCCAGGGCTGAAATCAACCAAGTAGAAACGGAAAGAACTATACAAAATATCAACAAAACCAGAAGCTGGTTCTTTGATAAAATCAACAAGATAGATAAACCCTTAGCCACACTAACCAAAGGGCACAGAGATGGTATTCAAATTAATAAAATCAGAACTGAAAAGGGAGAGACAACAACAGAAACTGAGGAAAATAAAAAAATCATCAGATCCTACTACAAAGGCCTATACTCAACAAAATTGGAAAATCTGAATGAAATGGACAATTTTCTAGACAGATACCAGGTACTAAAATTAAATCAGGAGCAGATAAACTATCTAACCAGTCACATAACCCCTAAAGAAATAAAAGCAAGTCATTAAAAGTCTCCCCACCAAAAAAGTTCGATACTAGATGGCTTTAGTGAAGAATTCTATCAGACCTTCCAGGAAGACCTAATACCAATTCTCGTCAAACTATTCCACAGAATAGAAACAGAAGGAACAATACCCAGTTTGTTCTATGAAGCTATAATTATGCTCATATCTAAATCTCACAAAGAAACAACAAAGAAAGAGAACTACAGACCAATCTCTCTTATGAATATTGATGCAAAAATTCTCAATAAAATTCGCACAAACCAAATCCAAGAGCCCATCAAAACAATCACCCATCATGATCAAGTAAGCTTTATCCCAGGAATGCAGGGATGGTTCAATATTCGGAAATTCATCAATGTAATCCACTACATAAATAAACTCAATGAAAAAAACCACATGATCATCTCACTAGATGCTGAGAAACCATGTGACAAAATTCAACATCCCTTCATGTTAAAAGTCATGGAAAGATCAGGAATTCAAGGCCCATGCCTAAACATTGTAAAAGTAATATGCAGCAAGCCAGTAGCCAACATCAAACTAAATGGAGGGAAACTTGAAGCAATCTCACTAAGATCAGGGACTAGACAAGGCTGCCCACTCTCACCATACCTATTTAATATAGTACTGGAAGTCCTAGCTAGAGTGATTAGACAACAAAAGGAAGTCAAAGGGATACAAATAGGAAAGGAAGAAGTCAAAATTTCACTATTTGCAGATGATATGATAGTATACTTAAGTGACCCTAAAATTTCCATCAGAGAACTCCTAAACCTGATATACAACTTCAGTAAAGTGGCTGGATATAAATAAAATCAACTCAAACAAATCAGTAGCCTTCCTCTACTCAAAAGATAAACAGGCTGAGAAAGAAATTAGCTTTTGTTTTTCTGTTGGATAAAAGTGAAAGAAATTTGCCCCAACCACAACTCTGGGGCCTCACATTGGCCAGCAGAATATAGCTTTCCTAGGACAGAATGCTGTTTTTGGAAACAGAAAGGCATTATCTTTTTATTTGAAATTATGAACATACCTCATGTGGACAAATGTTGTGGATAGCCCCAGCCTCGTGTTTTGATGGTAAATCCACTCCTGGGAGGGGCTGCAGAGGAGGAGTGAATCTTGTGAACTTTCTGTCCAATTGAATTTGTAAAATAAAGGCTAGAGCCAGTGATTGGGTAGTAGAAGGGGAGGTGGAGAAAAAGGCTTAGGGGAGGAGTCAGAAAAGGAGGAGTCAGAAGAGGAGGAGTCAGAAGAGGAAGTCAATGGGAGAGAGACTACAGAGGCAAAGAAGTAGCCAGAGGTGAAAAAACAATGGAGGAGAAGAATGTGGCCTAGAAAAACCGCAAGTTGTAAGGGATCTTATACCTGGGGAATAGAGGAGTGCAATGGTAAATCTGCCCAATCTAGGTTTGCAGATTATAATCATAAATATGGAGTTGTGTTTTCCTTGACCGGACTTATTTGGGTCAGAGATTTACCACAACAAATTGGTGCCCAACTTATTACTTAAAACTCAACCAACCTGAGATAAAATTTCATTGCCTACCAAACCCTGAATACTACTCGGGCAGCCTTCTAGGCTGCACCACCATGTATTGAAAACTGAGTGGATCTGAGGGCCTACAAAGAACTGCAGAAAGGATTCATCCCCCAGCCCCTAGACAGAGAGCTATGGCCAGGGTCAGAAGCAGCACTAAGTCTGCAGCTGGGCTTGCCCATTGCCCTGTAAAAACTGCAAGGAGGGATGGATGATCCTAGAACACAACTGCCTGCAAGGTAGTTTTCAGGCAGAAACAGTGAACTGAGGGCTCCGGACCAAGTAATTCTTTGATATAAAAAAGACACACATGACCTTTTGAAACTTAAAGATGACAAAAACAATGAATATCTTTTGGTCTTTATGTGATGATATTTTGAATGGTTTGACAGGAATCGACTTAGGGAACATAGACACCTTATCATTTATCAATATCGCAATATTTATTCTCTTGATTTACTATGTTTTCTCAAAACACAGGGCCCTAGATGAAAAATTCCTTGCCTTGGAAGAGAAATTACAAGTAACATTAGAACTAAAATACAGGATTTTATTGGTCAAAATAAGCAACAGCAAGGAGATAGAGATAAAATTTGGAAACAAAGTCTAGAAGATAATTTACTAAGGTTAGCAAATCAAAATAAGGCAGACACTGCAATATTACAATTACCACATAAAGAGAAGTTAAAGTTATTGAAGCAGGGCTTAGAACAGAAGATACAGGAAATTATAGAGCAGCATGAACATCAGAAAGAGAAGCTTATGACTTGGCAACAAGGCTTAGAGGAAACAGTGGAATTAAGACACAAGAAATTATAGATCAGAATAAGAGACAGAAAGATGAAAATGAAGGTGGGAGACAGGAGCTTGAAAAGATGATAGAACAGAGGATGCAACAGCTCACAGATCAGACTGAGCAGCAGAGAGAAAATAATGAGGAGTGGAAGCAAGACTTGGAGAATAACCTTGTAAAATTAATCAATCAAAATAAAATGGACAGCAAACCATCAGAGTTACAATGTAAGGAAAAATTCAAAATCTTGAGGCAGAACCTTGAACAGAGACTACAGGAACTCAAGGAACAGGAAGAGGAACAAAAGGAGAGCTATGAAGAGTGGACATAGACCTTAAGGGAGGAATTTAAAATTTCAGTTAAGGAAAATACTCAGGTAGAGACAGAAGAAACTAGAGAAAATTAATCAAGGGTTATTAGAAAACACACTTTAGTCTATCAGGTTAACATACAACAAAGACCTCCAGACATTGTTTATCCAAGGCATTATGAGGAATTTGAATGGCAACCCATGGATGTGTTAGATCTGAGAAAGTTCAAGAAAAGTGTCACTAATTTTGGAATGCACTCGCCGTTTGTAAAGCAAATCCTGACTTGGGCTATTAAAAATAGAATAATCCCCCAAGACTGGAAAGATATGGCAAGAGCAATACTAGAACCTGCCGCAAATTTACAATGGGTCACATAGTGGAGAGATGAGGTAAGGGAGATAGCATGACAAAATAGAGCTAGGGGAAAAGAGATTTCCATAGACCAACTGCTTAGTGAAGGTCGCTTTGCTGAAATAGAGGTGTAGGCTGTATATGATGAAGAAACTGTGGCATTGTGTAGATTGTCAGCCTTAAAGGCCTGGGACAAAGTTGCAGAATCCGGGAAGAGACTTGACCCATTTAATCAAGTCATACCACTTCCAAAAGAAACCTTCCCTGTCTTTTTACCTAGGCTAACCTCAGCTGTTTAAAGGAGTGTATCAGATTCAGTAGCAAAAAAGGCAATAATTGAGTCTTTAGCCTTTGAAAATGCAACTGCTGAATGCAAGGAAGTAATCA
Source organism: Rhabdomys pumilio (assembly GCA_030674055.1). Taxonomy (NCBI): domain Eukaryota; kingdom Metazoa; phylum Chordata; class Mammalia; order Rodentia; family Muridae; genus Rhabdomys; species Rhabdomys pumilio. The sequence continues at coordinate 67,466,081 of JANHMN010000005.1, read as the reverse complement.
GACGACTGAGGGCAAGGTCAGCATCAATAGATGAGTGGATTAGATACACAGATGATGTTGGATCTTGCTCAGCTAATTTAATGGTAATAGGAAAAGCTGCCACTAGACACCTAGAGATGACCCAAGATTTCAAGTGTTTTAATTGTGATGAATGGGGTCATCTCAGAAACGACTGCAGGAAAAACCAAAGTAATACAAAACGGGGGCCTATGCCTTCTGGAATATGTCAAAGATGTGGCAAAGGCTGACATCTGACTAGGGAATGTAGAGCAACAACAGACAAATGGGGCAATACCCTGCCAAAAATCTCCCAGGGGGGCCTCTCGCAGGCCCCAATGCCAGGCAGGGAGAGTTCTCTTCCTCAGGACAATTAAATGTCACTGCTTCAAAAATAGATGTTCTGAGACCAGATAAGGCTGAGGCAAGTTGTATAGACAATTCAGAAGGCCTCACAGGGAGCCACAAGGAAATATTTTGGCAAACTTCTATAGAGGATCAAAGACCAAAACTAAGAATACTGGTGAATAATACTGAGATTGAAGGGATGGTTGACACTGGAGCAGATGTCACCATTATCTCTCTAAATTCTTGGTCTGAAAGTTGGCCACTTCAAGAAGTAGACATCCAGTTTCAAGGACTTGGGAATTTATCCAAAATAAAACAAATCACCAGATGGCTTAAATATATAGGACCAGAAGGTCAGGTAGGAAACTGAGGCCATACGTGGCTGTTATAGCTATTAACTTATGAGGAAGAGATCTATTATAACAGTGGAAAACCCAAATTAATATCTTCTCAGTGTCAGTGTCTAGTCATGAAACCCATCAAGCTCCTAATAAAAATTTAAAAGTAGTTAGGAAATGTTATCAAAGGCAGTCACAAACTGTCTAAGCTGTCTATAAACAAGATACTGCAGAGGCTGACAATTTACCTCTACCCCTAGTAGCCATTGCTGTCAAGACAACAACAGCCTTACCACTAAGGTGGTTATTACAGGTATTAGAACAGCTATTCCACAAGCAGCTTGAGGCTCAGCATGTAGAAGAGTCTACCAGTCCTTGGAATTGTCCAGTATTCGTCATTAAAAAGAAATCTGGCAAGTGGAGTATGTTGACAGATCTCAGAGCAATTAATAAGATTATTCAGCCTATGGGTTCCTTGCAGCCTGGTATCCCATTGCCTTCCTTGTTGCCTAAGGACTGGTCCATCATAGTGATTTATCTGAAAGATTGTTTCTTCATCATTCCTCTACGTGAATGCAATAAGGAAAGGTTTGCTTTCTCAGTAGCTACCTTCAATAGAGGTCGCCCAGTAAAAAGATATCATTGGAAAGTCTTACCACAAGGAATGGTAAATAACTCTACCTTGTGTCAATACTTTGTACAACAGCCATTGGAGATGATTAACAGACAATTTTCCAAATCCATTATTTATCATTATATGGCTGATATTTTGTTGGCTGATCCAGATATTAATATCCTGGACAGAGTGTTTGATGAAGTAAAGAAAAGCCTGCCTTGCTGGGGATTGTAAATAGCCCCTGAAAAAATAAAAAGAGGGTATTCTATTAATTATCTAGGGTATAAAATAAGTCTACAAAGGGTTAAGCCACAAAAGGTACAAATCAGAAGAAACCAATTAAGGACCCTTCATGGTTTTCAGAAGCTACTTGGAGATATCAACTGACTGTGGCCTGACTCAAGAGCTGAGTAATTTATTTCAAACCTTACAAGGCGATAGAGATTTAAATAGCCCAAGGAAACTGACACCTGAGGCTGAGAAGGAGTTAGCCTTTGTAGAATGATAATTGCAGGATACACATCTAGATCGTATTGATCCAAAATGGCCTTCTACTCATTCTCTTACAGGAATTCTTATGCAGAGAGAAGATTATATCTTAGAATGGATATTTTTAGCTCATAAACAGAGTAAGAAGTTAAAAACATACATTAAGATGATCTCTGAATTGATACTAAAGGGAAAAATGAGGCTTCGACAATTAGTTGGAATGGACCTGGCTGAAATTGTTGTACCTTTTTACAGCAATTGCCTCATTATGGGCACAAGACGAACATTGGAAAAGATCATGCAGTAACTTCTTGGGAGAGATTAACAACAGATACCATGAAAGCAAGCGGCTACAGTTCATAAAAAAAAACTAATTGGATTTTCCCTTGTATATTAAAGGGAACTCCTATATCCGGAGCCCCTAAATTTTACACTGATGCTAGTAAATCAGGAAAGGCAGGATATAAATCAGAAGAAATAAGTAAGGTGGATGAGAGCCCCTATAAGTCAGTTCAAAAATCTAAATTATATGTAATAATCATACTGTTGTCAGATTTTCGAGAGACAGTTAATATAGTAACTGACTCTCAATATGCAGAAAGGGTTATTTTACACATAGATGTGGTGCTCCAACGTCATTGGGTGTGGTGTGCCAACGTCATCACACACTATCACACCGCTGCCATTGGAAGATGGCGCCGACATCAGCCTGGACTCATCCCGCTTAACTAGTAAACAAGTGTTCAGAGCATGCTCAGAGTCCCTTGAACCAGCCTACATGTGACGCATCCCGAGACGTCATATTCTCCTGAGCTCTGCTAGCCAATCACAGAGGTACACGCCAACACACCGACCTAATAGGTATTTAAGGACGTCTCCCTTTGCTATCGGGGTCTTCCCTTCCATTCCGGCTGCAATAAAGCCTGCTGTAGAAGAATCCTGTTGTCTGAGTCCGTTCTTGCTGGCGAGATCGTGATGAGGACAGCCACACATAGAGACTACTGAAATTATTCAGGATGATTCTGAATAGACCTCACTATTTATTCAACTACAACAAATTTTCAGAAATAGGAGTTACCCACCATATATAACACACATAAGATCCCATACAGGTCTAGCAGGCCCTCTAGCACAAGGTAATAATGAAATCGACCAGCTATTGACAGGAAGCTTGCTAGAGGCTTCAGAATTCCATAAAAAAACACCATGTTAACAGCAAAGATTTAAAAAAGAGTTCTCTATCACTTGGCAACAAGCCAAGTAAATTATGAGGCAATGCCCTACTTGCTCATTATATAACCAAACTCCATTGTCTACAGGAACTAACCCTACGGGTAACCAAAGAAATGACATTTGGTAAATGGATGTCTTTCATTTTACAGAGTTTGGTAAACTGAAATATGTTCACCATACTATAGATATGTATTCAGAATTTCAAGGGTAACTGCCTTTGCATCAGAAAACGCCGATTCTGTAATTACACATTTGTTAGAAGTCATGGCCATTTTGGAAATACCCATACAAATTAAACAGACAATGGTCCAGCATATATCTCTAATAAGATGAAGAAGTTTTTACATATTATAATATAAAACATGCTACAGGCATATCACACAATCCTACGGGACAAGCAGTTGTGGAAAGATCTAATTGAACTCTAAAGGAGATGCTTAATAGGCAAAAGGGATCAATAAGAACCCCCAAAGATAAATTACATAGTGCTTTATTAACCTTAAATTTTTTGAATGCTAATGAACAAAACACCACAGCCACTGAGAGACATTGGATGGTGGAAAAACCTACTGAACTAAATGATCCTGTTTGTATTAAGGATATTCTGACATCATAATGGAAAGTGGGAAATGTGTTACTCTGGGGGAGAGGTTATGCCTATGTTTCCACAGGAAAAGAAAAGCTGTGGGTTCCTTCTAAGTTGATAAAAATCAGACATGACAAAGGGAGACCTCCTGAAGACCTTGTCGACACAGAAGAAAAGGGAGACTAACACAACCAACCAAACAGGTGATGTATATACGGTGTTGTTTATGTCTCTCACATGGAGACAACTCTGGAACCGGCTGGGACTAAAATGTCTAAACAAAGCCAAGAACACTTAATTGGGTACTAATTTCTCATGACTTGTTAATACATGCCATCCTTTATGAGGGTATGTATACAAAGTTATATTACAGTTTGATTAAGTGATCAAACTAACCTGAAGAAGGGCAGTTGCCTTTCTTTATTGATCTTCATTGACCAAGCTGTGTGCCCTGCATGCTCCATGTGAATGTTTTTATAGAACTACCTGCTGCTTTTAAGTTTTATATGTTGCAGGATGAAAGAAGAGAAAGACAGCCTCAGCAAGATTCATACTCAGGGATGCTGAGACTCTGGGACCTTCTATCCCAGCTTTGTGCTTGATTCTACTGCAACTACATCAAAGCTGCTTCTTTTAAGGACTTGTTTCCATAACTTTTCCAGAACAGCTAGATTGCCTGTCCAGCCTTTCTGACTGTCACGGTCATGGTGTTAGCTAAGCAATGAACTTCCTCAGCACATCGTGACTTCAAGGCAAATGATGCCAGCTAGCTCTCCTTTGACTATATCTGAGAGAAAAGAGCCTTTTAATTGGACAGAAAAGAGGAAGTGTTGTGTATAGCTCTAGCCTCATGTTTTGATGGTAGTTCCACTCCTGGGAGGGTCTGCGGAGGAGGAGTGAATATTGTGAATCTTCTGTCCAATTGAATTTGTAAAAATAAAGGCTAGAACCAGTGATTGGGCAGTAGAAGGGGAGGTGAAGAAAAAGGCTTAGGGGAGGAGTCAGAAAAGGAGGAGTCAGAAGAGGAAGTCGACAGTGGAAGGTTGGAAGGACAACTGAGGAGAAAAACATGGCCTAGAAAAATCGCAAGTTGTAAGGGATCTCATAGCTGGGGAATAGAGTAGTGCAATGGTAAATCTGCCCAATCTAGGCTTGCAGTGTATAATCATAAACATTGAGTTGTGTTTTCCTTGACCGGACTTATTTGGGTCAGAGATTTACCGCAACAGACAAATATACCCACATTTCCTCTTCCTCTTTGTCTAAATTTAAGATTGTTGTGTATTTAGTTTTTAAATTACTAAAGACACTTCTAATTATTATTAAGAAAAAAACCCTACACAGAACCTTTAAGTAAAAAAAAAAAATGTGTCATTTTGAATTTTAGAATGTCTAATTGGCTATATCTATCAGCAGGCAGTCTCTCCCTGACTTATTGTATAGACCAGGCTGGTCTAGAATTCAGAGAGCTGCTTGTCTCTGTCTCCTGTGTCTGCTATGTTTTAGTTCAGATGCTGTGCTGTGCCTGGCCACACCTGGTCCCTTTGTTTAAGGGGAGAGGTGTTTTAACCTTCTGTCCCATTCGGGCTGCAGCAGGCAATCTAGGGTTTCATTTCCGTTTGCTATGCATTCAGGACTGGGCTGACCTGCCTTGACAAGTTTGAGAGAGCCTGGAGTAGCTTATCCTACATCTGTGGTCTCCTGAAAATCTCCACAGGTTTTGGCATCAGCCTCTGCACTGGCTGCATTCAGCCTGTGGGTAACCTGGAGCTGGTTCCTGTCCCCTTGGCCACAGCTGTGCGACAGAGCTCAGGAGAAGCCCCAACTTCTGGTTCAGTTTTTAAATCCAGTAGGGGCTTCTTTTAGAAAGCCTCCTTCTGTAATATCTCTCCTGCTCCTTGGCTAGGAAATCTTCTTCCTAGTCTCTCATTTTCTGTTCTTCGGGGAAGCTTTGTTTTTGGTCTGTGTTTATTCTTTCTTTCTTTATTCTGTTAAAGAGACCAGACCTTTCATCCGGCTAGCCTGACCACTCCCTGCTTTTTACCCAGGCCTTTTCAGGCTGTAAAGTTGGATTCTAATTCTTATAATTGAGTGTGATTTGTTGAAGTTATGTCTGGTTCTTCCTCCCAGTCTCATGCTCTCAGAAACAAGTCTCAGACTCAAAATAAATTTACAAATACATTGGCCATATAGCAAAGCTCTTCTCTGACTAGAATCATAACTTAAGATAACCCATTAATTTTAATCTGCATTCTGCCACATGGCTGGTTAGCTGTGTTCAGGAAGCATGTATCCATCTCCTCACATCTACCTGGGCAGATTACCCACCTGGCTCTATCCCAGAATTCTTTCTGGTCCTGGATGACCAACCATCTATTTTCTGCCTAAGCCATAGACCATCAGATTTATTATTGACAGGTGACACATCCATACAGACATAAGATGGTATTCTCTGTACACTTAGGCCTAATGAACTCTCTATTGTTGTGTCTTCTTTTAGAGTAAGAAATCAACAAGGCTCATATTTGAAGTTGGTATGAATTTTTGTGTGGTGATGATAAAAACATACTGTATATGTGATTCAACCTTGGTTTGAAATATTTATTATATGAGGTTGAAATTTCAAAGTCTGTTCAGATTAACAAAAGCTAATTTAAAATGTATGTATAACTACTTAGGTCTCTGCTAGTACCTGGCCACCCTATGCTCGTTTTTGACTGGTCCTGAGTGTGTGAATGAATGCTATTTCTTTCTGATGCTGCCAGCCACCCAGGCTTAATTCACCTTTTGCTTTTCTGGCCACTGAATCTAATGTAATAGGAATTCAAATGTTATTTAAACGCTGATAATACTAAAATCATTTTGTACTGTACTATTTTATTGTTAGCTCTGAAATATGGGTTGTTGTTCATGCTTTATAGACCCAGGCATGTTTTTAAAGTCCAGGATTAAAAACAGAATTATTGACCTATGAATTATTATATATGGTTAAAACTCATAACTCAGGGTTAATAATTGCAAGTTTCTGCTCAGATAATCTTAAACTATTCTGGGATATATACAAATAGATGACTACTCATCATCTTTGCTAAGGGCTAGAGAAGGTGGAAGTTATGGCTTAACTGCCATCTTGCTTAAGGAAAACAACAAGTGACAAGAACAGAGCAGGAAAGCGAGTCTCCAAAGTTACTTTTATATTAGGATACGATTTTTATATGATTTCTGCCCTGTCTTGATAAATTGTTTACAGTGTTGCTCTATATCTTTACTCTTAAAATGGTGCCTTATTTCAACATTAAAAAGAATATAATTGACAGATTTTAAAGTCCTTTTAAAGTCTTTTTTGGAGGTTTACACCATATAAAGGTCAGAAAACTTCCCACAATCTTTATGGATTATGTTTACTGATTTAAAACTTTTATTTTGATACTAGAAGAGTTTCAATTCAAAAATCATGATTTTTAAGGCTCATAACTAGCAAGGATAAAGCCTAAAGTTCTAGTTTCATGAAAACCACCATACTTAGGAAATGCAAATTGGCAGTCGGTAACCCTATAAATGATCAAATCCTTTAATGTGTTCAGAAATACATTTGAAGTAATCCAAAGAACTGGTGCAGTTAATTACAAGATTAAGCTTTACTTAGTCTACTGTTTTATGCTTGCAAAGTACAGTTTAGAGCAGATAGCTGAAAACAGACAAAGACTGTCCAACTCAGGTATGCTTGGTAGGAACTAGCCCTCACGTCTGTCAGAGACCTGCTGATGTGGCCTTTAATATATTTAAACTTATTATGACAGAATCCCAAATCCTAATGGTGACCCCCACCCCAAAGTCCTTAAGAAGAAATGGGGACCATGACAACGGAAGTCACTGAGATTGTAGTATGATAACCACTAAGCATAACTTCCCCAACACCTGACTACTGCCTGGGCCTGGCCTGAACTGTGGACAAAGAAAGAACAACTGGAGAATTGATTGCCACACACTGCTTTAGACAAGGTGAGGTCAGTCTCTACCATGACCCTCCTCCACAGAAAAAGTCTCTTCATCTTCTGGGCTTGATGGTCAAAGACTGCCTCAGTTTGTAGTGTCATGGAGACCACAGGAACCTGCATCAGTTGTCGAGATAGTGGACTATGGACTAATCTCTGAAATTTAGTTGATACATAGCCATTTAGATTACAATTTATTCTTCGGAGGTCTCTGATCACATTGACAGTTCAGCTAACTGTCGCTTGACAACTAGAGAACAACAAGCAACTAGCTCCTTACCCTAAGGTAATCCACCCCCATTTCTGTCCTTCTCTACCCCACCCCACCTCCTTTCTCCGTCCTCCTGCTCTTCTTTCTCCCTTCTTTCTGTCTGTCTACTCCTCTGCCTCTCCCTTCTCCAGGTCCTCACTCGCCTCCCTTCCCCCTAATAAGCCCCTTTATACCAGATCTGTTGCATGGTGTAATTACTCAGGGGCACACCTTGGCATGGGCCCATCAGGTACACCCTCAGTGAATTATACTTCATAACAGTCATACCTTTAAATTTTGGACTCCTCCAACCAACAACTCAAAAGAAAGTTCCCCATGCCTGGCAGGTTGTTGTTGTTGTTGTTTTAATTACATAGTCAAATACGAAGAGGAAGTTTCTAGTTTCTTTGGAAACTTGGTTATATCATATGATGGTTTGCTGGGGCACACAGATGAAAGAATGTTTTGCTGAAGCAAGCACATGAGAGGATGCATGATGTTTAGAAAGAATATAAATATGACCCCACAGACAGAGGGAGGAGGCTCTGGCCTTGGTGTGCCTTGAACTGCCTCATTAGTCTTCAATGGTATTGGTTTGCCTTGTATCACCTCGTAGGACTCTAGCAGTTTCAGCATTTCATTCATCCCAAGATGGCACATAAACTTGGCTGTGTTATCCAAGTGATGCTGGCTCTAGAGTCATGAAAGAGTCATGATTAAAGGGGTCATGGATTCTTCATCTGTGGTTTCAGAGCCACTGAGTCCAGGCAGTGTACAGCAGTAGAGTCATTGCATGGGGTCCTAAGAGGCCATTCGCTGAAGCCATGAAAGAAAAGTGTGGGTTGTGGTGGAGATCCCAAGATGTTGTAGATGCCAGAGTCATGAGAGATCAGTCAAGGAGAGCTAAATACAGGGAGTAGGACCAGCCCAAAAGATGTATGTTGCCCACAGCAAGTTGCAGGAGTAGAGGTATCTAAGCCCTTTGAAATTAAAGTCTCATCATCAGACATGGAGCTACAGAGTTTGGCATTTATCCTGCTGGGTTTTGGTCTTGCTCTGATCCAGTATTTCTTTACTCCCATCCCTTCATTTTGGAATAGTAATATATGTTCTGTGTTACTCTATATTACAAGCATGTAGTTTGCCTTTATATTTTACAGGAGGTGCAATTAAGATATTGCCTTGGAGCTAGTCCAGAGAGTATGAGAGTGGAGAGGGGAGTGGGAGAGGTCCTGCCTCTCATCCACTGGCTGCAGCACTCTGGAGAGTAGGCCCTACATCACCTGGGCAGCACAGTACAGCTGACCCTGATGGGGGCGGGCATGGGTGAGCAGACCTCAAGAGTAGGTCCAAGGGAGAGCTCAACCTGCCACTTACCGGCTGTCAGAGGACATGGGTGCAGGAGGGATACACTCAGCCCCCTTGTCCCTCACCACTTGTACCAGGTTGGAGAGCTGGCCTCTGGGTCATCAAAGCAGGAGTGCTGGCCCAGCATTT
>JANHMN010000005.1:67409173-67439969 GCA_030674055.1 Rhabdomys pumilio | reverse complement strand
AGGCTAGTGCACCAGAGCACACAGTCCCAGAACAGTGAAAGAACAGTTTTTACTCCTGCTGGTCTCAAAACGAGATTTGGGAGTGGAGGTTGAACACATCTGGACCTCACTCTTGCTCTGTCCCCCATCCTCTCTGGCCTGGTCACACAGCTTACTTGCCACACAGAGAGGAGCCTTGGCAACTGGTCTGACACTTGGGGTCATTGCTTATAGCTTAAGACTTGATGTTTTCTGCTGGAACTAAGCAATCACACAGAGGACTCACATTAAACAAGGTCATAGCAAAGCTACAACATGAAAGCATCCCTCTCATTCTGCCAGTATTAGTAGAGTTCTCATTGAGAACTCTAGCCTGGAGTTTGCCTTCCTTCCTGCTAGATAAAAGTAACCGTGAAGGGCTGGAGAGGTGGCTCAGCAGTTAAAGGCATTTGCTACTCTTGTAAGGGACCCAAGTTTGGTACCCAGCACCCACATGGCAGCATATTACTGTTTGTCACTTCAGTTCCAGAGGATCTGATTGCCTCCCCTGGCTTCCATAGATACCAGGCTTTCAAGTGGTACACGTATGTGTACGCAGGCAGAACATATGCATGTCATAAACATAAAGGTTGGATAAATATTTAAAATTTACTGTGATGCTTACTTATAGGATTTCCCTTGTCTTTAACAACATCCCATCCCAAGTAAAGCCCAACTTGATTCCAATATTTAAGTCCTTTCTGATACCCTCGTACTCAATTCCTGCTTTGTTCCCCATGGGGTGCATTTTCTCTTGTTTCAGATACAGCCATTTTTGTGGTTTGAAAAGAAATGGTTCCCATAGGCTCATAGGGGGCTGGCACTATTAGGAAGTGTGGCCTTGTTGGAGTAGGTGTGGCTCTGTTGAAGGAAGTGTGTCACTGGGGATGGGCTTTATGGTCTCAGATGCTTATGTCAGGTCAGCAGCTCATGTTCTCTTTCTGCAACCTGCAGATCCAGTTGTAGAACACTCAGCTCCTTCTCCATCACCACATCTGTCTACATGCTGCCATGCTTTCTGCCATGATAGTGGACTGAAACTCTGAAGCTGTAAGCCAGCCCCAATTAAATATTTTCCTTTGTAAGAGTTGCTGTGGTCCTGGTGGTTTTCACAGCATTAGAAACCCAAATTAAGACAGGCATGCTCCTGGTACCAGTGCTGAGTGAGTATCTGATGGAGGATTAACTGTATGAATGGACGGAAGGAAGGAAGGAAGGAAGGAAGGAAGGAAGGAAGGAAGGAAGGGAGGGAGGGAGGGAGGAAGGAAGGAAAGAAGGAAGGAAGGAAGGAAGGAAGGGTATAAATGAGAATGAGGAAGAAAAAAGAGGATAGGGAAAGAAAGAAAAAGAAAGAAATGAGAATGTCAGGGAAATACAGAGGGAAGAAGAAAAAAGAGGAGGAGGAATAGGAGGTGGAGGAAGAAGAGGGAGAAGAGGAGAAGGAAGAAGCAGCAGTAATTCAAGTCTTCTTCCTTGGTTCTTTGGGTCAAGTAATACCTGACACCGTTGTACATTATGTCACTTCTGAAGGGACCCACCATGGCTGTATGACTCTTAAGGTGACATTTTATTTTGAAGAAAGTCTTGACTTCTATTCTCCAATATTGTACCCTCACACTTTTTCTTTTTCTTTCTCCTCCCTTGTTGGTTATACTGGCATCCATGGCTTTTTTGAGTCAAGGACCTCAACATATGGCCAGATACACCAAACCTGATAGAAGAGAAAGTGGAAAGTAGTCTTGAACTCATTGGCAAAGGAAAAGACTTTCTAAACAGAACATCATTAACCCACACACTAAGACTAACAATTAATAAATGGTACCTTATGAAACTGAAAAGTTTCTGTACGCAAAGGACACCATCATTTGGACAAAGCGCATGCCTTTACAATGGAAAAACATTTTTACCAACTACACATCTGATAGACCATTAATATCTAAAATATATAAAGAAGAAAAAACTAAACAAAAACTATTAACAAAACACTGTACATCAAGAAAACAACTCAGTTTTCTTTCTGCGTTTTTCTAGATGGCTTCCAATCTTTTTCTGCAATAACAGTCTCTTTCCCAGGGAGTCATGTATGCCTCTTTAAACCACATGGTGGCGCTCAAGCAGAATAAAATGAGGACATGGTGTTAACTCAGAAGGTCTGGTCACTAGCCACATTCTGACTTCTGTCTTTTTCACCCTGCACAGTTCTTTGGTTGAATGCTAATGAGATTTGAGGTACCTCTCTTCATGAGTTGTGTTCCTCAGAGGAGCAGTGGGTGGAGAATCAGCAGAAAGCAATCATAACCATAGTAGTAACATAATTTTGGAGGGCTCCTAGCTGATAGAACCAAAAGGAGATATGTTTCTAGATTATTAATAAACCAATATGCTAGAAATACTATGTAAATGGTTTGCATATTGTAATTTTTGAGGAATGATATATGAGCAAAATTTTGTACATTTTATTTTTTATTAATCATTCCATTTGTTTACATCTCAAATTATACCTCACTTCCCTGTTACCCCTCCACCAACCCCCCATCTCACATTAGCCCTCTATTCTCTCCCCTTTGCCTCTATGAGGGTGTTCCTCTACCCACTCATCCTCTCCCACCTCACTGCTCTAACATCCCCCTATGCTGTGGCATCAAACCTCCACAGGACCAAGGGCCTCCCCTTCCATTGCTGTCAGGCAAGGCTATTCTCTGCTACATACATGTCTGGAGTCATGGATCTCTCCAGGTACACTCCTTGGTTGGTGGTCTAGTCTCTGGGAGAACTGGGTGGTCTGGCCAGCTGATGTTGTTCTTCTTATGGGGTTGCAATCCTCCTCTGCTCCTCCAGTCCTTCTGCCAGTTCTCTCATGGGGTCCCCTGAGCTCAGTCTGATGATTGGCTCCAAGCATCCACAACTGCATTGGTCAGTTTCTGGCCGGACCTCCGAAGAAGTAGGCACACCAGGTTCCTGTCAGCAAGTGCCTCTTGGCATCAGCAACAGTGTCAGGGGTTGGAGTCTGAAGACAGAATGGATCCCCAGGTGGGGCAGTCCCCGATGGCCTTTTCTTCAGTCTCTGTTCCATTTTAGGTCCCCGTTCTTCCTTTGGACAGGAACATTTCTGGGTTAAAAACTTTGAGATGGGTGGGTGGCTCCATCCCTGGACAGGTAGCCGTACCTATCTACTGGAGGTGGTCTCTACAGGTTCTATCTCCCCTTTGCTGTGCATTTTGGCTAAAGGCATCCCCTTGTACATTTTAAATACAGTTTTTCCCCAAATATTTCCAATTAGTGGTTGGTTGGATCTGAAGTTTCAGAAACAGAATATATAATTTTTAAATGAGTGTTATATCTTTGTACTTTTGGAGTTGGCTATGTGTCACAAATTTTGAAATGTATTTTTTGCAACCTAAATGGTGTTTTAGTTGTGAATAGCATCTATGATGTCTTTTTGTATAATTCACCTTCATACACTAATGATTCCTATTTGATTGTGATATATAATCCTTTTAATATGTTGTTGGACATTGTTTTCTAGTGGATTTTGTTGTTTTGAATGTTATCTTGACCCATTAATTTAAGCAGAGCCACCCATCTGGCCATGGAATTTCCAACTATCCATTGGAACATACGTAACTCATCAGTGGACTTAATCTGGTTTTATGATTCTTGTTTCATAGAATGAGTGAAAATATTTGGGTTTTTTTTTTTTCATTTTTTTCAGCATTTGAGAAAGATTCATGTTAATTATATCTAAATACTTGGTGGAACTCATCACCAGTTCTGCCTCCTTCCCTTTATCAAGAGGATTTGAATTACTAATGCATTCTCCATAGTAATTATCAGCATGATCTGCCATGTTCTTTCTTTATGATTCACTCTTAGGAGAGTGTGATTTTAGGTGTCTTTAGGTATCAGAGAGTTTGAATAAATTTTTTTATAATTTTGTATTATCAATGTATTTTTATAAAAGCAATTGTCCTGTCTTTTATTTCATTTCTGATTGTAATTATGCCTGTTCTCTTTTTTATTAGTACCACTAAACACTTGATAATTTTGTCAACTACTTTGAAGAACTAACTCTTGATTTCTTTGAGAAACTCTAAATTTAAAAATTTGTTTTTATGCCCCCTACACATTTGTAGCAAATGTGCAGCTTGGTCTTCATGTGGCACCCCTAACAAGTGGAGCGGGGACTGTCTCTGTCTCTGTTGCCTGCCATTTGATCCTCTTGCCCTACTTGTACTGCGTGATTGGACCTCAATGGGAGAGGATGTGCTTAGTCCTGCTGCGATTAGATGTCCCAGGGTGGGGTGGTACCCAAGAGGGGCTCCCTTTCTCTGAGAAGGGAAGGGGCAATGGGGGAAGAAATTTGTAAAGGTGGAACTGGGAGGAGAGGAGGGACAGGCCTATTATCATGATGTAAAGTGAATAAAAAATTAATTATTGAAGAAAAGAAAGAATGAAAAGAAAAAAATACTTTTTATATGCATGAGTCAATATATGTATAATGAAATGGCCAAGATATTCTTTAAGGACTGTGGGGAGCCGATAGAAAGCGGCTATCATCCTTACAGCCATCTTGAGCCATATACCCTGACAAGAGACTTGATTACAATAGCCTACAACAGCTGAGCACACTTTGATGACATCTTGTTTTAGATACCCAGGATCTTCCCTTGGGTGTGTGAGACTTAAAGGTGTGATTTAGAGATAAGACCTAAGGGCATGACTTAAGGGCATAGCTTAGAAGTGAGACATATAAAAGGTGAGAGGCAGACAGAAGAAGTTGTTAGAGATTAGGTATTAGTTATTAGGCACTTGGAAGATTATTAGGTATTAGGCACTTGGCACTTGGAGGAAGAACAGAGAATTAGACAAGAGAATTAGACAAGAGAATTAGTTAGTAGGCACTTGGTACTTGAGACAGAGAACTTGGAAGAACTGGGATTAGGACCTGAGACTAGGGACTAGGAACTTGAGACTTGGTACTTGGTACTTGGAACTAGGGACTTGGAGAGAAGAAAGACTGAAGAATAAACAGGATTGAATCACACTCTGTCTGGTCTCCATTCTTTGTGTCCGTCCTCACTCTCTCTCTCTTGCTGAACCCTGACCGGCAGACTGGAGCAACTTGGGGCAGTGTGGGCTCTAACCGTTTAGCCCCCAAGGCTTTTGGCAATTCCAACACTGATAGAGCAGTCCCCAACATTTTGGCCCCCAAGCATGGAGCAGCGTGGTTCTCAACAAAGGACCTCTCAAATTTTACTTCGGAACTTCTGAAGCCAGGCCTCTATTGCCTGCTCTATACTTATTATTACGAGCGACATTAAGTTTAGTTCCTACAACAGCTAAGCTTTGAGCACTCAATGACTTTTCCAGGCAAAAATTTCAAAGTCCTTCCATGATCTTCCCAAACACATGGTCAGATCTGTCACAGTAATGCCTCAATCCTGTTAGCAAATTCTGCCTTAGTCAGCTTCTATTTTGATAAGACACTATGACTCAAGGCAACTTGAAAAAGAAAGAGGTCATTTAAACTTATATCTTGTAGTCTCTCATACAGGAATTTGGGACAGGACCTCAAGGATGGAATTTGGAAGCAGGAATTGATAAAAAGGTGATGGAGAAGGGGTTCTGTTTACTAGCTTGCTTCCCATGGTTTTCTCAATCTGCATTTTTATACATCCCTGCTTAGGAATAGCACCACCAACAATGGGCTAGGCCCTCCCACATAAATCACTAATTAAAGAAAATGCCCCACAGCCTTTTCTGTGGTACACTGGATATTCATACTTCCCATGTATATTATCCAGTGTCTAATGTTCTTAGGGAGAAGTGGGGAGAGCTGTCTGTACTAGTGTTTAAATTTGAAGGTGTGTGCTTTCATTTCACTAGAACCCTGGCTGTTTCTCTGCCAATAATTCAAGTATTGCCTGCTGGTATTCACAAGTCCATGTCACTTTTGACAACTCCACCTTTCATACTTGTGTAGTTGTCAGTGTTTTTACTTGCCTAGTTGGTAAAGGCAGTGAGGTGAGGGTGGGGGGTGGAGGTTTGGAAATACACTCCTGTTAAGTTTTCTGCTGTTTTTGGCAGAACAATTTAGTGAGGAAGTATTTCTTAGGAACAGTTTCTTCCTTCATCCCAGCCTAGGACCAATGGTGACAGTTCATTGGTCATGTTCAAGTATCTGGTTCGCAAGTCCCACACAGATCTTCCATATACATTTCTGTTTTTGCAGAGTGTGTTTTTTTGTCACTGTTCTCTTCTTCCATTTGTAGCACCCAAATGAGTTCTTCCTTCTACTCCATTCAGTGTTCTAAGCTAGACTTTGTTTCTTTTGTAAAGCTAATATTTAATAGTTTGGATCTTAATCTGTTTTCTTCCTGTCTACTGTTTCCTCTTACCTTCTCTTGCTTTTCTAGTCTCTCACCTCTGTCTGCAGTCATGTGTCATAGATTTTTCCTACAAATTTTTGAGGATGTAAGAAAGTCCTGTTGATCTTTATTCTTCCATCTTGGGATCTTCTGACTTTTTAAAAAAACAGTACTGGAGATTGAATTTACAGCCATTTACATATCAGGCAAGTGCTCTATCAACTGAGCCATGTATCCAACACTCATTTCTTCTTGTTTATATTTCATGGAGATATTCTTTGTAATTTCACAAAACATCTTGAAATTGAAATAATTACTTTAAAATTTGTAGCAATTTAATCTCATACAAATCCTAATCCTTCACATTTCCACATCCTTTATATTATTGCTGCCTCAAATTATCCACTGCATATTGCACACTTTGTAACATAGATTGATCATTTTTAAGCTTTTATCTTAAATATAAAATAACTTAAACTGGAGTCACAAACTGAAGTCAAAACAATATAGATTTATATTTGTCTATATGTTTACTTTCCTTGGGGGAATTTATATTTTTATATATTTTACAACTCTTCAGCATGTTGCAGAGCATATAGCACGGCAATGGCCTCTCTTGGTATTTATTTTAATATGACTGTCTTAATGACTCCCTAATTAGCCAAAGAGGAACTTGGTCTTCTAATCCTCCTTACCCCACTATCCAAGTGCTAGGACAGTTTTAATGCAGGGATGGTGACCACACCTAGGGCTTTCTGCATACCAGGCAAGTACTCTACCAGTTGAAAGATATCCTAATCTGCTATGGGAATTTTATTCATAGGGTTAAAAAAATTAAAGAACAATTTTGTGAAATGACTCCAAGGTAGTAACTACAGTATATCTGTGCAGTGTTGGGTGTGGAGATCAGGAGAACAAGTCAAGTACATTGTATTATTATATACCCAAGGTAAGTGTCAGTAAACAGTAATAGTAAGCAGGTATCAGGATCATCACAGGGAGGCCTGGGAGGATGTAGAGAATTGGAATCCGTCTCACTCCTCATATAAGAATGTCCAATTAGTGTTAAAAACAAATACCAATGCTATATAAAATTATGAGAACTTACTGGTTATTGATTTATAGTAAACTAAGAAATATTTTTTCTCTTTAATTTTTGGAAAGAGATTGACATGCTCTGTATTGTTATTTGGTAGGCTTTCTAGTAATGCCATATATAGGATGTTTTCCCTCTATTTGAAATTTTTCTCTGTTGGAAAAATGTTTTCATTACTAATTCTCTTTCATTACTATTATAGTCTCTATTGTGTGCCCTTTTCTTTTACACATAAGATTTAAATTCATTAAGAGAAATTTAGCTTAACCACCCTTACATATCTGGGTAAGTCCCAGTTGTTTGTGGTACACAATTCTTTTTCTATGCTGCTGGATTTGATTTGTTAATTCTTTAATTTTACATCTAAACTCATGGGAGATGTTGGTCTGTAGTTTTGCTTTGCTGTAATGTCTTTTTGGCTTTGCCATTACAATAATACTGCCTTCAAGAACAGAGATAATAATGATAATCCCTCTATTTGAAAGAATTGATTTAATTGCTTTACTGATGTTTTGGTATTATTTAACAGTGAACTCAGTTTGTCTTGGTTACTTTGTGCTTTGAAGATTATTAATTATTTATTTCATTTCTTAATAAGTGAAACAGTATTCAGGTTGTTTCTTCTGTGAGCTACATGAGTTTTGCTAATTGTATCTTTCTTAGAACTGGCAAACTTGATCGAGATATGAATTTGTGAGCCTAGAGTTGGTGAGGGCGTCTCATTATTATCCTCTTAATCTGAAATGGATCTGTAGTAACATTCTCTTCAATTTCTAATATTAGTAATTTGTGATTTCTTTTTTTCTTAATTACTCTGGCTAGAAACATAGGGTTTTTTTTTTTATTAATTTCCCTCAAAGAAGCAAATTCTTGCTGTGTTGGTTTCTTCTGCTGACTACATGTATTCAATTGCATTGTTTCGTGTTCTATTTCTTTTTAAAATTAAATTCATTCTTTTTTACATTTTTTATTGGATATTATATTTACATTTCAAATTTTATTCCTTTACCCCATTCCCACCACCACCCAGGAACCCCCTATCCTATCCCCCTCCTCCTGCTTCTATGAGGATGTGCCCCCACCTACCCCCCATCCCACCTTACTACCCTGGAATCCCCCCCCCCACTCCATGTTCAGCCTTCATGGGACGCCGACCTATGTGTAACAAAGCCATCCTCCCCTACATATAAAGATGGAGTCATGGGTCCCTCCCTATGTGCTCCTAGGCTGGTGGTTTAGACCCTGGGGACCCTCTGGTTGGTTGGTATTGTTGCTCTCCTCATGGGGCCACAAATCCTTTCAGCTTCTTCAGTCTTCTCTCCAACTTCTCCATTGGGAACCCCTTGATGAGATCATTGGTTAGCTGTGTGCATCTGCCTCTGAATATGTCAGATTCTGGCAGACCTCTAAGGAGACAGCTAAATCAGGCTCTTGTCAGCATGCACTTCCTAACATCCACACCAGTGTCTACCTTTGGTGACTGCACATGGGATGGTTACCCAGATGAAATGGTCTCCAGACGGCCCCTCCTTCAGTTTCTGTCCTACACTTTGTCTCCATATTTGATCCCTTTAGTATTTTGTTACTCCTTCTAAGTAGGTCCAAGCCATCCACACTTGGTCTTCCTTCTTCGTGAGCTTCATGTGGTCTTTGAGTTGAATCTTGGCTATTTCAAGCTTTTGGGCTAATATCCACTTATCAGTGAGTAAATACCTTGTGTGTTCTTTTGTAATTGGGTTACCTCACTCGGGATGATATTTTCTAGTTCCATCCATTTAACTAAGAATTTCTCAAATTTATTATTTTTAATAGCTGAGTAATTCTCCATTGTGTAAATGTATCACATTATTTTGTATCCATTCCTCTGTTGAAGGACATCTGGGTTTTTTCCAGCTTCTGGCTATTATAAATAAGGCTGCTATGAACATAGTGGAGCATATGTCCTTGTTATATGTTGGAGCATATTCTGGGTATATGCCCAGGAGTGGTATAGCTGGGTCCTCAGGTAATGCTACGTCCAATTTTCTGAGGAACCTCCAGACTGATTTCCAGAGTGGGTTGTACCAGCTTGCAATCCCACCAACAATGGAGGAGTGTTCCTCTTTCTCCACATCCAGGCCAGCATCTACTATCACCTGAGTTTTTGATCTTAGCCATTCTGACTGGTGTGAGGTGGTATCTCAGGGTTGTTTTGATTTGCATTTCCCAGATGACTAAGGATGTTGAGCATTTCTTAAGGTGCTTCTCAGCCATTCGAGTTTCCTCAGTTGAGATTTCTTTGTTTTGCACTGAACTCAATTTTTTAATAGAATTATTTGGTTATCTGGAGTCTAATGTCTTGAGTTCTTTGTATATATTGGATAATAGCCCTCTATCAGATGTAGGATTGGTAATGATATTTTCCCAATCTGTTGGTTGCTGTTTTGTCCTATTGACAGTGTCCTTTGCCTTACAGGAGCTTTGCAATTTTGTGATGTCCCATTTGTCAATTCTTGATCTTCGAGCATAAACCATTGGTATTCTGTTGAGGAAATTTTTCCTGTGCCTAGGTATTTGAGGGTCTTCCCCACCTTCTCTTCTATTATTTTCAGTGTATCTGGTTTTATGTAAAGGTCTTTTATCCACTTGGATTTGAGTTTTGTACAAGGGGATAAGAATGAATTGATTTTCATCCTTCTACATGTTGATCTCCAGTTGAACCAGCACCATTTACTGAAAATGCTGTCCTTTTTCCACTGGATGGTTTTGGCTCCTTTGTCAAAGATCAAATGATCATAGGTGTGTGGGTTCATTTCTGGATCTTCAGTTCTATTCCATTGATCTTCCTGCCTGCCTCTGTACCAATACCATGTAGTTTTTATTACTATTGCTCTGTAGTACAGTTTGAAGTCAGGGATGGTGATTCCCCCAGAAGTTCTTTTATAGTTGAGAATAGTTCTCCCTATCCTGGGTTTTTTGTTATTCCAAATGAATTTGCACATTGCTCTATCTATCTCTGTGAATAATTAATTTGGAATTTTGATGGGGATTGCATTGAATGTGTAGATTGCTTTTGACAAGATGGCCATTGTTACTAAATTAATCCTGCCAATCCAGGAGCATGGGAGATCTTTCCATCTTCTGAGATCTTCTTCAATTTTTTTCTTCAGAGACTTGAAGTTTTTGTCATACAGATCTTTCTTGCTTGGTTAGATTCACTTCAAGATATTTTATATTATTTGTGACTATTGTGAAGGGTGTCATTTCCCTAATTTCTTTCTCAGCCTGTTTATCCTTTGAGTAGAGGAAGGTTACTGATTTGTTTGAGTTGATTTTATATCCAGCCACTTTGCTGAAGTTGTTTATCAGAGTTCTCTGGTGGAAGTTTTGGGGTCACTTAAGTATACTATCATATCATCTGCAAATAGTGAAATTTTGACTTTTTCCTTTCTTATTTATATCTCTTTGACTTCCTTTTGTTGTCTAATTGCTCTGGCTTGAACTTCCAGTACTATATTGAATAGGTAGGGTGAGAGTGGGCAACCTAGTCTAGTACCTGATCTTAGTGGGATTGCTTCCAGTTTCTCTCCATTTAGTTTGATGTTGGCTACTGGCTTACTGTATATTGCTTTTTACTATGTTTTGGTATGGGCCTTGATTTCCTGATATTTCCAAGACTTTTAACATGAAGGGATGTTGAATTTTGTCAAATGCTTTCTCAGCATCTAGTGAGATGATCATGTGGCTTTTTTTTTCTTTGAGTGTGTTTATATAGTGGATTACATTGATAGTTTTCCAAATATTGAACCATACCTGCATTCCTGGGATGAAGCCTACTTGATCATGATGGATGATTGTTTTGATGTGTTCTTGGTTTTGGTTTACGAGAATTTTATTGAGTATTTTGCATCAATATTCATAAGAGAGATTGGTTTAAAGTTCTCTTTCTTTGTTGTGTCTTGGTGAGGTTTAGGTACAAGTGTAATTGTAGCTTCATAGAACAAATTGGGTAGTGTTCCTTCTGTTTCTATTTTGTGGAATAGTTTGAAGAGAATTGCTATTAGGTCTTCCTTGAAGGTCTGATAGAATTATACACTAAAACCATCTGGTCCCGGACTTGTTTTTGGTGGGGAGACTTTTAATGACTGCTTCTATTTCTTTATGATTATGGGACTGTTTAGCTCCTGATTTAATTTTGGTACCTGGTTTCTGTCTAGAAAATTGTCCATTTTATTCAGATTTTTCCAATTTTGTTGAGTATAGGCCTTTGTCGTAGGATCTGACGATTTTTTTAATTTTCTCAGTTTCTGTTGCTGTGTCTCCCTTTTCAGTTCTGATTTTATTGATTTGGATACTGTCTCTGTGCCCTTCGTTTAGTCTTGGCTACTGTTGGGAGCCGACTTTAGGCAAAAAGCGGCTAGAAAGCAGCTATCAGCTTTACAGCCATCTTGAGCCATATACCCTGACATGAGACTTGGTTTTCAACAGCCTACAACAGCTAAAGCACACTCTGATATCCCATATAGCTTGTTTTGCTGTTTAGTGCCCCCAGCTGCAAGGAGCACGTGGTATCCACGCCTACAAGGCATGCGGTGCACTTGTTGTCCACGTGCTATCTACTCCATATATGCCTGTAAGGCGCACATGCTGTCCACACCTGCAAGGCACGTGGTATCCACGTGCCTACAAGGCACGTGACAAAAACCTATAAATACTCAAGATTTTCTTGTTGTATATGTGTATATGTATGTGTGTGTGTGTGTGTGTGTGTGTGTGTGTGTGTTTGTGTGTGTGTGTGTGAGTGTGTGGTGTAGTAGTAGTAAGTGTAGTGGTGTGTGTATGGTGGAGACAGTAAAGACTTTACTACAGATTCTCTGGCTTGTTTCTATTCTTCGCGGCTCTTCCCCTTCTTCCCCCCACTCTCTCTCTTGCTAAACCCAGACCTGCGGAACAGAGCAGGCCACTATAGTTTGGCCCCCAAACGTTGGACAAGAGTGGTCCATTACAGTCAACTGGGGCTTCTACAGTTTGGCGCCTGATGTGGGGCTCCAATAAGGGGGCGTTTACAGTTTTGGCGCCAAGCGTGGGACAAAAAGGTCTTTTACAACTCGGGGCAGTTACAGGCTACGAGTTTATCTATCTTGTTGATTTTCTCAAAGAACCAGCTCCCGGTTTTGTTGATATTTTGTATAGTTCTTTCTGTTTCTACTTGGTTGATTTCAGTCCTGAGTTTGATTATTTCCTGCCATCTACTCCTCTTGGGTATATTAGCTTCTTTTTGTTCTAACGCTTTTAGGTGTGCTGTCAAGTTGTTAGTGTATGCTCTTTCCAGTTTCTTTTTGTAGGCAGTTAGAGCTATGAGTTTTCCTCTTAGTACTGCTTTCATGGAGTCCCACAAGTTTTGGTTTGATATGTCCTCATTTTCATTAAATTCTAAAAAGTCTTTTAATTTCTTTCTTTATTTCTTCCTTGACCAAGTCATCATTGAGTAAAGCATTGTTCAGTTTCCACGTGTATGTGGGCTTTCCATTGTTTTTGTCATTATTAAAGACCAGCCTTAGTCCATGGTGATCTGATAGGGTGCATGGGATTATTTCAATCTTTTTGTATCTGTTGAGGTCTGTTTTGTGACCAATTATATGGTCTATTTTGGAGAAGGTACCATGAGGTGCTGAGAAAAAGGTATATTCTTTTGTTTTAGAATGAAATGTTCTATAGATATCTCTTAAATCCATTTGGTTCATAACTTCTGTAAGTTTCATTGTATCTCTGTTTAGTTTCTGTTTCCATGATCTGTCCATTGCTGAGAGTGCAGTGTTGAAATCCCCCCACTATTATTGTGTGAGGTGTAATGTATGCTTTGAGCTTTAGTAAAGTTTCTTTTATGTATGTGGGTGCCCTTGCATTTGGGGCATAGATGTTCAGAATTGAGAGTTCATCTTGGTAGATTTGTCTTTTGATAAGTATGAAGTGTTTTTCCTTATCTTTTTTTTTATTATTACTTTTGGTTGAAAGTCGATTTTATTTGATATTAGAATGGCTACTCCAACTTGTTTCTTGGGACCATTTTCTTGGAAGATTGTTTTCCATCCTTTTACTCTGAGGTAGTGTTTGTCTTTTTCACACAGGTGCGTTTCCTATATGCAGCAAAATTCTGGGTCCTGTTTATGTAACCAGTCTGATAGTCTATGTCTTTTTATTGGAGAATTGAGTCCATTGATATTAAGAGATATTAAGGAAAAATGATTGTTGCTTCCTGTTATTTTTTTATTAGAAGTGGAATTATGTTTGTGTAACTATCTTTTTGGGGTTTTGTTGGAAGGTTATTTCCTTGCTTTAACTAGGTTGTAGTTTCCCTCCTTATGTTGGAGTTTTCCATCAATTATCCTTTGAAGTGCTGAATTTGTGGTAAGATATTGTGTAAATTTGGTTTTGTCGTGGAATATCTTTGTTTCTCCATCAATAGTGATTGAGAGTTTTGCTGGGTATCGTAGTCTGAGCTGGCATTTGTGTTCTCTTAGGGTCTGTATGATATCAGTCCAGGACCTTCTGGCTTTTATAGTCTCTGGTGAGAAGTCTGGTGTAATTCTTATAGGTCTGCCTTTATATGTTACTTTACCTTTTTCCCTTACTGCTTTTAGTATTTTTCATTGTTTTGTACATTTGATGATTTGATTATTATGTGACAGGAGGTATTTATTTTCTGGTCTAGACTATTTGGAGTTCTGTAGGCTTCTTGTATATTCATGGACATCTCTTTCTTTAGGTTAGGGAAGTTTACCTCTATAATTCTGTTGAAGATATTTACTGGCCCTTTAGTTGAAAATTTTCACCCTCATCTATACCTATTATCTTTAGGTTTGGTCTTCTCATTGTGTCCTGGATTTCCTGGATGTTTTAGGTTAGGAGCTTTTTGCATTTTGCATTTTCTTTGACTGTTATGTTGATGTTTTCCATGGTATCTTCTGCACCTGAGATTCTCTCTTCTATCTCTTGTATTCTGTTGGTGATACTTGTGTCTATGACTCTTGATCTTTTTCCTAGGTTTTCTATCTCCAAGGTAGTCTCCCTTTGAGATTTCTTTATTGTTTTTACTTTCATTTTAGATCCTGAATGGTTTGGTTTTGTTTAATTCCTTCACCTGTTTGGTTGTGTTTTCATGCAATTCTTTAAGTAATTTTTATGTTTCCTCTTTAAGGGCTTCTACCTGTTTACCTGTGTTCTCCTGTACCTCTTTAAGGGAGTTATTTATGTCCTTCTTAAAGTCCTCTATCATCATCATCAGAATTGATTTTAATTCTTAATCTTGCTTTTCCGATGTGATGGGGTGTCCAGGGCTTGCTATAGTGGGAGAACTGGGTTCTGATGATGCCAAGTAACTTTGGTTTATATTGCTTACGTTCTTGTGCTTGCCTTTAGCCATCTGGTTAACTCTAGTATTACCTGTACTCACTATCTCTGACTGGAGCCTGTCTTTCCAGTTATCTTGCTTGCGTCAGAGCTCCTCAGGGTCCAGATGTCTCTGTGATCCTATGATCCTGAGATCCAGCTGCTCTGAGTGCTGTGACTCCTCTAGGATGTCTCAGAATATGGTGCCTTCACGGGAGCAGACCAGCTAGGTGTCTGATCCTCTAAGTGTAGTGGCTCCTCTAGGATGTCTCAGGATGTGGAATTTATTTTTAATTTATACATAAAAACAAAAATTATAAATCCATAGGAAACTGATGTTTCAATTCAAATATGCATTGTATATTGTTTAATTCAATGTAAGCATATCTATTACTTTTTGCAGTAAAAAGCAAGTCAGGTAAGACTAGTTTACTATAAAAGGGGCTGTTTGGCTCCTCCTTGCTCTATGCCCCTTGTCTTTCTCTGTGACTCCCTTCACTCTCTTTAACCCCTTTCTCCTTCTCTCCCTTCCCCAACTTTCCATGTATTCATAGCCAGCCTTTCCTTCTCTCTCTCTCTCTCTCTCTCTCTCTCTCTCTCTCTCTCTCTCCCACCCTATCTCCCTCTCCCTCTCTCCCTCTCCCTCCCCCTTCTCTCTGTCTTTCTCTGCCTCTACTCCCTTTTTAACTCTCTTTACCATTTCACAACTAAACTCTTTTCTATATTAAACTCGCAATATGTCTGATATCTCGGGGGGAATGATGCCTTAGCATGGGTCCCCCCACTGCACCACACCACACTGTACAAAACATATCCTGGTCTTTTTAAAAACACAACATTTTACTTTACTGTTTTGAAACTATTGTTATATATAGTTCCTCAACCTGGTAATATCATAACAGAACTTTTTACTTCCATCTGAGACTAATTTAATACCCATTGATCAATTCCTAATCCCACAATTATCTGCTGTTCTCTCCAACCTGTTAAGCACCATTCTATTCTCAATTTCTATGAAACTGAAGTTTTAAAATTTGTGTTTATTTGCATATACATTTTGTGTGTGTGTGTGTGTGTGTGTGTGTGTGTGTGTGTGTGTGCTTTTGTGCTTGTGCACACACGTGTGTGTGTAGGATAGAGGAAAACTTTATTGAGTTTATTTTCTCCTATCTTCATGAGTCTGAGGAATCAAATCCTGGTCTCGAGGCTTGTATAACAGGCACCTTTATCACCGAACTATCTTATTGGCCTGAAATCAGGCCAGGCATCTAAAACCAGATGAAATCCCTGACCAAATCAAATTAAAAGAATGACTATTTATTTTGACTTATAATTTAAGTCTGTTATGATGACAAGAACCTGTGGCAGCTGGTCACATTGCATTTACAATCAAGAAGCAAGAAGTGATGAATGCATATATTCAAATCATTTTCTCCCTTTTATATAGTCCAAGATCTCAACCTTGGAGAATGATGACACCCACAGTGGAAGTCTTTCCATCTCAACTAAACTAATCCTTCAAAGGCTTGTTTGTGTCCCAAATGTATCTAGATCTCATCAAGTTGACAACTGAGATTAACTATAACAGCAGGACTTCATTTTTTGCTGAATAATATTCCATTGTAAATATGTACAACGTATTTATTTATTTATTTATTTATTTATTTATTTATTTATTTATTCATTCATTCATTAGTTAATGGACAGTTAGGCTATTTTTATGTATAGTCTATTATAACTTGAATATGACAGTGTAAATGATTGACTACAATTTCATTTTCTTTGGATGCATGCCTAGTAGATGAATTGCTTGCTATATCACATGTTAATTCTATTTTCAAATTTTTAATGAATGTTTTGTTTCCTCCAATAGCTTTTTTATTTATATTCTCACCAATTGTGCAAATGTTCATTTTTCTCTGTATCCTCTATAGCACTTGTTTATCTAGTATGTTTTTTTTACAATATCTACTCACAATGGAATGAAATGTCATTGTGATTTTGATTTGCAAATTTTAGATAGTAATATTTGTTATACATTTACAAATATATGCGTTAGTCATTGCTTTTTTAAATTTTGGTATTTGTCTTCTATGATTAAGGTTTTTAGTTTTATATTTTTTGAGCTAATAATGAAATTTCATTATATTCCCCTTTCCTTTCCTCCCTCTAAACCCTCCCATATAATTCTCCTTGCAAGTTTGTGGCCTCTTTTTTCATTAATTGTTTCTCAATCTGCATAATATTGCCTTATATGTTTAGGGGCCTGAGCACTTAGTATTAGATAAACAATTGGTGTGCTCTCTCCTAGGAAAGATTATTTCTTCCACTCTTAGCATTCTTAATTGTTTGAAGTTCTGAGGCTGGTCACTTTAGCATGCCTATTGTTGCCCTTGTCTAGATCCTGTTCAGGCAGTCATGTTGATGAGACATTATGGGTATGTAGTCCTCACTCTTCATCAAGGAAACTTCTCTGTACAACAGACAGAGACCATTACAGAAAACCACAAGCAATTGACATGCAGAGTCATGGAGCCCAGTCCCAATTGATATATCTACAACTTAACTCCTTCACCTCAGGCTCAGAGGTCATTGTAGAAAACAGGCAGAAAGATTGTAAGAACTAGTAGATAATGGAGTGTTCTATGAGATTTTGTTTCCTAGAATGCCATAAGCTATACCCACCATGCCTCACCAACATGACTGTTGTAAAATGTTTTTTTATTAACCCTTTATCAGATCTATAGTATGTCAATCTGTTTTCTATCACTGTGTCAAAATAGTTGATATAATCAATATAATAAGGTAAACGATTTTTGACTCACATTTTCAGATTCTCTTCTATTTTCTTTCTTATTTTATATATTTAGGTTGTACCACACAATGTCTTGTTATATGATCATGCATGTATACCTACATATATTCAAATGATTACTACAACCAAGTCAATTAATATATTTATCATCTCACATAGTTTTAAAAAAAGTTAACATTCTTGTGGTAAAAGCACAACCTCTTATTTAAAAAAATTAAATGCATTGAAACATAGTCAAGGAAGAAGTTAATAGGGTCATGGAGGAAAGATGAGCACATTATAAATTGAAAGTCACAAAAATTGCTTTATGTGAAATGAAAAGCTGGGGAAGCTAATGTACAGCATAAAGAATCTAGTTAATTTAATAATGTGTTTGTGGGGTTGTAGAGATGGCTCAGAAGTTAATAGCACTGGTTGCTCATCTACATGTCCCAGGTTCAATTCCCAGCATACACATGGAGTCTCACACTCATCTGAACTCCAGTTCCAGGGGATGCAACATCCTCTTGTGAACTTTGAGGGCACCAGGCATACACGTGGTACAAAGACACACATACATACAACAAACACACTCATGCATAGAAAAATAAAATAAGTCTCTTCTACTGGATATCATTAATTATTTGTGTGTGTGTTTGTGTGTGTGTGAATGGGTATGTGGTGTATGTGTATGAGCATGCAAGCTATGCTGTGCATACGGAGGTTAGAGAACAATTTTGTAGATAAAATTCTTTCCATCCACTTTTACTTGGATATCAAGGGTCAAATTCAGGTCATGAGACTCATGTGGAAAATGTCTTTAGCCATTAAGCCATCCTATCTGCTCTCATTTATTTTTATCCATTTGAAAATGAAATTGTAATGTGAAACTTTTTATGACATATGTTCAGGTTTCTTTGAGCTTCCACAATCTGTGCTTTTATGTCTGACCTTAGTATGGAAAAATATCATGTCTTTTAAAAAATATAAAATAGAATGGGCTGGAGCTGATTATTCCCTTCTTCTGGACCAGACTCTGGGAAACCCTAGTAGGTTAGTCTTTGAGTTCATAAATTTTCTTGAGGTTGAAACCTATAGGAAGGACTAAATGTGGTAGACTTTAAAATGGGGACTATCCTTTTTCTCAAGCCTAAACAATGAAGTAGTTTCTCATTGATTTTCACTGAGAATCTAGTTGAATTATACAAGCTGAAACAGGCAAACATTTAGGGATCATTCAAGATTGAGTCCCCTATAATTTTTCTATGATTCACCAAATATAGTTTACATTTTCATGTGCTTTTGTATGTTCCCACATTAGATCATGTGATTCTTTACTAGCAGGTTACAATTTTTGACATTTGCCTATCATCTTCTTTAATTTAAAGCAAATAGTTTTCACTAGATGTTCATCTTGATGACAGAAATATTTAAAAAAAAATTTTTTTTTTTTGGTTTTTCGAGACAGAGTTTCTCTGTGTAGCCCTGGCTGTCCTGGAACTCACTCGGTAGACCAGGCTGGCCTCAAACTCAGAAATCCGCCTGCCTCTGCCTCCAAAAATATTTTTTTTTAATTATGAGAATATGTGTGAGCCCGAGTGAGTTTATATACACCGTGTGCCTGCAAGAGAGACTGTTGAGGACAAAATAAGGACATTGGATCTACCAGAACTTAAATGACAAGAATCAGGGGCCAAATGGGTGCTAGGGAATATATATCTCTCTTCTGCTGGAGCAGGAAGCATTATCTCAAGCAGTGATTTTCATATCTTGAGCCACTATCCATTAAAAGGAAGAAACACCGCTTTGCTATACTATACACTGCTATTACATTGCTAAACTTGACTAATTAATATTGTCACTAATTTCTACATGAATTCTCAAAAAATACTTATTTCTGTCATTGGTAAAAATCATATACTATTCCCTATTCCCATTCTTTACATCTCTGCTCTCAAACAAAACTGTCAAATCAAAAATACTACCAGTCACACACTATCATCCTGATCTCTGAATGATTTAATACTCAAGTACAATCCAAATAAATGTTGTACATGGAAGTGCTTATGCACTTTTATATTGACATTATAATGACATTTATATGTCATATTTTAATAAACAAAACTTAGAAACATCCAAATATTAACCACAAGCTGAACACATAAACAAAATGATGTGTAACTATGCAGAAAAACACTGGCCAGGAATGAATGCAGACAGAACCTTAACTGAGGAAACAAAATAAGAGAATCGCAAAAATAATTACTATTAGAATTGAAAGATGCCACAGCCTTCAAAAAAGTTCATAGTGTGGTATGTGTGTGTTTGTGTGTGTGTGTGTGTGTGTGTGCCTGCCTGTACGTATTTGACAATCTCCATTTGTGCACAATTCCAGGAAATACAAAGAAGCCCTCATTTCCAGAAAGCATATCTGTGTTTGCCTAGAGACAGAGAGGAGAATGTCAGAGTGAAGGAGACGGAAGCGTTGCTAAGGGCTGGAGAACATGTTTTCAGCTGTGGTGAATATTCTGTGTGTCACGTGTCAAACCTGCCGATAGCATACTTGAAATATGAGCAATTTGCTCTGAGTCACAAATATCTTAATGCAGCCTCAAAAGGTCAAGGGAAGAAAAGTCATGAAGAAACTCATTAAGCTGTGAGAAAATGGGGAGTCACCAGATTTGTTTGCCATTGTGGTCTCAGCCACAACAACACCAGCAGAAGAATCAATGTTAGAAAGATGCCAAACCTGAGGCAAAAATGAGAAAAGCACAGCTCTGGGAGCTAAATGAACTCAAAGCAAATCCAAGGAAAGGCTCACAGGAGAACATGGCTTTCAAATGAGAAATACAGAGAGACTACTAAAACGGGGGGGGGGGGGCCTCGATTACTTTTATTATTTTTCTTTTCTCTTTGTTTTATTCTTCCTTCCTTCTTCACTTTCTCTTCCTCCTCCTCTTCTTCCTCATCCTCCCTTCCTTCTTCTTCACTTTCATTTTCCTCCTCCTCCTCTTCTTCCTCCTCCTCTTCCTCCTCCTCCTCCTCTAATTCTTTGGCAAGGACACTGTTTATTTTGAAAGAATTTTGCAATAAACACAGTGGAGAGACTCCAAGTAGCTGTCTATTCTTTTCCCTCATCTCTGTCCTCAGGAGTCTGTCTTAAGTAGGGTCTTACTGCTGTGAACAGCCACCATGACCAAGGACAACATTTAATTGGGACTGGCTTGCAAGTTCAGAGGTCCAGTCCAGTATCATCAAGGCATGACAGCATCCAGGAAGGTATGGTCCAGGAGGAGCTGAAAGTTCTACATCCTAATTCGAAGGCTGCTAGCTTCCAGGGAGCAAGGAGGAGAGTCTCAAAGCCCACACCCACAATGACACACTTACTCCAACAAGGCCATAGGTCCTAATAGTGCCACTCCCTGGGCCAAGTATATACAAACCACCACAAAATCCATGCCCACTTCTTCATAATCCTTCTCCAGGACAGCCATATCCTCTCGAGCCTCAGAGAAACCCCCTTCTGCATGCCCTCACCCACATACCAGTGTACAAAAGCCCTCTTGGCATGCATCAAGTCAAGCTTGTGGTCTGGGCAGAGACAGGCTTCAGCCATGGTGATTGTGTTACTCAGCGTGCACACTGCACGCTGCACCTTGGCCAGGTCACCCACAGGCACCACAGTGGGTGGCTGGTACTTGACACCAACCTTGAAGCCTGTGAGACACTGCATGCAGCGCTTCATCTTGATGGCAGCAGTAGCAGCATTCACATCCTTGGGGACCACATCTCCATGGCACAGCAGGCAGCAGGTTATGTACCCACCATGCTAAGGGACACACTTCACCATCTGCTTGGCAGGCGCAAAGCAAGCATTGGTAAACTCTGCCACTGACAGCTGCTCATGGTAGGCCTTCGCTGTGGAGATGATGGAGCATAGGAGGACAAGGGGACGTGGGTGAGAGGCACCAGGTCGCTCTGGAACTCTGTCACATCTGCATGGAGGCCGCATCAGAGCACAAGGAAGCTGTGATGCAGGAGGTGATTTAACTGATGAGGTGGTTGAGGTTGGTATAGGTTGGGCCTTCAATATCCCTGTTGTGGTGGCAAGTGTTCTAGATGGCCTCATGGTCCACTATGAAGGTACAGGCTGACCATTCCAGGGTGGTATGTGTGGTCAGGATGGAGTTGTAGGGTTCTCCTATAGCTGTAGAAAGTGGTAGGGTTGGATAAATGGAGAACTGTTGCTTGGACATCTTGCAGTAATCAACAGAAAACCACCCCCATCAGCTGAGAAGTGAAGCAAGACATGGTGCCCCCTCCAAAGCTGTGGGATAATAGGAATCCCTGAAGTCCTGTGCACTGACCAGGCAGCTTATGGGTCTGCTCCTGCCCTGGGTCGATGATATCATCTCCAATGATGGAGTGGTCAAGGGCACGGTTGAGGGCTGCATCTTCTTCCCAAGTGATAAGCTGCTCTGGGTTGAAGAGCCAGATCTTGGGTGATTTCTGATATCATCAACTACAGTAGGATCCAGATCTACAAAGCCTGCCTAAAGCACGCGATTTCCAGCTGCAATTATACAGAAGAAGGTGGTGAAGGAGTCCTTCCCTCGACAGGTGGCTCATCCGCACGTGAGGATGCACCCCATGTTCCAGACAGCAGAGCTCCCTGCAGGCATTGCCCATCTGAACACCAGCCTGCCTCACATGGACTGTGACGCACTCACACATGATGAGCCTTGTCAGAACATCTCACCTAGAGCTGGGGCCACAGGTCTCAAGTGAGACCTCACAACTACTTTTCTTTTTATTTGTTTGTTTGTTTGTTTTAAACTCCAGATTTTATTCCCCTCCCAGTCTACCCTCCAGGTCTGGCTTCAGTCAGAGAAGATGCACGACTACTTTTCTATTGCTGGGTTAAAACACCTTGGCTAAAGAAAATTAGGGAAGAGTTCACTAGAGCTTGCTTGCAGTTTCAGAGGATTAGTGGATGACTATCCTGGTGGGGAGCATGGCAGCAAGTGTGCAGGCATAGTGCTGGTGCAATAGCTGAGAGCCTAGATCTTGATCTTTAAGCTTAAGGCATAGAGAGGGCCAACTGGGAACTTGGATGGAATTGGAAAATCATACAAAACCACAGATTCTCATGTTCTCTGTAACCTAGATATCTGTGGGGACTGCAAATCATTAACTAGCTGTGCAGCTATGGGCTCTATGGTGACAGCTTGTGTTTGGTCTGAGCAGAAAAACATGGTGTTTTTCAGGACCCACAGTGGAACACGGCTGCCCTGGGTTAAATCGTATCGCAGACTCTGCACTCAGGCCGGGGGCTGAATTACAATGTATGAAATATACCAAAATTAACAAAGTTTACCAAATGTAAAATGGAGATACTGTTAACACCAATTCCATAGGCGGTTACAAGCTAAATAGTTTAATGATCCTGTTTCTGCCTTTCCTTTGAGGATTTGTATGTGTGTGGGGGGGAGACAGACACAGAGAATGTATTTGGAGATTCAGACATTGATTCCAAAGTGAACTCACAGGTATCAAACTTTCAGATGATCATGGAAGAAGAAAAAGGATAAGATCCAAAGTGCTAAGAGACTTTATCTCATTTATGTCTTCTGGCAAATCAGGTATAGAGCAGGTGGAGAGGTTTCTCATCTTGACTTCCTGAGACCATACCACTCTGTGTGGAGAGTCAAGGTTCTGTCTGGTAAGCAGACTGGAACCTGAATCACACGAGGACTGTAATATGGACACTTTATTAAGCCAGGAATTATCACTTCATAACATTAAACTTTGGTAATATTGTTCCAGCGATGACATGGCAGCATCAAGAGTCACCCAGCCCATTTGCATAGAGGCAAAGCATCAAGTTTTGTGAAGAGTGTCCAGATGTGTCCCAGGAAGAGTCTGAAAGTAGAGACAGAAAACACTCCTGACTCATGCACAATTGTGTTGAGCAAGTAGGTAGCTTCACACCTCTTGGGAGGGAACAAGTGCCAGGCTTTCATATGCTAATTTGCAAATACCTTGAACCCCATGTGAGAAAAAAAAATCAATGGACCCTAAAGTTGCTCTGCTTGGGAGTGGGTCTAGAGAGGGAGCAAGTAAGCTAAGTGGGTTAGGGGCAGAGAATCAGGAAGTAGCCTGGAGTGAACAGTGGCCTTTACCAAGGACTGAAGCCAGGAGGTCAGACTCCTTCTGTACTGACACTTTGATCCTAGTCAGAGGGAAACATCCATGCAGCCTAGGGTACCAGAAAGAAAACTCACTGGCATCAAGAACCTGATGAACCCCAGGATCAGTTCAATGGTTAGCTGTGAGCATCTGTCTCTGTCTTTGTCAGGCTCTGGCAGACCTCTAAGGAGACAGCTATATCAGGCTCCTGTCAGCATGCACTTCCTGACATCCACATCACTGACTACCTTTGGTGACTGCACAAAAAATGGATACCCAGGTGAAATGGTCTCTGGACGACCCCTCTTTCAGTTTCTATCCCACACTTTGTCTCCATATTTGCTCCCATGAGTATTTTGTTACTCCTTCTAAGAAGGGCCAAAGCACTCACACTTGTTCTTCCTTCTTCATGAGCTTCATGTGGTCTGTGAGTTGTATCTTGGATATTGGGAGCTTTTGGGCTAATATCCAATTATCCGTGAGTGCATACCATGTGTGTTCTTTTGTGATTGGGATACCTCACTCTGGATGGTATTTTCTAGTTCCATGCATTTGCCTAAGAATTTCTTGAATTCATTGCTTTTAATAGCTGAGTAATATTCTATTGTGTAAATGTACCACATTTTCTGTATCCATTCCTCTGTTGAAGGACATCTGGGTTCTTTCCAGCTTCTGGCTATTATAAATAAGGCTGCTATGAACATAGTGGAGCATGTGTGTTGTTATATGTTGGAGCATCTTCTGGGTATATGCCCAGGAGTGGTATAGTTGGGTCCTCAGGTAATACTTTGTCCAATTTTCTGAGGAACCGCCAGACTGATTTCCAGAGTGGTTGTACCAGCCTGCAATGCCACCAACCACTGAACAGATCAGGGTGTTCCCAGTGGAGGAGTGAGAGGGAAGACTGAAGGAGCTGAAAGGGTTTGCAGCCCCATGGGGAGAGCAACAATACCAACCAACCATAGCTTCCAGGCTCTAAACCACCAGCCTGGGAGCACATAGTGAGGGACCCATTGCCCCAGCTGTATATGTAGGGCATATAAGGCCTTGTTGGGCATAAGTGGGAGAGGAAGTCCTTGATCCAGTGAAGGCTGGATGCCCCAGTGTGGGTGAAATCGTGGGTGAGGAGGTGGGAGTGAGAGGGTGGGTGGGGGCATATCCTCATAGAATCAGGAATAGGGGAGATGGGATAGGGGGTTCTTGGTTGGGGGGTGGGGGAAATGGGGAAAGAAGATTACATCTGAAACATAAATAAAATATCCAATAAAAAATTTAAAAAAAGAACCAGATGAACAAGTCAGCCTCAGGAGAGAGGGAGATGAGAGTAATATGGAGCCTATTGTGTATGCATTGAATGCTTGCCAGGCACTGGTGGAGAACACTGGCCGTTCGTGACCACTTTTGATGAATATCTCTTTGTACAGCTCAGGACTCCAAAGGTAAGGAAGAGCAAAGAACAGACAGTAACATGTCCAAGATAAGCAGCACTCCTGAGCCATGGCCTTTGCTGCATCTTACATACACTGTTCTGTGATCACTCCTGGAAACCGCCTGCGATTGTGACACGTGGGGCAGGGAAACTTTGATGCATGAGATGGACAGTGAATTGGTTAAGGGACAAAAGGAACATGAAGAAGCTGTAATGTACCCTCTCGCTGTGATCACTCTTTGCAGTTGCTTTCAAAGAAGGATTAGGGCCAAGGGAGCATCCTAAAGGAAACTGCAGGATCCTTCAGGAGAGTTTCAAACACTCCAACTTCCAGCAGGAACTAAGGCCTACAATGGTTACATGTTAGACTTTAAGATTCGGCCTCCAAGCCAGTTTTCTTCCAAGGCCCTTCTTCTAAGTGCTCTGAGGTAGCACCTGGCCAGCAGTGCTTGAGAGCGGCCAGAACAATATGCTTCTTCTTATCTTCTGCCTAACCTGAGGCCAAGTGTCCTCTCTTGTGAGCTGTGGCTGCTCAGACAGCACCAAGGGCTAAGATTCAAAGG
The DNA here is from genome assembly GCA_030674055.1 of Rhabdomys pumilio. Lineage (NCBI taxonomy): Eukaryota > Metazoa > Chordata > Mammalia > Rodentia > Muridae > Rhabdomys > Rhabdomys pumilio. The sequence continues at coordinate 67,414,144 of JANHMN010000005.1, read as the reverse complement.
GACTCCCAACTTCAGGGAGAGGGCAGAGTGAGGAACAGAGAGACAAAGTTAGCCAGGATGGTCAGAGGAAGGCACACAGTTAGGATACATCAAGATCGTACTTCTTCTTCTCTTCTAGACACACCCAGAGGAGACCTAGGGTTCTCTCTCTGAAAAACAGCAAGGAGAGTGAATGGCAAAGAGTTGCAAAGGGGGTAGCACTTTGATCATATGTCTTTTATATGTTTATATGCCTTTGCATAGGACTTAAAAACAGACAAAACGTTGTTCTTGTGTTCTAATGATCTTTGTATGAGCATGTGTTTTGCGATCAAATGTAACAATCTATGTTAAAAATATATGCATTCTCTTTAGAGCATGTGCTTTGGGAACAACAGTGACAATGTAAGTTAAAAATGTGTCCACTCTTTAGAAAATTGTCAGAAATTACAATAAGGGGGAGCCATTGGGAACAGTAGAATCCACAGCAGAGAGGAGTGTCTTAGGATTGTCAGAGAGCTCCAGTTGGCCAGGGTATATAGAGGACCGAAGAGGGTCACTTGGCAAGAGCTCATCATTTTTAGGCCTTGACAAGAAGCTCACACTTGGATCAAAGTGAAAGAGGCAGCCATTCTGACAATTTAAGGACAGGCCTTGGATGTAACAATTCACCTTTCAGATGTGTGTGGCCACTCAGTAGAACTGGAAGTGTGGAGGTAAGGAGTGAGCAGAGAGCAGACTCTGGGAATGCAGGGAGCAGGGTGGCCACAGAGTTGAAGAGCTTCTGCTGGCATTTGATAGTCTGTGGCCACAGGGACAGCCTGCAGGCAGAATGGTGTCTCCAGGTACATGTAGAGAGGGAGGGCACGGGGATGTCTCTCTGACAGCTTTGGCCATCATCCTTAGATGGATGCTGCTTATCCATTTTCATTAGGAGAAGAATGCTGGAGGAGGCACAAAGGCAAGGAGGGTACAGTGTTGTACTTTGTGTAGATCACTTGCTCATTCATAAACTATATGGTGTTTCTGATGATAGGTCAATGATTTCCTTTAAGGATCTGGTGAATGCCGTCTCCTTTTTCATAGATTATTTTTGAGAATCCATTCATTAGGCCACAGACTCATGCTTCAGTCTGGGAAGACACTGTAGTCTCCCAGGTGAATGACTATCAGGTGTCAGGGGCATAGCACCTTGTCTTTCTGGTTATCTCTGTATCCTTCTCACATCAGCAATACTTGTCACACACAGAGGCAACCAGAGAGAAACATGAGTCAGTGTAGATCTGGGCCTTCCCCATGTTTAGGGCGCTTCTTAATTCCCCCCCCACAGCAATCTGAATGAGTTCAGACTTAATTAGACAGCTGCCCTCCCTAAGCCCTCCTCCCTAGTTCCTTCCTTCTTTCCTCTGTCACAGTAAGCTCCAGGCTCCTGTGATGGCAGGCACCACCTAGGTCCCACTAGCACCTGAGGCTCCCGCCCTAGTGACTACAGACACTGAAACCGTCTTCTAGGCGGGTCTTCCAGACAAGACTTGCAGTTCACCATCATCTCCAGAGAGGCTTCACCTAGACTCTTGGGCCTCTTTGAGGCCTCCTGGATTGTAGAGAAGCACAGCCAATCATCTTCTTCATGTCCCAGGGAGCTTTATCCCAACCTGTACCTGTTTCTAGGGTTTCTGACAAGTCTGTTTTCAGATTCTTGGAAGAAAATGAGCTTGCTGAGTACAGGGGCAGTCTGGCTATGTAAAGTCATGGTATCCAGCATGATGGTCCTCGAGGAATACTTGTGAATCACTAAATGAGGGACATCAATGGCACTTCCTCCCATTTGAGAGGCCCCTCCTCCCTCTAGGGATGCTGGACAATCAGTCCCTCTGTCATAGAGGTACTCTGAATACCCTTGCTTACACATGGGATGGGCTCACCACAAACTAACTGTAAAAAATGGATATAAGCCCTTCACAGAGGCTGCAGAGAAAGGACTTGGGCAGTCTCCAGCTGGTGTCCAAGTCTCTGTACTGATCTCATTACTGTGACTGGGGATCTTAAGGACAGTCTCTGGGACAGAGTTGCAGATGTAGGTCATGTTTCCCTGCACCCATGTCTCCAGCCATGCTGTTGATGTCCATGGACTCTATGGGCACTTCTACTAAGGCAGAGTGGACTCTTGCTGAGCCCTGGCCCTGAAGTCATCCTGGAGTTGGTTTCCCCCATCATTTGTCTGCTGTTCCTGTCCTCTTTTGTGGTCACATGACATTTATCATATCATCCAGCCCCCCTTCTTCAGATATCATGGCTTCCTTTTAGCCCTCCACCTTGGATAGATACTTGATATGGTAAGCCACAGCTCACCTGTCCTGTCTGCAAGTATCCCATCCTAGACCACTTGGAGATGACATTTAGCTCCCACGTCCTACTAGATCCCTGCCCGTTGCCTCCGCTGGTACAAGATCTCCCTAGGTGCAGAGAGCTGGGTTTTCCCAGAGGGTGAGATTCCTATCTGTGCACCACCTGCTCAAGGAGAGATGGAAAGTCCTGTGCCCTGATAGCCCATAGGGTCACTTTCTTGAGTTCATGTTTTTCTATTCTGTGTGGCTTCTGCCATTAGAGAAAGCAGTGTTATTTATATAATCAGGATGTACTCGGGTGCCAAGTGCTGGCTTATGAAATTCCATGGACTCCATAGTCTGATCAGGCAGGCCTGATGAGATACTGTGTTCAAATGGCCAATAAATACTTGAAACAGTGCTCAACCTCTCAGCCATGAGGAAATCACATACACAACCTGCTGCAGTCCATCTCACCCAAGTCAGAGTTGCCACTGTGAAGGAAGCAGAGCACAACACATTTGAGGACATCATAGGGACAGTGGAACACTTCTGGGTTTAGTGTCAACTAGCACGACTGTGATGAGAATGAGTATAGTGATTCCTCCCCAGCTAGAAATAGAACTACCCTACAGCCCAGCATCACCACCATTCGTCATAAGGAGTCTAATCCCACGGAGCACAGAGATATTTGTGTATTCATGGGTTGGCTGTGCTGTGAGCAATAGCCGGGAAAGAGAAAGAGCCGAGGGGAGCCTTTGGAGATGAGCACCTGAAAAAAAAAAACCAGGGTGCACACTCATGCTGAACTTTTAAAGGCTGTAGGGGTAACCTGGAGAATAAAGGGGATAAACTGAGTAGAACTGGGCGTGGCAGATGGCAGGGGCCATGATGAAAGAACACACTATAATGACATCTGTACAAAGAAGTCAAGATGAAACCTTGAAATTTCATTTAATTTCACTGGAAAAAAGGAAAAAAATCCAACTCAGTTTCTTGGAGGTGGGGCAATTTTATTATGTAAATATGCAGCTTGGGCTACTATAGTGGAGTCAAGAAGTCTTGAGGTAAGGCACCAAGGTTTGCATGTCTTTGTTTGGTTGCTCAATGCATCCTGTGCCACTGGTTTACAGTAAACATGCAGCCCTATTCCTGAAATGGCAGTGCAGACAGAGGGAAAGTTGGGTCTGACTCCTTTGTAGCTAGTTCAGTCTGACAGTTTTCTTTATGTTCTGCCACAGATCTCTGTGTGTGGGCTGTCACACTTGTACGCACGCTGATGTTCAAATCACTTTCTGCTATTTTGATCACGTGGCCTTTCCTCACAGATGCTGAATTGTGACAAAGCCATTGCTATAGAGCCCTAGCTGTTTTCTAACCTAAGGTCCTGGGGACTTTGTCCACACCACTGGGTTCTTAGGCATTTCCTCTTCAGCACAGCTGCCCGTGAATCCTAGGACAAAGCTCCACATCTGGTCGTCTTTTCTGAGGGACAAGGGACTCTGGTCTCTGAAACATGGTCCATATCCTGAAGGATGTCAGCTTGACTGTCTCCTAAGCATTTAGTTCTCTGTGCCCTCCCCCCGTTGTTGCTCTCTCCACATCAGCAGTGAGTAGGTATTCACTGTTTCCTGTGCACACTGTTTTTTACACCCCCTATCCCGAGTGCCAGAAGCACTAGCTGGTGACCGACCGACCTGGGATTCTGCATTTCATCCTAAAGTGAGATTTCAGGTCCTGTTCCCTTTTGCCTTCTGTGCAGGGATGTGCACTCACTCCTTGGTTCAGGTCAGGGTCCTCAGAACCTGAAGGGCACAGAGCCAAGAATCAACAAGCACCTGGCTCTGGACCTGGCCTTTCTAAGCCCCTGCCCAACCTGCTCAGCCCAGGTTTGGCTTTCTTTAACTTAGCACTGGGGGCTGCCCTAGAGATTAGATGCTCTTGAGCTTTCCTGGCAGTGGGAGTTGAGGCTGCATAGAAGCCCAGGTTTACAGAGGTCCCTGTGCTGCAGCAGAGTCATGGAAAAGCTGAAGGTGGAGTGGGGTGAGGTTTGCAGTCCAGGCTCCCTGCTCCCCAGAGAAGCTCTAAGGCAGCCCACCTTCCTCTGTCTTCCAGACCTGTGCATTCCCGGGGCCTGGCACAGGCTCCATGTACAGTATTTGTGGCAGAGCATTATGAATGAGCAAGCATTCTCTATTCTCTCCTTTGGAAATGTTACGGGGAGGGGGAGGGGGCGGGCAGGAAGGGAGAGCAGGCTCAGAAAATGGCTCAGCAGGCTGCGTGGGGAGCTGAGAAGACTCATGCTTTCCTGGGTAGCAGTGGTGGTGGTGACTCTGTCTGTGTGTGTGTGTGTGTGTGAGAGAGAGAGAGAGAGAGAGAGAGAGAGAGATGTGTGTGTGTGTGAGAGAGAGAGAGAGAGAGAGAGAGAGAGAGAGAGAGAGACTCAGACACGCACAGAGATAAAGAATTAGAGTGACAGCAATGCTCTAGTGCCTCTGTGCCAGTTTGAGAGACAGAGACACAGCAATTGACAGGCAGACACATACAGAATGAGATAGAGGGGCGGGGGAGGGAGGGAGGGAGGGAGAGAGAGAGCATGGACATGCTGCTCTAGCTCCTGTGTGTGTGTGTGTGTGTGTGTGTGTGTGTGTGTGTGTGTGTGTGT
>JANHMN010000005.1:67357062-67402422 GCA_030674055.1 Rhabdomys pumilio | reverse complement strand
TATATGTATATGTATATGTATATGTATATGTATATGTATATGTATATGTATATGTATATGTATATGTATATGTATATATTCACACACACACACACACACACACACATACACATATGCACAATAACAGTGAAGAAAGAGGCCATGAATTTATAGGAAAACAGTATATGGGAGTGTTTGGAGGGAGAAAAAGGAAGGAAAAATGTAATTAAATTATAATCTCAAGAAAAAATTCTGCAGGCACTAACAGTGAGGAGATGAGATTGAACAAAGTATAATATATATATATATTATATATTATATTATATATTATATATATCGTATATAATATTATATATTATACACACACACAATGGCACAGTGAAACTCTTTCATAGTAAAATTATTTAAGACTTGTATCAGTGGGACAGACTTGAAATAAACGCAATATGCAGACAAATGATCTAGAGCAAATGAATACACAATAAAGGATTATTTCTTCCAAAACTTATGTTAGGAATAACAGATATCCAAATACTGCCTCTCTCCCAGTTTATAGTTGCATTACATTACATACAAAACTGGTTAAACTTGACAAAAATGAATGGCTGATCTTAATATATGACCTGAATCCCCAAAACTCCAAGAAAAACAGGCAGGAGAACAACTTCATTCCACTGATATTAGCAATATTTTAATGGACATGATACCAAAACAAAGACAATAGAAACAAAAATAAACAGGATTATGAAAAGAATCTTCATAGTCAACAATAAAATAAAAAGCAATAATCAGAGTGGAAGAAAATATTTTCAAATTATATATCTAACAATGGGCTCATATCAAAAATATGTGAAGAAACACTCCAACCAAAACTCCAAAAGAAAACTGACTTAAAATGAACAAAAATTTAAACAAGTATTTTCCAAGAAAAGCCATATAAATGTTAAACAAGTACATGAAAAAGTGTTCAACATTACTGATCAATGTCACTGGAATATAAGTTGAAGCCACAATACTAAAATGGCTATATTGAAAGTAAAACAAAACAATTGAAGTTGTGAATAAAAGAGAACATATACTGTTGTTGGAAATAAAAACTAGTATAGGTATTTTGACAAACAGTATGGAGGGTCCTCAAAAAACTAAAATGTAGGCCTGCACCCACCCACAGGGCCCTTTTTGCAGCTTCCACCACCCTATTCCACACCCACACTATCCACCTTTTCCTCCTCCAAGGTCTATCCTGGTAAACAACCCCAACCACCCAAGACTTGTTTTTCTGAAATCTAGCCTGGGTTGCATAGCCAGCACCCAAGTCTAGTGGCAACCTGAACCTTGCCACAGCCAACTTCCACTAGGTCTCACATTCCATGCCCAGACCTAGTCTCATGACTTCTTCCTGTTCCACAGCCATCACCTAAACTGCTTCATCCTACCTGCATCCACCCACAAGGTCTTTTGTGTCACCTCCCCCACTCCACTCCACACTCAGCCTTCTTATGCCACCCTCCAAGGTCTAGCCTAGTGAGTACCCTTGATTTCCTCATCCACACCGTTTCTGAACTCTAGCAGATAAATTTAGGCTGAGTCTCACAACCAGTGTACCAATCTAGTCTGTCTTTTCCAGCCTGCACTGCAGAAGAGCTCAAGGCTTGGGTCAGAATCATCTCTACCTATTCACCAAATCACAGGATTTCTCCACATCATATCCAACTCAGACTTATTTACCCCCACACTCATTGCTTACATGGGAAGCACATCCTTTATACCAGCCCAGGCCCTTCTGCCAACTTGATTTTATTTTACCTAAAACATTTCCAACTTCCAGATCCAACCTGCCCTCATACCTTCTTTTCCTCCAACCTGCTCTATCCACAACAAACAACAAGTGAAGTTCACACGTCCTGTTTTCATCATGGGAATATCAACAATAGGTAACACAGTATCTTTACTTTAAAACCTACCAGTCCTGTAGAAGTGCTTGCCATAAGAATTACCTAGATGAACTCACAGCCTGCATCGTTCTAAATGGGGAGAAGCTTGAAGCAATCCAACTGAAGTCAGGGATGAGACAGGGATGAACACTGTCCCCATTACTTTTCAACATTATGCTCAAAGTATTCACTGGAATAATAAGGCAATAGAAAGAAACTGAAGGGATATAAATAGGGAAAGAACTCAAACTATCTCTATTTGCAAATGACATGATACTATACGTTAGAAATCCCCCCAAATTACAACAAATATTTTAGAAACAAATTCAGCAATGTGGCAGGATATAGACTACACTTGAAACACTCAATCTTTTCTACATACTTCCAACAAATATACACAGAAGGAGACTGTGGGAATACTCTCATTCACAATAGCTGCAAAGAAAATAAAATATCTAGGAATAAACTTAAACAAGAAAGTAAATTACATCTACAATGAAAACTTTAAACCCCTGAAAAAGACATACAGAAAGGCACTCAATTTTTTTTGTTTTGTTTTGTTTTTCAAGACAGGGTTTTTCTGTGTAGCCCTGGCTGTCCTGGAACTCACTCGGTAGACCAGGCTGGCCTCGAACTCAGAAATCTGCCTGCCTCTGCCTCCCAAGTGCTGGGATTAAAGGCATGCACCACCACCGCCCAGCAGAAAGGCACTCAAAAACAGAAAGGCATTCCACATTCATGGATTAGTAGAGTAAACATTGTGAAAATGTTCATTCAACCAAAACTATTGATTCAATGCAATCCCAGTTAAAAGCCCTATCTCATTCTTCTCAAAATAGAAACTGTCCTAAAATTCCTATGAAATTACAAAAGACCCCAGATAGCCAAGGCAATCTGGAGGGAAAATAGACGAACTGCTGGAGGGATTACAATCCCAGATCTTAAGATATATTACATACGCATAGTAACAAACACAGTATGTCACTGGCACAATGATAGACATTTAGATCAACGAAACAAAATCAAAGAGCTAAACATGAGCATGCATAAGTCCAGCCACTTAAATTTGACAAAGATGTCAAAAACATATGCTGGAGAAAAGAATCTCCAATAAATGTTGCTGGGAAAACTGGATGCCCACGTTCAAGAGAATGAAATTAGACCTATACCTATCACCTTGCACAAAAACTAACTCAAAATATAGCAAAGACCTAAACCTGAGACCTAAAAAAACCCATAGACAATATCCTACATAATATAGATGTAGGACTTCCTGACTAGGACTACATTGGCCCAGGAATTAAGGCCAATCATTGTCAACTGAGACTTCAGGAAACTAAAAAGCTTCTGCACAGCTAATGGAACAATCAAAAGGTGACTTCCCATAGAATTGGTAGCAAGATGATTTGTATACGCTCTGCTCAGGGTGTGGCCTGTTGGAATAGGTGTGTCACTGTGGATGTGGGCTTAAATACCCTTATCCTAGCTGCCTGGACTGAACCTCTGAACCTATAAGCCAGCCCCAATTAAACGTCCTTATAAGAGATGCCTTGGTCATGGTGTCTGTTCACAGCAGTAAAATCCTAACTAAGACAAGGTTGGGGGGAGGATCTTTTCAGATATAAAGACATTAATAACCAGGATCTACAAAGAATTCAAAAAATAAAGTCAAAAAGTGATCCATTTGAAAAATGTCCCTGGGACCCAAATAAGAGAGTCCTCAAAAGAAGAAAAAAATAGCCAAGAAACATCTCAAAAAAAAAAAAAAAAGTTCATCATCCCTAGCAGGTAGGGAAATGCAAATCAAAACAAATCAGAGTGTCAAAGACCAATTGAATAACTGACAACAAATGTTGGAAGGGATTTGGGGAAAAGAGAAGCCCCATTCACTGCTGGTGGGATTCCAAACTGGTGCAGCCATTATGGAAATCACTGTGGAGGACTCTCAAAATGCTAAAAAAATAAATGTACCATATGAACCAGCTATACTACCCCTTGGCGTATGCCCAAAGGACTTGACATCCTATGCCTCAGATACTTGGTCAGCCATGTTCATTGCTGCTCTTTTCATAATAGTTAGGATCAGTAATAGTGCCAGGCCTTGGGGCCTCCCCTTGAGATGAATTCCAAGTTGGGCCAGTCACTGGATCTCCTTTCCCTCAGTATCATCTTCATTTTGTCCCTGCACTCCTTTTTTAAAAAAATAATGTATATGAGTACACTATAGTTGTTTTCAGATATACCAGAAGAGGGCATTGTTCCCCATTACAGATGGTTGTGAGCCACCATATGGTTGCTGGGAATTGAACTCAGGACCTCTGGAAGAGCATCCAGTGCTCTTAACCACTGAGCCATCTCACCAGCCCCCTGCAGTTTTTTTAGACAGGAACAATTCTGGGTCTGAGTTTTTGACTATGGAATGGCAATTCCATCTCTCCACTTGATGCCCTGCCTTTCTACTGGAGGTGAACTCTACAGATTCCCTCTTCCCCCTGTTGGGCATTTCATCTAAGGTCCCTCCCTTTGAGTCCTGAGAGTCTCTCACCTCCCAGGTCTCTGGTACTTTCTAGAGGGTCCACCCCTCCCCCCATCGCATATTTCCATTCGTTCTGCTGACCCTCAGGGCATCTCTTCTGTTTCCCTCCCAATACCTGACTATGTTCCCCTTTCCCCTTCCTGTCCCCTCTCCCATGAAGGTCCTTCCTTCCCTCTGCCCCTGTCCCATGATTGCTTTCTTCTCCCTCCCAAGTGGGATTGAAGCATCCTCACTTGGGCCCTTTAGCTTGTTAACCTTCTTGAGTTCTGTGTATTGTACTCTAGGTATTCTCTACTTTTCTGGCTAATATCCACTTATTACTGAATGCATACCATGCATGTCCTTTTGGGTCTGAGTTACTTTATTCAGGATAATATTTTCTAGTTACATACATTTGCCTGCAAAACACATAATGTCCTCATACTTAATAGCTGAATAGTATCCCATTGTGTAAATGAACCACATTTTCTGTATCCATTCTTCTGTCATGGGATATCTGGATGGTTTCTAGCTTCTGGTTGTCACAAACAAGGCCACAATGAAAATAGTTGGACACGTGACCCTGTGGTATGGTGAGACATCTTTTGGATATATGCCCAAGAGTGGTATAGCTGGGTCTTCAGGTAGATCCATTTCCAATTTTCTGACGAACCTCCAGATTGATTTCCAGAGTGGTTGCACCAGTTTGCAATCCCACCAGCAATGCAGAAGTGTTTCTCTTTCTCCACATTTTCTCCAACCTGTGCTGTCACCTGAGTTTTTGATCTTTACCATTTTGATTGGTGTAAAGTGGAATCTCAGGGTCATTTTGATTTACACTTCCCCCCTTATCCATGACAAAGGACTTTGAACATTCTTTTTTTGTAGGCCATTTGCTTTTAATACCACAAGAGGTTTTCCCTAGAAAACCCCTATTCCATCCCCCCTTCTCATTTTTGCTTTTATACTATTTTTTAATGTTAATCAAAGGCTTTATAAGTTTGGTAATGCTCAATAACAAGATGCCCATACAATCAGAAGTGTAACCCAATACCCAACCTAGATATATAAACTAGCTTTGACTGGCAGAGACACTCAAACATCCACCTCCATGTTTCCCCCAACCTCTCTCTCTCTTGTCATCTAGCTCCTCCTCTCCTACTCCTCCTCCTCTCCTTACTCCTCCTCTTTCTTTCTGTACTCCTCCCACCTTAGCTCCTCCTACATATCACCCTTCCTGTAAAAATAAAACTTTTCTCTTAAAATACAATTAGAGCATAACTATACTAATTTGTGTCAGTAAGGTACAGGATAGACCTAATACCCAGTCCATCATTTTGTTGACTAACCAGAACCTCTGTCATCCCTCCTAACTAAAAGACTTAGTTCTGAACCTAGCTTTCCCCCCCCCCCCTTGGCTTTAGAATGAATGTCAGCTTAAAACCATCCTCTCAAATCTTTTCTCTCAAAGTAAATAGCCAGGGTTGGCTAAGAGACTATAAGTTTTCAACCCACTCAGAAATCCAGAATGACTGAGTTAACTGAAATTATGGGAAGCACCAAGCATAGCTTCTAAAACTTAGCCAAATTATAGAGACTGCTGAACACCTGGACAGTACCTATACTTCAAAACGTTGGAGCATCTGATCTTCAGCCTTCTAGTCCACGATCATTTGACAGACCTTAGTGATGCAGAATTATTAATGGCTGATTACTCTGTCTTGGCAGATATAATCAGTTGACTATTCTGCAAGTGTGTCCTTTTCTGGATAGTAATTTGTCTGTAGATGACAAGAGGCAATTCTTGCCCAGTGGCTGTCTCACCACAACTGGAGTAACCCCAAAGATGCTCAATTTCTTCTTAGAATCCAAGACAGAAAACTGTCAGGAGCAGACAGGTCTTTAATCAAAATGAACATTAATACAGAAATGTTTGTAATGTCAATTCTGTGGACTTCTGACATTTTGAAAACCAACTATCCAAGTAAGGCAATCTGGACTGTTGTCTGTTAACTCCTCTCAGCTATTTCTAAATAAAATATAGAAAACACCTTAACAATAAACTCAGAGGCATGAATTTGTTATAGGCCCTTAACTCACAGGCTAACCATCTCAAATCAGTTAGAAAAGTTAAAGGAGTGGGTCTAAGCCTTGTATTCCTAAATGTGTTATACAGGCACAATGCCTATGAGAGTAGCAACATTAATCTTACTTTTATATTAATAAGAAGCTCATACCGATGAAAACCTTAAATTTGAAATCAAAGTAAATTTTGTACCATTTAAGAAATTATAACTTCATCTTAATAACAATTATACATATTTCTACCAATAGGTTGTGGCTATGCAATAAATGCTAGCTAATCTTCCCTGTTCCAACAAAACCACTACTTTTCCCTAGAAAGACAGCCCAATATTAACCACCTCAGTCCCCAAGCCCAGGGAATAGGAGTGCCGAATCTTCATTAACTTCTTCAAGCTGATTACGAGCGTTGAGATATTAGAAGAGGGGCAGGGGGAAGAGTAAATTGATAAGCCTCTGATGATATGTCTTCACTGCATCCATCTGGAATTCCAGGACATCAGAGGTTTGAGCAGGTCTGCTCAGCTTGCTTGATGAGTAGATACACCAAGGCTGTGTATTCTGCAATATACAATTCTCAAAACAAATTTTAGTATCAAGATAATTTTTTGTTTGAATCCTGCAATCTAGTCTTCTGGCTACCTGTCTCTGTCATGTCTAATCCATATAATTCTGGGAGCTTTTTTGAGGGTGTGTTTCCACCATCCTCCCATTCCGGCCTCCCTGCTCTCGAATTTCCCAACACTAGGGAATCCAAACTTCCAGGCACCAAGGCTGTCCACTTCCACTGGTGCCTAACCCCTTACCCCATCCCCCATCCTCCAATTACTATGAGGGTGTGCTCCCACCATCCTCACATTCCTGCCTCCCTGTTCTTGAAATTCCCCAACACTAGGAAATCCAAATTTTTAGGCACCAAGGCCATCCACTTCCACTGATGCTTGGCAAGACCACCCTCAACTACCTATACAGGTGGAGCCATGAGTCCCTCCCTTTGTGTTCTTGGACTGGAGATTTTAGAATGGCTACTCCAGCTTATTTCTTAGGACCATTTGCTTGAAAATTGTTTTCCAGTCTTTTACTCTAAGGTAAAGTCTGTCTTTGTCACTGACATGGGTTTCCTGGGTCCTGTTTATGTATCCAGTCAGTTAGCCTATGTCTTTTAATTGGGGAATTGAGTCCACTGATGTTAAGAGATATTAAGGAACAGTGATTGTTACTTCCTGTTATTTTTATTTTTAGAGGTGGAGTTATCTTTGTGTATCTATCTTCTTTTGGATTTGTTGGAAGATGATTACTTTCTTGCTCTTTCTAGGGTATAATTTCCCTCCTTGTATTGACGCTTTCCTGCTATTATCCTTTGTAATGCGGGGTTTGTGGAAAGATATTGTATAAATTTGGTTTTGTCATGAAATATCTTGGTTTCTCCATCTATGGTAATTGAGAGTTTTGCTGGGTATAGTAGCCTGGGCTGGCATTTGTGTTCTCTAAGGGTCTGTATGACATCTGTCCAGCATCTTCTAGCTTTTATTGTATCTGGTGAGAAGTCTGGTATAATTCTGATAGGCCTGCCTTTATATGTTACTTGGCCTTTTTCTCTTACTGCATTTAATATTCTTTCTTTGTTTTGTGTACTTGGTGTTTTGATTATTATGTGACAGGAGGTATTTCTTTTCTGGTCTAGTTTATTTGGTGTTCTATAGGCATCTTGTATATTTATGGGCATCTTGTTCTTTAGATTAGGGAAGCCTTTTTCTATAATTTTTTGAAGATATTTATTGGCCCTTTAAGTTGGGAATCTTCACTCTCATCTATACCTATTATCCTTAGGTTTGGTCTTCTCAATGTGTCCTGGATTTCCTGGATGTTTTGTGAAAAGAACTTTTTGCATTTTGCGTTTTCTTCGACAGTTGTGTCAATATTTTCTATGGTATCTTCTGCACCTGAGATTCTCTCTTCTATCTCTTGTACTCTGTTGGTGATCATCTATGACGCCTGATTTCTTTTCTAGGTTTTCTATCTCCAGGGTAGTCTCCCTTTGTGATTTCTTTATTGTTTCTACTTCCATTTTTATGTCCTGGATGGTTTTGTTCAATTCCTTCACCTGTTTGGTTGTGTTCTCTTGTGATTCTTTAAGGGATTTTGTGTTTCCTCTTTAAGGGCTTCTACCTGTTTACTTGTGGTCTCCTCAAATTCTTTAAGTAAGTTATTTATGTTCTTCCTAAAGTCCTCTATCATCATCAGGAGAAGTGATTTTAAATCTGAATCTTGCTTTCCTAGTGGTATGGGGAATTCAGAACTTTCTAGAACTTTCTAGTTCTAATGATGCCAAATACCCTGGGTTTCTGATGCTTATGTTCTTGTGCTTACCTTTTGCCATCTGGATCTCCACAGTGCTACCTGCCCTGTCTCTGACTGGAGCCTGTCTTTCCTATTATCTTGGTTGTATCAGAACTGTGTAGGTTGGGTGTTACTACTGGGGTTAGAGCTGAGGCCCAAGATCTGCTCAGTGCTCAGTCCCAGACTTGAAGGAACCAGTGCTCCAGTCCAGGAGTGACTTCTGGGTCCTAGTGGGTCCCAGTTACTCCCTGTTTGGTACTGGTGTTGATTTCTCCTTACCTAAGATACTGCCCGGATTAGAGCCCTGGAAGGCCCACTTCCTCTGGGATCTGTGAGATTGTGGGCAGAGCTACTGCCCAGGGTCTGCTCAGTGCTCAGGCCCAGACCGGAAGCTGAACATTTTTTTTAAGTGCTTCTAGGCCATTTTAGATTCCTCTGTTGTGAATTTTCTGTTTAGTTCTCTGCCCCATTTTTTTTATTAGGTTGTTTGGTTTGGGGGCGGTTAACTTCTTGATTTCTTTGTATATTTTGGATATTAGCCCTCTATCGGATGTGGGGTTCGTCAAGATTTTCTCCTAACCTGTAGGTTGATGATTTGTACTACTGACAGTGTCCTTTGCCTCACAGAAGCTTTTCAGTTTCATGAGGTCCCATTTGTCAATTTTGCCATTGGTCTTGTGTTTAGGAAATTCCCCCCTATGCCAATGAGTTCAAGGCTCTTCCCACTTTCTCTTCTATTAGACTGAGTGTATCTGGTTTTATGTTGAAGTCCTTGATCCACTTAGACTTGAGCTTGGTACAAGGTGACAAATGTGGATCTATTTTCACTTTTTTACATACTGACTGCCAGTTAGACCAGCACCATTTATTGAAGATTCTTTCTTTTTTTTTTCCATTGTATATGTTTGACTTCTTTGTCAAAGATCAAGTGTCCATAAGTGTGTGGCTTTATTTCTGGGTCTTCAATTCTAGTTCATTGATCAACGTGTCTGTCTCTATACCAATACCATGAAAGTTTTATCACTGTTGCTCTGTAGTAGACCTTGAGGTCAGTGATGGTGGTTCCCCCAGAAGTTCTTTTATTGTTGATAATTCTTTTTGATATTCTGAGTTTTTGTTGCTGTTTTTACATATGAAATTGAGAATTGCTCTTTCCATGTCTTTGAAAAATTATGTTGGAATTTTGATTGGGATTGCATTGAGTCTGTAGATTGCTTTTGATGGGATGGCCATTTTTTATGCTAATCTTACCAATCCATGAGCCTGGGAGATCTCTCCATTTTCTGAGGTCTTCTTTGATTTCTTTATTATTGGGAGACTTGAAGTTTTTGTTATGCAGAGTTTTCACTTGTTTGGTTACAGTTACCCCAAGATATTTTATATTGTTTATGACTATTATGAAGGGTGTTTTTTCCACATTTTCTTTCTCGGGTCATTTATTATATAAATGTATAATATAATATATAAAAGTATAAAGGAAGGTTACCACTTTGCTTGAGTTAATTTTATATCTATTTACTTTGCTGAAGTTGTTTTATTAGCTGTAGAAGTTCTCTGGTAGAATTTTTGGGTTGCTTATGTATGCTATCAAAGCATCTGCAAATAGTGATACCTTGATTTCTTTGCCAATTTGTATTCTATTGATCTCATTTTGTGGTCTTATTGCTCTAGTTAGAACTTCAAGTACTATATTGAACAGATATGGGGAGAGTAGGCAGCCTTGTCTTGTACCTGATTTTAGTGGGACTGCTTGAAGTGTCTCTCCATTTAATTTGATATTGGCTGTTGGTTTGCTGCATATTGTTTTCATTATGTTCAGGTAAGGGCCTTGAATTCCTGATCTCTCCAATACCTTTTACATGAGGGGATGTATATTGTCAAATGATTTTTCAGTGTCTAATGAGATGATCATGTGATTTTTTTTTTAACTTTGAGTTTGTTTATATAGTGGATAACAATGGATTTCCATGTATTGAACCAATCTTGCATCCCTGGGATGAAGCCTACTTGATTGTGGTGAATGCTGTTTTTGATGTGTTCTCGGATTCAGTTTGCTAGAATTTTGTTGAGTATTTTGCATTGATATTCATAAATGAAATTGGTCCAAAGTTCTCTTCCTTTGTTGGGTCTTTGTGTGATTTAGTTATCAGTAATTGTGACTTCATTGGATGAATTAGGTAGTGTTCCTCCTGTTTTTATTTTATGGAATAGTTTGAGGAGTGTTGATATTAGCTCTTCTTTGAAGGTCTGATAGATACTAAAGCCATCTGACTCTGGGTTTTTGTTTTGTTTTGTTTTCTGTTGGAAGATTTTTTAATGGCTGCTTCTATTTCCTTAGGGGATATGGGCCTGTTTAGATAGTTTACCTGCTCTTGATTTAACTTTGATACATGGTATCTGTGTAGAAAATCATCTATTTCATCTAAATTTCCTAGTTTTGTTGAGTATAGGCTTTTGAGGCAGGATCTGATGATATTTTGAATTTTTCCCTTTCCATTTCTGATTTTATTAATTTAGATACTATCTCTGTGCCCTTTAGTTAGTTTGACTAGAGGTTTATCTATCTTGTTGATTTTCTCAAAGAACCAGCTTTTGCTTTTGTAGATTCTTTGTATTGTTCTCTTTGTTTCTATTTGATTGATTTCAGCCCTGAGTTTGACTATTTCCTACCATCTACTCCTCTTGTGTGTGCTTCTTTTTGTTCTAGGGCTTTCAGGTGTGCTGTTAACTTGCTAGTGTAGGATCTCTCCAATTTCTTCATGAAGGCACTTAGTGCTATGAATTTTCCTCTTAGTACTGCTTTCATTGTGTCCCATAAATTTGGGTATGCTGTGTCATCATTTTCATTAAATTTCAGGAAGTCTTTAATTTCTTTCTTTATTTCTTCCCTCATCAAGTTATCATTGAGTAGAGAATTGTTCACTTTACATGGGTATGTGGGTTTTCTGTTGTTGTTTGTTGTTATTGAAGACCAGCCTTAATCTGTGGTGATCTGATAAAATGCATGGGATTATTTCAGTCTTCTTTTCTCTGTTAAGTCTTGTTTTGTGACCACATATATCGTCAGTTTTGGAGAATGTACCATGAGGTGCTGAGAAGAAGGTACATTCTTTCATTTTATGGTATATACATATATGTGTGTGTGTGTGTGTGTGTGTGTGTGTGTGTGTGTGTGTATAAAATCCATTTGGTTCATATCCTCTATTATTTTCACTGTGTCTCTGTTTAGTTTCTGTTTCAATGATCTGTCCATTGATGAGAGCGTGGTGTTGAAGTCTCCCACTATTATTGTGTGTGGTTCAATGTGTGTTTTGAGCTTTAGTAAAGTTTCTTTTATTATTGTGAGTGCCCTTGCATTTGAGGCATAGATGTTCAGAATTAAGACTTTCTCTTGGTGGATTTTCTCTCTGATGAATATTAACTGTTATTCCTCATGCTTTTTGATAGCTTTTCATTGAAAGTCTATTTTATTGGATAGTGAATGGCTACTCCAGCTTGTTTCTTGGGACCATTTGCTTGGAAGACATTTTTTCCAGCCTTTTACTCTGAGGTAGAGTCTGTCTTTTTTATCAAGATGTATTTCTTGTATGCAGCAAAATGCTGGATCCTGCTTTCCTATCCAGACTGTTAGTTTGTTTCTTTTTTTTTTTTAAATTGGAGAAGTAAGTCCATTGATATTGAGAGACAGTAAAGACAGATGATTGTTATTGCTGTTATATTTATTGTAGGTTGCATTATGTGTATGTGATTCTCTCCTTTTGGTTTTCTTGTTAGTTGATTAATTTCTTGGTTTTTTTGTGTTTTTTTTTTTTTTTTTGTATAGGTACCCTCCTTGTATTGGAGTTTTTCTTCTAGAAGCCTCTGTAGAGCTGGATTAGTAGATATGTTTAAATTTAGTTTTGTCATGGAAGGTTTTGGTTTCTCCATCTATGATGATAATAGAGTTTTACAAGGTTTGGTAGCCTGGGCTGGTGTGTTCCCTTTCTGCATGACCCCTGTCTATGCTCTTCTGTCTTTTAAGGTCTCTATTGAGATGCCTGGTGTAATTCTGATAGGTCTGCCTTTATATGTTACTTGGCCTTTCCTCCCCTTACCACTTTTAATCTTCTTTGTCCTGTGCATTTCATATTCTGATTATGATGTGATGCTTGTATTTTCTTTTTTGGTTCAATCTATTTGGTGTTTTGTAGGCTTCCTGTACACTTATGGTCATCTCTTTCTTTAGGATGGGGAAATTTTCTTCTATGACTTTGTTGAAGATATTTTTTAGTCTTTTGAGCTGGGAATCCTTGCTTTCTTCTATTCCTACTATTCTTACATTTGGTCTTTTCATTGTGTCCTGGATTTCCTAGATGTTTTGGGTTAGGAGTTTTTTTATGTTTTGAATATTCTTTGACCATTGTGTCAATATCTTCTAAGGTATAGCTTATCCCTAGGAGTCTCTTTTATCTCGTGTATTCTGTTATTAATGCTTGCATCTTTCCTAGGTTTTCCATTTCCAGGGTTACCTCCATATGTGTTTTCTTTATTATTTCTACTTCCACTTTTAGGTCTTAGAGCACTTTGTTCAATTCTTTCACCTGTTTTTGTTTTCCTGTACTTCTTTTGGGGATTTATTTATTTCCTCTTTAAGAGATTCTACCTGTTTACCTGTGTTTTCCTGTATTTCCTTCAGTGAGCTATTTATATCCTCCTTAAAGTACTCTTTTATTTTCATAAGATAGGATTTTACATCGGCATTCTGGTTTTCAGGTGTGTTGGGATATTCAGGGCTTCCTGTGGTGGGTGAACTGGGTTCTGATAGTGCTAAAGTATATTCATTTCTGTTGTTTATGATATTGTGCTTGCCTCTCGCCAGCTGGTTATCCCTGGTGTTAGCTGGCCTGGGTGTCTCTGTCTGGAACCTGCCTCCTGTGTCCCTGGGTTGCTGCAGGTCTCCTGGGAGACCTGTTGCCCTGGGAGCAGCAATATCCTGGGGGGCTTTCAGAATGTGTTATCTCCGGGGGATGGGGTGGGGGAAAAAGCTGATGATGTGCTCCAGCCAAAGGCAAGGCTGGGAAAGTTTTGATATCTTTTTTAAAAATGGGTTTATGTATTTATGTATTCATGTATTTAATTTATGTGAGTACACTGTCACTGTCTTCAGACACACAAGAAGAGAACATCTGATCCCATTACAGATGGTTGTGAGCTACCATGTGGTTGCTGAGAATTGAACTCAGGACCTCTAGAAGAACAGTCAGTGTTTTTAACTGCTGAGTCATCTTTCCAGTCCTATGTTTGATATTTTTAATTCTAAAAATTAAGTTGAAATTATATTGATATCTCATGCAATCCTAATAAAAAATAGCAATTATCGAGAAAACAAGCAATACTCATGTCACCTGACTTTAACCCTTGTTTACCACAATGAATCTTTTTGTGAAAAAAGGTCCTTCATATCTTATGCTAGGGGCCACCTAGCTGAGTATTCTGATGTTTACCTCCATATATCATCCTCAATCTCCAGACCTAGTCAAGGTCCTACATTCAGTACCCTTGCTTATTCTGGCTAGACCTGTTCATACCATCCTCAAGCACCAAAATTTTCCCAGAACATGTGCTGTCTCTAACCTGTGGGCTTTGGCAAGTACCATCATCCTGTGCACAGGGTTCCTCCTACCACCTGACTCATCCTATCTGTGTCACATCTAACAAGCAAAACTCTGTCCATCCACATACGTCTTGTACCAGTACCCAGGCAAGAGGGTATACCAGATCCTACCCTTTGTGTACTCTCCTCAATCCCCAGAGTTAGCCTGGGTCTAATTGCAGACTCTTGACCTACTCTGGCCAGCCTCATCCAAACTTTCCTTAAACTCTAAACTTGTACTAAGATGTACACTCTGTGTGCTATCCCAGCCCCTGTGTCTGTCTAACTTCATCCCACTCACCCCATACCAAACGTTCAGGCCCAATTCAACTTGCACAACATGCTGTCATAGCCTCTTGTGTTTATCAGACACAGAACTAATAAAAAAATCAATATGCCTATATCTCATTTAAAAAATACAAGAACAATTCAACAAATGGTGCTGGTTTAACTGGAGGTCGGCATGTAGAAAAATGCATTGATCATTCTTATCTCCTTGTACAAAACTCAAGCCCAAGTGAATCAAAGACTTCCACATAAAACCAGACACACTGAAACTAATAGAAGAGAAAGAGGAGAAAAGCCTCGAACACATGGGCACAGGGGAAAAGTTCCTGAACAGGACACCAATGGCTTATGCCCTAAGATCAAGAATTGAATTGACAAATGGGACCTCATAAAATTGCAAAGCTTCCGTAAGGCAAAGGACACTGTTAATAAGACAAAACGGCAACCAACAGATTGGGAAAAGATCTTTACCAATCCTACATCTGATAAAGGGCTAACATCCAAAATATACAAAGAACTCAAGAAATTAGACTCCAGACAACCAAATAACCCTATTAAAAATGGGGTACAGAGCTAAACAAAGAATTTTCATCTGAGGAATATCAAATGACCGAGAAGTGCCTAAAGAAATGTTCAACATCTTTAGTCATCAGGGAAATGTAAATCAAAACAACCCTGAGATTCCACCTCACACCAGTCAGAATGACTAAGATTAAAAACTCAGATGACAGCAGATGCTGGCAAAGATGTGGAGAAAGAGGAACACTCCTTCATTGTTGGTGGGATTGTAAAATTGGACATAGTATAACTTGAATATCCAGGGATACCACTCCTGGGAGTATACCTAAAAGATGTTTCAACATATAACAAGGACATATGCTCCACTATGTTCATAGAAGCCTTATTTATAATAGCCAGAAAAACATCTGGAAAGAACCCAGATGTCCTTCAACAGAGGAATGGATAAAGGAAATGTGGTAGATTTACACAATGGAGTCAAGGACAAAGAACTGTGAAAGGGGCCCATGGAACTTTCAAGCAATATCTTCATAAAACAAAAAAGGGGGAGGTATATATATCCCCATACACCACAGATTTATTTAAATCATGTTCTTTTTATTTTAATTTTTAAAAAAAATTTAGGTGCCAAGGAACATTCTGCTGAGTGTCTATGGCACTTTACAAGCAGAGAGAGAGAGAGAGAGAGAGAGAGAGAGAGAGAGAGAGAGAGAGAGCCTGGTATAAGCTTTCAAAATTTCAAAGCTCATCCTCAGTGACACACTTCTCCAACAAGCCCACACCTCCTAATTCATCCAATCATTTCAAAGGACTCTAGGACTCTACTCCCTGGTAAGTAAGAATTCAAATATATGAGCCTATGGGGGCCATTATTACTCAAACTGCCATAAAGACTCAAAATAAACAAAGTAGACCAAACAAGAAAAGAATCTGAAAGAAACTTACACTCAGGAAAAGAATACACAGGAAATGTGAGACAACATGAGCTACAGAAGTAAACAGAGAATTCTCAAAAGAGAAAATCCAAGTGGCTGGATAATCCAAGAACCTTTAAAGAAATGTTTAACATCCTTAGAATTCGTATTTCAAACACGGGACTCAGATGATTTGAGCTAGATTTGACCCAAAAGCCTCCTCCAAGAAAATTAAGGGGAAACAATCCATAGTTTTACCCAGCTGTGAAACCTATGAGCCACAGCAATGGCAAACTCTGTAAGATACTCCTAAAGGTGCAATACTGGTACTCAATTCTTGGTGATAGCCAACAGTTTTTTTTAAAAACTGGAATTAAGGCCTTCTCAATAGAAGAGAAGTCATGGCCAGTAGTGGAAATCTAGGGCTAGTGTGGTTATAGATCTTAAATGTATACCTACTACTGTAGTAGGCCAGCATAATTTCTAACTGCATTTAAAAGTCTTATCTTTTTATCCATGGATAAGTATTTCTCCCTCATTATCAAAGAATCTTTGTTTTTATGAGAGACTATTACAGAAAGCCAAACTAGTCAAAATATAGAGAAAAACTGATCACAGGGTGCTCAGCATCAATAGATGCATCTATAACACAACTCCTGAACTTCAGGCCCAGGGAACAGTCAAGATACGGCAAAAGATTGTAAAAGCCAGAGGACCAATAATTCTGCTGTGAGACTGTGTCTTCTATAAATGACAGGGAAACTATACCCATGATAGTGCAACAATATTGTTGCCTAAACAAGACCTAAATATTGATAACACCAATAGACATGCTAACATGCAGGAGGAAATCCCATGGAGACACACCCCTAGACAAAGATCCATAGGCAACTAAGTATTGTAACTACAGGCTTTTCCACCCACACTCCAGTTCTCAAAATAATGACTCTGAGATTTATTATTTATGAGTAAATGCCTAGGCCATAAGCTTGTTTCTTGACTAGCTCATAACTAAATTAGCTAATTTATTCTATTCTATGAGTGTCACATGGCTGGTTACCTCTCCTCAGTTTTATGTGTCTGTTTCTTCCAAGTATAGAAAGAATCTCTTCCCACATGTGACTCTATCCCAAAGTTCCTCTTTTCATACTGGAACTCCCACTTCCTATTTCCTACCTCAGCTAATAGACTATCAGCTTTTATTGACAGGTGATGCTTCCATACAATACACAAAATTCTCTCTACATTTCCCCTTTTTAGTCTAACAAAAGTTTCTTTCTCTTATAACAATAAACTATAAACTATAATAACAGGTAAAATTACATTTACAATGTCCAGTCCATATGTGTTTGGGAACCTTGGAGAAAGTATTCTACTATCTATCCTATCTTAGTGAGTTCAGAGTTCTGTACCTAAATCAATTTCTATTATAACTTGCATGACCAACCTAAAAACATCTTTTTTAAACATTAAAAAAACACTTTTCCTAAATCCTAAACAATTTAAGTTTAATTGTGAGACTGTAATTATCTAGTCTTCAACCCCAACAGATACCTGAGAAGGAATATAAATATTACCTGAATATGCAGGAAGTACAGAGCAAACACCTTCTCAAACTACAGAAATGACAGATAGTTGAATTCCTGGACAATTCCTCAAATTTTCCCTGAGTTGTTAAGAGCTTCATCTTCAGCCTTCTGGCCCAGAATATGTATGTAACAGACCATTATGTGAAGCAGGGATTATGAAAGACTTGCCTACCTTGTCCCTGCAAAGCTTGACAGTCAACTTCCCTGTATCTTGTTTGAACAACTGTCAGCAGTTGAAGCAAGGGCAGGGTTTTGTTTTGTTTTGTTTTCTAATGGCTAGCTTGCTACATATGAAGCAAACCCCATAAGGAGATTCTTCAATCCTCATCATCTTCTTTGAAGTAGAATGGGAGTGCTTGCCAGGAGTAGACCTGTCTCATTGCCCCAAAAAAGGCTTTTATTAATAAAGCATCCTTAAAACTCTAGCTGACCAACATAATTCCACCTGAGGAACTCGTGGTCTGGACCGTGATCTCGCTCCTGGTGAGAAGGCCTGGACTAGCTCTCGAGGGTAACCTTCATGTTTTCCAAAAGCTAACATGGGAGGTCCTTTCACAAACTGGAGACATTGTTTGGTCCATTTCAAAGACGGTGGCCCCATATACCTGGTGGCCCCTACATTTTTAATCGCCTGGTTAAATTTGTTAAAGATCATGTTAATACCATACAAGTGCTTATGCTTAGACAACAATATCATGCTGTACACCAAGATGACAGCTTATGATTAAAGTTAATTTTTAACTGCCCCAGGACACATACTGGGAGGAACACATTCCTTAGTCCAAGGACACCTGCTGGATTACCTTGCTGGATTAACATTCAGAGGAAAGGCAGATTAACATCTCTCAGACCACAGGGGAGGGAACACACCTGGGGGCGAGAAAGGCCCAGAGCACACTAGACACATTCCAAAGGATGGACCAATCCTTGCCACTTACAGACAAGGGAGGTCCTTGCCACCTCATTCCCCAAAGACCAATCAGTTTAAAAGCTACAATGTTCAACCAATCATATTGTGCCTAGTCACTGTTTCTCTAGTCCAGAAATTGTATAAAAACTGCTTTTAACCATGTTTCCCCCTGCTCCCACCAGTGTGGGGGATGGCTCCACAAAGCTCAGCTGAACCCAAGACAATATCTGCCATCCTCGCAGTACCTGGTAGAAATGAGACTATTAAGGCTTAATGATTATCTAAAGGATTTATTTATTTAGAAATGCTCAATTAACAAGATACCCACACAATTAGAGTTGTTACCCAATAGCTAACCTTTTGATAGAAGTTGCTACCCAGGACAGCTTTCAACCCATCAGTGGTTCTCCATGGCTGCTCCTTCTCCCCTCCCGTTCCTCTCTTTCTCCCCTCCCCTTTCTCTCCTTCTCTCCAAGTTCCACTTTCTCTTCTATTGCCTAATCACTGAGATCCATTGTGAATACAATGTAACATAATAAATATCCTGCTACAAATATCTAACATGACTGTAAGTTTAATTAACTACTAACTTTAAAATTATCCTAAACAGTTTATAGCAGCAACCTTCAAAAGTACTAGAAGTAACACTGCATTTTTAAGAACTATATAGGTACAATACCTTAAACAAGAGTTGAAACATATACATAGTACGTTGTAGCAAAATATAATCCTAATCTGTATCAATATACAAAGTCCATAACAAATGTAAAATTGTCTTGTTTATGTTCTTTGGTTTAAAAGTAGATTCAATATTCTACCCTTTTGTACTATTATGTATATATTCCCCCTTTTCTTTTCATTCTTTCTCCCCTCTTTCCCCCCTAACACTAGATAGGAGAGAAAAAAGGATAGAGGAGATAAAATGAAAGAAAAAACCTTGAATATAACATTTCTTATTTTGTTTCATCCCTGACCAAGCCCATTAACAACTTGTGACAAACCTCCCTGTGACTAAACACCATTCACTATACCTTTTGGGAATTGGGGCATCATTATCTTAATTTTTCTGCTAAGGCCCTCATTTTCCTTTTTGGGGGTGGGGCTAAGAAAATTGGGATATTTTTCAGTCTTTAAAAAGCAATCTGTGCCGGGTAGTTGTAGCGCACGCCTATAATCCCAGCACTTGGGAGGCAGAGGCAGGTAGATTTCTGAGTTCGAGGTCAGCCTGGTCTACAGAGTGAATTCCAGGATAGCCAGGACTACACAGAGAAACCCTGTCTCGAAAAACCAAAAAAAAAAAAAAAAAAAGCAATTTGTATATTTGCTGTCCAGTTTCTGCAAGCTGACTAAGTTTAAGATTTAAATAAAGTCTTGGCTGACACAGTCTGTGATGGTGGATGATCTAGCCATTTAGAAATTGTACCAGATGCAGATTTTTGAGGAAACAGCATTGAAGCAATTGAAGGTAGAATCAAGTAGGATGCTGGAATAAATATGTCTCAGTGTCTCAACATCCTTTTCAGTGTCCTTGAGGATGAATCTTGTCAGGACCATTTTAATTTCATTAGTGTCTATAAACATAAATTTTTTACACTAAATTTTCATTAGTGTCTATAAACATACATTTTTCAATAATATATGTATGTGTGCACAGAAACATTTATTGATAAAATATTTGCAAATAAGTACAAATGAGTTTCCTCAGAAGGCGAAGGCATGTGTCTTCAAGCCCCAAAACCTGATTTCAATCCTTTTGATCAACATGGTGGAAGGAGAGAACCAACTCTTGCAAATTGTCCTTTGAGCTCCAAAAGACATGTACCTCCCCTCATGCATAGACACACATTACAAATAAAGTAATTCAAAATGAAATAAAACACTGGCAAATGAAATTCAAAAGTACTTGAGAATGATCAAGATGGCATTACTACAGACATATAGGAATGGCTAAATATATGTAAATTAATAAATATAGTTAATCAAATCAATGACCTCAAGCATTAAAATCATATGACACAAAAAAGGTCTTTGACAAAATCTACCATACTTTTCTGATAGGGATGAAATATGTCTTAACATAGTAAAGGCTATTTAAAAAAAAAACCCATAGCAATTAATCTATTAAAAATATTTGGATATTCGCTACATGGAGGAATTTTGACGATCATAAAGCATTTATGTCCTATTTTTATTACCCATGAGTATTACAAAATCAAATAATATTGGTAACTCTTTTTTCCAGAATGTGTTTTGAAAGGAAGTGATCATCAAAGTCTATATAACCAATGTTAAATTTTATAGCTTAACGAAACTTTCATGACTCCCTTAATACTGTTTTACATAAGCAAGTACCATTTTTAGGTTTTATAAAACATTTAATAAGCCCCCAAATATGTTCTCTTCACCATCTAGCTAACATCTCTTATTGGGTTACTAGTTGCATGTCTGCCAAGACTGGATACATGAATATATAGATAATAAAAGACATACTCTTAGTCAGAGAGAAATTGTAAGTGAATAAGAAAAGAAGACAAAATGAACCTTATTTTAAAGAACTATAATTAGAAAATTTGCTTTGTTTTGAGATGTTTTGATAAATGGAAGCATGAACAGTTTTTATGTATGGGCTAGTATGGGTATGAATGCAGAAACATTTTTTCTCTATGTCCACTGAGAGCTTAGTTGCAATGAATATACCTAAGAATTATTTCTTAGTTTCTAAATTCTACCCACCAGTAATTCTACCAAATTTCCTTTACTCTCTGACCATAAGACTCCCAGAGACAGTTTTGTTTCAGATTACAAGGTCAACAATAACCACTGACCTACCTCAGATTATACCAGTTGTGAAACTGTATAAGCAAACTTAGGTTTTAAATATTATTTATTTCATCGTTTGAGATTATGTGATTATATCATTTTCTGCTTTCTTTTTCTCTTTTCAAACCCACCCACATACACCTCCTTTCTCTTTCTCAAACTCATGGCCATTTTCTACTAATATTCTTAAGTAAATAAGTACAATCAGCCTAGTCTGCATAATGTTACATGTAAGTATGTTTTCAAGGCTGCCTGCTGACTCTTACATTCTTTCTCCCACTTCTTCCACAATGATTTCTGAGCTTAGGTATGAGAGTTGTATTGTAGATGTTAGGACAACTGGAATTTGCTTGGTTATGGTTTTCTGTAATGGTCTTCTTCTGTTGCAGAGAAGTTTCCTTGATGAGGGATGATGACTCTGTGATATATGTATATATATATGCGTGTGTGTGTGTGTGTGTGTATGTATATATATATGTATGTATATATACATATATATATGTATGTATATATATGTATATATATATATTAGGATAAATACTTAAAATGCAGTTTCAGATTATGATGGTTTAGTAAAGTAGTGTTCGTGGGTCCTCCAGAATTTGTGACTTCACTAGCCCTGAGTAGTTAACTAGGTTTCCAATATCACTCATGACTACTCCTTGTTGAGTAAGTCTTAATTCCAACTGGAGAACCCTTGTTACCACCAAAGTACATGTGCACGATTAACAGTTATCATAGGTGTCATAGTTGGGTAGGACTGATGGTTGCTTCCCTCCTTTAGAAGCTTGCATAGTGCCTTCTGGTACCATGAAGCTAGTCTTTAGGTCAGTCCCAGCTCAGGTGCCTTTTATCCTTGTTTCTAATGTTTGTGGTGTCTTCTGGGGTAAATAAAGGTCTACAGAACTAGACTCTGATGTTTTGGTAGTCATCTAGAAAACACTGACCAACAACTCAAAAGAGGGCTTTTCATGTCTGTTGTTGGAGATTTTGTTAGATAGTCTTTGGCTTTTAGACTAAATATGGACAGCCCAATGTCATTTAAACTATATAAGTATATTTATATACTGACTTATGTGCCTTATAGGTATTTTATATAAGTAATTAAATAAGATTCCCTATGACCTATTCAGACATCTTTGTTATTTTACCTTTCTGTATTTATCTAACACTATCCTTTTAATCACAGAAGCCATTTTCCCATTTCCCCATATAACCCCTTGTACTCTGCTATCACACTCTCTCTGACTCACCCAAGCAATGGTCCATTTTTATTTTCCTAGTTCCTAGATTCATATCTAAAAGTTGGAGCTAGAAGCCTCAGATGAGAAAGAATTTGTCCCTTTGGATATGGATTGCCTTTTCTAATTCCATCCATTTGCCTGCAAAGTTCATGATTTAATTTTTCTTTATAGTATTTTATAGGGTATATGTACCACATTTTCATTATCCATTCATCAGTTGTAAGACATTTAGGTTATTTCAATTTCCTGTCTGTTGCGAATAGAAAAGCAATAAGTACGTCTGAGTGCTTATGAGGAAACTCCAAGAAAACAAGACATGAGTCTTGTGACATCAGTTTCTTCAAAACCATAGAATTGTTCTTAGAATGTGTTTTCATACCCCTCCCAGGTATAGTAGACAGGGGTGTTTATTTCAGATTATTCATTACCACTGACTTTATTTGTTTATATACCAATGTTAAAAATATATTTCTGCCATGCATGACTTTTGTTTCACTTGCAGTTTGTTTTTCTGTTTGGACACTTTGCTCATGTGACTTCTTAACCCTCAGGGGATAAATTGTCTGATGCTCTGAATAAAGTTTAGTCCACCTCATTTTTGCCTCCATTCTCCCAGATTCCACCACCTCTAGAGCAGTGGTACATATCTTTAAAGCTAAGGTGTGTTTCTTATAGACAATAAATAGATGGATTTTGGTGTTTTCTTTTCAAACAGAAAGAAAGGCTGAAAAATTTTAATAATGTTGATTTTTCCCCTGAAATCTCAAATTCACATATAATAAAAATCCATAAGGCTTTTTCTCAACACTTCAGAAATCAAGTTTGTATACAAATAATATCCTGAATACTATCTTACAAAGATAAAATGGTACCATATACTAAAATAATTTTAATATTTCTTTATGAATTTTATTACATACACAAGGCATAAATTGATAAGATCGGGGTATTGAATGAGTATATAAGCTTTTTTAACAATTTTTTCCAATCTGCTTTTATACTATCTTAATTATGTGCAAGTACTAGGGTCAGTTCTAGGTTGAGGAACTAGCAATACAATAGATGCAAATAGTCAAGGAACAAGCAAGACAATAAATACAAAGAGTCAAAAACCAAGCAAGGCAATAAACAAAGTTTCATGAACACTCCTATGATTACTGTTTCTAAGGGCTTATCAGGATGACCAAAATATCTGAGCCTAATTCCCTGTCCTAGCCCAAGGTCATTTTCATGTCTAAAGCCTACTTCCTTGTTCTAGCCTAAAATTTAGATTCCTGCCTGTAATTACTTCTTTGTTCTAGCCTAATATTTAGGTTCCTGCCTGAGATTACTTCTTTGTTGTAGTCTATGATTTAGACTTCTACCTGAAATTACTTCTTTGATCTAGCCTAATGTCAGATTCCTGCCTGAAGCCTACTTCCTTGTCCTTAGCCAATGTCATATTCCTGCAAATCAGCCCATTTCCTTGTCCTTGGTCCATGTCAGATTCTTGCCGAGCAGCCCCAAAGGCTCTCCACCTCTCCCCTTTTTTATTTCGTTAACAAGACTGAGCCTGTCTTAGGTGTTCTGACAAGAATGCCTTCCTTACCCATCATGGAATATGCATTATCAAAGGCAATGCATTTCAGTTTTACATTGGTAAGGCTCTGTGCAGAATCTTACCCATCCTTGGCTTGCCAGCCTGTTAATTTAATAACTCTGTCTGAGGGTTCATTTTCAGGTTCAAGTCATGTACTTTGGCTGCCAATTTTTTGATGTTATTAAAGATAAGCTTTAACATAATGGGCAGGAATAAAAGTGTTCCCAGGACAAGAAGGGTTAACCTGATCAAGCTATATATGCCATTCCTGAGGTTTAAGCAAAATGGAAATACTGACCTCAAGCCATGGATAATTTTATCTGCAGCATCAAAGATCAACATAGCAGTATTCTTTAAATTCATAATCTCACTATGCAAAGTTAACACACCCAAAGTGGTGTTAGGATTATGCCAAATATCCTACAGATGTCCTTAAACTTTTTTCTAATTATAATGACAACCATTGTGAATTTCAAAAATAACACTACTCCAATGATACTTGTCATGACACTTGGGATGGCTTCTAACTCTTGAACCCTGAACCTCCTTCAGATAATTAGAATGGGTTATAGAGCATCATTCATTGTTCCAGATACCTATATAAAACCTTTTGTATACTCAATACATTAATAACATTTTTTGCTAGATGGTTAATAAAAATAGTTGTCGTAACTCTTTGTGTCAATGCTATTGCAGAAGCAGTGGTGCTAACAATTAATGGAATTAAAGCT
Source organism: Rhabdomys pumilio (assembly GCA_030674055.1). NCBI lineage: Eukaryota > Metazoa > Chordata > Mammalia > Rodentia > Muridae > Rhabdomys > Rhabdomys pumilio. The sequence continues at coordinate 67,377,346 of JANHMN010000005.1, read as the reverse complement.
GTTATACCAGCAATAATAAAGCCTGCTACCCTCTTGCTTCTGCTTCAAACCTTACTGACTTCTTCCAGTACTTTCAAGTTTTTTTCAGAGAATCAAGGTTTTCTAATATTCAGGGCAGTGAGATGAAAGATGGTTGATAGAACCCCATAACAGACATGCCAGGTTTCAACACACTAACATAATTGGAAATTATATAGTCAATGCAACTTACAATAAATGCTGTAGAAGAGACAGAACCAAATTTATCTTGACAATTAAAAGAGCCTTAAAACATGCACTAATGTTTGTTTGAAATCCAGATCCTGTCCTAACATTATCTCTTGCTATCCTAATATAATAGTGAGCTACAGCTAGCTTCCAACCATGTCTCTGACAAAGTTCAGACCCAGTCTTCCAAAAGTAGACTGTTATTTCCCATATTGAATTGATTTATAGAACAGTACATTATTGAGTCCTAGTAGCTGGGCACCTTTAAGAAGAATACAAGAGATATAATTTCTCTTTTTGATTCTCTGTCCCACAAGGTCTAAAAACTTGAGGCAAGGCAGCTTGTCCCATCTGGGATATAGTCAAGCAAAGGTGGGTCAGAAACATATGTCCAATCCAGCTCCTCAGTCACCCTGGTCAGGGCTCTCAGCAAGCTCACAGGTCGACATCATTCTTTGTCTCAGCAACAGTATGTCTCACTAATCTTTTTAAAGTTCCATTGACCTCTTCCACAATACCTTGTCCTTGAGGATTATATGAAATCCCCATAATAAATTGTTGAAAAAAGTCTCGACTGCTCAACTATAATTGCAGGACCCATTATGTTTTTTTTTTAAATTGGATATTTTATTTATTTACCTTTCAATGTTATCTCCTCTCCCATTCCCCCCAAAACCCCTTATCCCATCCTCCCTAATCCTATTTCTGTGAAGGTGTGCTCCCACCATCCTCTCATTCCCAACTCCCTGCTCTCGAATTCCCCAACACTAGGGAATCCAATCTTTCAGTCACCAAGGCCCTCCACTTCCACTGATGCATGACAATGCCATCCTCAACTTCCTATACAGGTGGGGTAATGAGTCCCTCCCTTTGTGTTCTCAGGCTGGAGGTTTTAGAATGGCTACCCCAGCTTGTTTCTTAGGTCCATTTGCTTGGAAAATTCTTTTTCCAGCCTTTTACTCTAAGGTAGAGGCTGTCTTTTTCACTGAGGTGGGTTTCCTGTATGCAGCAAAATGTCGGGTCCTGTTTACATATCCAGTCCATTAGCCTATGTATTTTTATTGGGGAATTGAGTCCACTGATGTTAAGAGATATTAAGGAACAGTGATTGTTGCTTCCTGTTATTTTTGTTATTAGTGGTAGCATTGTTTGTATGGCTATCTTCTTTTGGATTTATTGAAAGAGGATTACTTTCTTTCTCTTTCTAGTGTATAATTTCCATCCTTGTATTGGAGTTTTCCCACTATTTTCCTTTGTAGTTCTGGGTTTGTAGAAATATATTGTGTAAATTTGGTTTTGTCATGGAATATCTTGGTTTCTCCATCTATGGTAACAGAGAATTTTGCTGGGTATAGTAGCCTGGGCTGGCATTTGTGTTCTCTTAGAGTCTGTATGATACCTATCCAGGACCTTCTTGCTTTTATAGTATCTGGTGAGAAGTCTGGTGTAATTCTGATAGGTATGCCTTTGTATGTTGTTTCTTGGCCTTTTTTACCTCACTGTATTTAATATTCTTTCTTTGTTTTGGGCATTTGGTGTTTTGATTATTATCTGACAGGAGGTATTTCTTTTCTGGTCTAGTCTATTTGGTGTTCTGTAGGCTTCTTGTATGTTTATGGGCATATTGTTCTTTAGGTTAGGGAAGTTTTCTTCTATAATTTTGTTGAAAATATTTATTGGCCCTTTAAGTTGGGAATCTTCACTCTCTTCTATACCTATTATCCTTAGGTTTGGTCTTCTCATTGTGTCCTGGATTTCCTGGATGTTTTGTGAAAAGAACTTTTTGCATTTTGCATTTTCTTTGACAATTGTGTCTATGTTTTCTATGGTATCTTCTGCACATGAGATTCCCTCTTCTATCTCTTGTATTCTGTTGGTGATGCTTGTTGCATCTATGACTCCTGATTTCTTTTCTAGGTTTTCTATCTCCAGGGTAGTCTCCCTTTGTGATTTCTTTATTGTTTCTACTTCCATTTTTATGTCCTGGATGGTTTTGTTCAATTCCTTCACCTGTTTGGTTGTGTTCTCTTGTGATTCTTTAAGGGATTTTGTGTTTCCTCTTTAAGGGCTTCTACCTGTTTACTTGTGGTCTCCTCAAATTCTTTAAGGGAGTTATTTATGTTCTTCCTAAAGTCCTCTATCATCATCAGGAGAAGCGATTTTAAATCTGAATCTTGCTTTCCTAGTGGTATGGGGAATTCAGAACTTTCTAGAACTTTCTAGTTCTAATGATGCCAAATACCCTGGATTTCTGATGCTTATGTTCTTGTGCTTGCCTTTTGCCATCTGGATCTCCACAGTGCTACCTGCCCTGTCTCTGACTGGAGTCTGTCTTTCCTATTATCTTGGTTGTATCAGAACTGTGTAGGTTGGGTGTTACTACTGGGGTTAGAGTTGAGGCTCAAGATCTGCTCAGTGCTCAGTCCCAGACTGGAAGGAACCAGTCCTCCAGGCCAGCAGTGAATTCCTGGGTCCCAGTGTGTCCCAGTTACTCCCTGTTTGGAGCAGGTGTTGCTGTCTCCTTACCTAAGATACTGCCCAGGTTAGAGCTCCTGCAAGCTCTGCTTCCTCTGGGTTCTGTGAGATTGGGTGCAGAGCTACTGCCCTGGATCTGCTCAGTGCTTGGGCCCGGGCCAGAAGGAGTCCCTGATTTTAGTGGGATTGCTTCAAGTTTCTCTCCATTTAGTTTGATGTTGGCTACTTGTTTGCTGTATATTGCTTTTACTATATTTAGGTATGGGTTTTGGATTTCTGATCTTTCCAAGGCTTTTACCAAAGTGCTTTACCAAAAGCATTTTGTCAAATGCTTTCTCAGATCTAGTGAGATGATCATGTGTTTTTTTTTTCTTTGAGTTTGTTTATATAGTGAATTACGTTGATGGATTTCCATATATTGAACCATCCCTGCATTCCTGGGATGATTATTCTGATATTTTCTTGGATTGTGGCTTCATAGAACTAATTGGGTAGTGTTCCTTCTGTTTCTGTTTTGTGAAATAGTTTGAAGAAAGGTTTTCTTGGAAGGTCTGACAGAATTCTGCACTAAAACTATCTCGCCCTGGGATTTTATTGGTTGGGATACTTTTAATGACTGCTTCTATTTCTTTAGGGGTTATCGGATTGTTTAAATTGTTTATCTGATCCTCATTTAATTTTGATACCTGGTATCTTTCTAGAAAATTGTCCATTTCATCCAGATTTTCCAGTTTTGTTGAGTATAGGCTTTCGTAGTAGGACCCTATGATTTTTTAATTTCCTCAGTTTCTACAGTTATGTATCTCTTTTCAGTTCTGACTTTGTTAATTTGGATACTGTCTCTGTGCCCTCTGGTTAATCTGGCTAAGTGTTTATCTATCTTGTTGATTTTCTCAAAGAACCAGCTCCTGGTTTTGTTGATTCTTTTTATAATTCTTTTGTTTCTACTTGGTTGATTTTAGCCCTGAGTTTGATGATTTCCTGCTGTCTACTCCTCTTGAGTGTATTTGCTTCTTTTTGTTTTAGAGCTTTCAGGTATACTTTCAAGCTGCTAGTGTATGATGTCTCCAGTTTCTTTTTGTAGGCACTTAGAGCTATGAGTTTTCTTCTTAGCACTGCTTTCATTGTGTCCCACAAGTTTTGGTATGATGTGCCTTCATTTACGTTAAATTCTAAAAAGTCTTTAATTTCTTTCTTTATTTCTTCCTTGACCAAGTTATCATTGAGTAGAGTATTATTCAGTTTTTACATGTATGTGGGGTTTCACTACTTTTGTTGTTATTGAAGATGAGCGTAATCTGTGGTGATCTGATAGGATGCATGGGATTATTTCAATCTATAGATATGTGTTAAATCCATTTGGTTCACAACTTCTCTTAGTTTCACTGTGTCTCTGTTTAGTTTCTGTTTCCATGATGTGTCGATTGCTGAGAGTGGGGTGTTGAGGTCTCCCACTATTATTGTGTGAGGTGCAGTGTGCTTTGAGCTTTAGTAAAGTTTCTTTTATGAATGTGGGTTCCCTTGCATTTGGAGTATAGATGTTCAGAACTGAGAGTGCATATTGGTACACTTTTCCTTAGACAAGTATGAAATGTCCTTTCTTATCTTTTTTGATAACTTTTTTTTCAAAGTCAATTTTATTAAATACTAGAATTGCTACTCCAGCTTTTTTCATAAGACCATTTGCTTGGAAAATTGTTTTCCAGCCTTTTACTCTGAAGTAGTGTCTGTCTTTTTCACTGAGGTTCATTTCCTGTATGCAGCAAAATGCTGGGTCCTGTTTATGTATCCAGTCTGTTGGCCTATGTGTTTTTATTGGGGAATTTAGTCCATTGATGTTACGAGATATTAAGGAAAAGTGATTGTTGCTTCCTGTTATTTTTGTTCTTAGAGGTGGAATTATGTTGTGTAGCTATCTTCTTTTTGGTTTGTTGGAAGATTACTTTCTTGCTTTTTCTAGGGTATAATTTCTCTCCTTGTGTTGGAATTTTCCCTCTATTATCCTTTGTAGGGCTGGATTTGTGGAAAGATATTGTGTAAATTTGGATTTGTCATGGAATATCTTGGTTTCTTTATCTACAGTGATTGACAGTTTTGCTCGATATAGTAGTCTGGGCTGGCATTTGTGTTCTCTTAGGGTCTGTATGATAGCACTCCAGGATCTTCTGGCTTTTATAGTCTCTGGTATGAAGTCTGGTATAATTCTTTTTTTTATTTATTTTTTTATTGGATATTTTATTTACATTTCAGATTCATCCCCTTCCCCCATTTCCCATCCCTAGAAAACCCCTATCCCATGCCCCCTTTTCCTTTTTGCTTTTATACAATTTTTTTAAAATGCTAGTCAAAGGCTTTATAAGTTTGGTAATGCTCAGTCAGAAGTGTAACCCAATAGTCAACCTAGATATATCAACTGTCTTTGACTAGTGGAGACACGTGAACATCTGCCTCCATGTCCCCTCCCCTCTTTCTCTCTCTTTCTCTCATCACCTAGCTTCTCCTGTCCTTCTTTTCCTCCTCTCCTTACTCCTTCTCTTCCTCTCCATACTCCTCCCACATTAGCTCCTCCTACATATCACCCTTCCTGTTAAAATAAAACTTTTTTCTTAAAATACAATTAGTGCATAATTGTGCCGATTTGTACCAGTGAGTTACTAGTTAGTCCTAATAACCAGTCCACCATTTTGTTGACTAACCAGAACTTCTGTCATCTCTCCTAACTAAAACACTTAGTTCTGAACCTGGATTTTTTTCTTGGCTTGGAATGAATGTCAGCTGAAAACCCTCCACTCAAATCTTTTCTCTCAAAGTAAATAGCCAGGATTAGCTATAGCCTATAAGTTTTCAACCCCGTCAGAAATTCAGAATGACCGAGTTAACTGAAATTATGGGAAGCACAAAGCATAACTTCTGAAACTTAGCCAATTTATAGAGACTGCTGAACACCTGGACAGTACCTATACTTCAAAACGTTGGAGCATCTGGTCTTCAGCCTTCTGGCCCAGGATCTTCTGACAGACCATAGTGATGCAGAATTATTAAGGGCTGATTACTCTGTCTAGGCAGATATAATCAGTCGACTAGTCTGCAAGTGCTTCCTTTTCTGGACAGTAATTTGTCTGTAGATGGGAAGAGGCAATTCTTGCCCATTGGCTGTCTCACCACAACTGGAGTAACTCCAAAGATGCTCAATTTTTTTTTTAGGATCCAAGACAGGAAGCTGTCAGGAGCAGACAGGTCTCTAATCAAAATGAACATTAATACAGAAATGTTTGTATTAAAAAACAAAAAGTCAATTCTGTGGACTTCTGACGTTTTGAAAACCAACTATCCATGTAAGGTAATCTGGACTGTTGTCTGTCAACTCCTCTCAGCTATTTCTAAATAAAATACAGAAAACACCTTATCACTAAACTCAAAGCCCTGAATTTGCTATAGTCCCTTAACTCACAGGCTAACCATCTCAAATCAGTTAGAAAAGTTAAACAAGGACTGAGTCTATGCCTTGTATTCCTAAATGTGTTATGCTGGCACAATGCCTATGTGAGTATCAATATTCATTTTACTTTTATATCAATAAGAAGCTCGTAGCAATGGAAACCTTAAATTTGAAACCGAAGTAAATTTTGTACAGTTTAAGAGATTATAACTTTATCTTGAGAATAATTATACAGGTATCTACCAATAGGTTATGGCTCTGAAATAATTCCTAGCTAATCCTCCCTGTTCCAACAAAACCACTACTTTTCCCTAGAAAGACAGCCCAATATTAACCACCTTAGTCCCCAAGCCCAGGGAATAGGGGCGCTGACTCATCATTAACTTCTTCAAGCTGATTATGGACATTGAGATATTGGAAGAGGGGTGAGAGGAAAAGTAAATTGATAAGCCTCTGATGCTGGGTCTTCACTGCATCCAGATGGAATTCCAGGACATCGGAGATTTGAGCGGGTCTGCTCAGCTTGCTTGATGAGTAGGTACACCAAGGCTGTGTATTCTGCAATATACAATTCTCAAAACAAATTTTAGTATCAAGCTAATTTTTTTTATTTTTTCCATTGTTTGCTTTCTTTTTTTTTAATTTTTTAAATTTTTTTAAATTGGGAATAATATTTACATTTCAGATTTTATCCCCTTACCTCACTTCCTCCCACCACCGAGAAACCTCCTATCCCATCCCTCCTCCTCATGCTTCTATAAGGCTGTGCCCTTACCTACCACATAAAAGAAACTTTACTAAAGCTTAAAGCATACATTACACCTCACACAATAATAGTGGGAGATTTCAACACCCCACTCTCAGCTATGGACAGATCATGGAAACAGAAACTAAATCGAGATACAATGAAACTAACAGAAGTTATGAATCAATTGTACTTAACTGACATCTATAGAACATTTCATCCTAAAACAAAAGAATATACCTTTTTCTCAGCACCTCATGGTACTTTTTCCAAAATAGACCATATAATTGGTCACAAAACAGGCCTCAAAAGATACAAAAAGATTGAAATAATCCCTTTTACCCTATCAGATCACCATGGACTAAGACTCGTCTTTGATATGGTCAAAAACAACAGAAAGCCCACATACACGTGGAAACTTAACAATGCTCTACTCAATGATAACTTAGTCAAAGAAGAAATAAAGAAAGAAATTAAAGACTTTTTAGAATTTAATGAAAATGAGGACACATCATATCAAAACTTGTGGGACTCCATGAAAGCAGTACTAAGAGGAAAACTCATAGCTCTAAGTGCTCACAAAAAGAAACTGGAAAGAGCATACACTAACAGCTTGACAGAACACCTGAAAGCTTTAGAACAAAATGAAGCTAATATACCCAAGAGGAGTAGAAGGCAGGAAATAATCAAACTCAGGACTGAAATCAACCAAGTTGAAACAGAAAGAACTATACAAAATATCAACAAAACCAGGAGCTGGTTCTTTGAGAAAATCAACAAGATAGACAAACCCTTAGCCAGACTAACCAAAGGGCGCAGAGACAGTACTCAAATTAATAAAATCAGAACTGAAAAGGGAGACATAACAACAGAAACAGAGGAAATTTAAAAAATCATCAGATCCTACTACAAAGGCCTATAATCAACAAAATTGGAAAATCTGGATGAAATGGACAATTTTCTAGATCGATACCAAGTACCAAAGTTAAAAGAGGAGCAGATAAACCATCTAAACAGTCCCATAACCCCTAAAGAAATAGAAGCAGTCATTAAAAATCTCCCCACCAAAAAAAGTCTGGGGCCAGACGGCTTTAGTGCAGAATTCTATCAGACCTTCCAGGAAGATCTAATACCAATTCTCTTCAAACTATTCCACAGAATAGAAACAGAAGGAACACTACCCAATTTGTTCTATGAAGCTACAATTACACTTATACCTAAGCCTCACAAAGACCCAACAAAGAAAGAGAACTACAGACCAATCTCTCTTATGAATATTGATGCAAAAATACTCAATAAAATTCTTGCAAACTGAATTCAAGAACACATCAAAACAATCATCTATCATGATCAAGTAGGCTTTATCCCAGGAATGCAGGGTTGGTTCAGTATTTGGAAAACTATCAATGTAATCCACTACATAAATAAACTCAAAGAAAAAAACCACATGATCATCTCACTAGATGCTGAGAAAGCATTTGACAAAATTCAACATCCCTTCATGTTAAAAGTCTTGGAAAGATCAGGAATTCAAGGCCCATACCAAAACATAGTAAAAAGCAATATACAGCAAGCCAGTAGCCAACATCAAACTAAATGGAGAGAAACTTGAAGCAATTTCACTAAGATCAGGGACTAGACAAGGCTGCCCACTCTCACCCTACCTATTCAATATAGTACTGGAAGTCCTAACTAGAGCGATTAGACAACAAAAGGAAGTCAAAGGGATACAAATAGGAAAGAAAGAAGTCAAAACTTCACTATTTGCAGATGATATGATAGTATACTTAAGTGACCCCAAAACTTCCATCAGAGAACTCCTAAACCTGATAAACAACTTCAGTAAAGTGGCTGGATATAAAATCAACTCAAACAAATCAGTAGCCTTCCTACACTCAAAAGATAAACAGGCTGAGAAAGAAATTAGGGAAATGACACCCTTCACAATAGTTACAAACAATACAAAATATCTTGGAGTGAACCTAACCAAGCAAGTGAAAGATCTGTATGACAAGAACTTCAAGTCTCTGAAGAAAGAAATAGAAGAAGATCTCAGAAGATGGAAAGATCTCCCATGCTCCTGGATTGGCAGGATTAATTTAGTAAAAATGGCCATCTTGCCAAAAGCAATCTATAGATTCAATGCAACCCCCATCAAAATTCCAAATCAATTCTTCACTGAGATAGAAAGAGCAATGTGCAAATTCATTTGGAATAACAAAAACCCCGGGATAGCGAGAACTATTCTCAACAATAAAAGAACTTCTGGGGGAATCACCATCCCTGACCTCAAACTGTACTACAAGGCAATAGTAATAAAAGCTACATGGTATTGGTACAGAGGCAGGCAGGAAGATCAATGGAATAGAATTGAAGATCCAGAAATGAACCCACACACCTATGATCATTTGATCTTTGACAAAGGAGCCAAAACTATCCAGTGGAAAAAGGACAGCATTTTCAGCAAATGTGCTGGTTCTACTGGAGGTCAACATGTAGAAGGATGAAAATCAATCCATTCTTATCTCCTTGTACAAAACTCAAATCCAAGTGGCATAATTCATATAGGTCTGCCTTTGTATTTTTCTTAACCTTTTTCCCTTACTGCTTTTAGTATTTTTTTCCTTTGTTTGATATATTTGATGATTTGATTATTATGTGACAAGAGGAATTTCTTTTCTGGTCTAGTCTACTTGGAGTTCTTTAGGCTTCTTGTATGTTCATTGGCATCTTTTTCTTTAGTTTAGGGAAGTTTTTTTTCTATAATTTTGTTGAAGATATTTACTGGCCCTTTAAGTTGGGACTCTTCACCCTCATCTATACCTATTATCCTTAGGCTTGGTCTTCTCATTTTGTCCTGGATTTCCTGGATGTTTTAGGTTAGGACCTTTTTGCATTTTGCATTTTCTTTGACAGTTGTGTCAATGTTTTCCATGGTATCTTCTGCACATGAGATTCTCTCTTCTATCTCTTGTATCCTATTGGTGATGCTTGCATCTATGACTCCTGATTTCTTTCCTAGGTTTTCTATCTCCAGGGTAGTCTCCCTTTGTGATTTCTTTATTGTTTCTACTTCCATTTTTATGTCATGAATGGTTTTGTTCAGTTCCTTTACCTGTTTGGTTGTGTTTTCCTGTGATTCTTTACGGGATTTTTGTGTTTCCTCTTTAAGGGCTTCTACCTGTTTACCTGTGTTTGCCTGTATTTCTTTAAGAGAGTTATTTATGTCCTTCTTAAAGTCCTCTATCATTATCATGAGAAGTCATTTTAAATCTGAATCTTGCTTTTCTGGTGTGATGGGGTATGCAGGACTTTCTATGATGGGAGTATTGGGTTCTGATGATGCCAAGTAACCTTGGTTTCTGTTGTTTACATTCTTGAGCTTGCCTTTTTCCATCTGGTTATCTCTAGTGCTACCTGCACGCACTGTCTCTGACTGTAGCTTGCCTCTCCTGTTATCTTGGATGTGTCAGAACTCCTTAGAGTCCAGTTATCTCTGTGATTCTGTGATCCTGAGATTCTGCTTGTAAGAACTCCTGGGAGTCAGGCTTCTTCTGTGATCCTGAAATCCTGGTGTGACCAAGCTTCTGAGATCCTGTGATCCTATGATCCTATGTTCTTGGGTGTGTTAGACCTCCTGGGAGTCTAGCTTCCTCTGGGTGTAGTGAGACTGGGTCCAGAGCTATTATCCTGGGCATGTTAGAGCTCTTGGGAATTCAGCTTCCTTTGGGTGTTATGGGATTGGGTGCAGAGCTGGCACCCAAGGTCTGCTCAGGGCAATAGCTCAGACCAGTCCATGCCACTGGCTGGGTTGGACTTCCTGAGTCCTCAGGGATCCCAATTACTCCCTGTTTGAGATTGATGTCTCGACCTCCTCACCTATAATCCTGAGCTTGTTGGAGCTCCTGGGAGTCCAGCTTCCTCTCAGTGTTGTGAGACTGGGTGCAGAGTTGGTACCCAAGGTCTGCTTAGGGTACTGGTGCAGACCTGATGGACTGCTGTCTCTGTGATCCTGTGATCCTAAGCTCCTGAGTGGAAGAGCTCCTGTGACTCAGGCTTCCTCTGGGATCCTGAAATCCTGCTGCTCTGAGTACAGTGGCTCCTCAGCTGCTCTGAGTGCAGTAGTTCCACCACTGCTCTAAGATGGTTCAGGATATGGTGTCTTCACAGGAGCAGACCCATTAGGTGTCTGCCCCAGCCAAAAAGACAAAGCAAGGGGTGGAAGGGGAGTGGTATTCTGGAGGGGCGGGGTTTGGGTGGGTGATGGGCCCAGTGTGCCCCAGGCTTCCAGTTGCAGTTCTGGGGCAGAGGGTTGTGGGGGATGGTTCTTATCAGTTGCTCTAGGAAGGTTCAGGATAAGGTGTTTTCACAGAGCAGACCAGCCAGGTGTCTCCCAGTTTTGTGGTTTTTTATGGAATTCCTGAGTGTGCAAATGAGTGGGTCTCTGCATCAATATCTGTGTCTTGGGCTCTTCTCCTTCTGTTGGTTTTGTCCAGGTCTGATATGTTAGGTTTTTCTTTTTTGGGGGGGGGGTAGAACCTAGCATTTTATTTAGATCTTCATTAAACTGTTGGAATTGAGAACCAGACATATGTAATAAACCTTCAAAAATAGATCCTGAAAGGCACTTTCTTGCTTAGGGCAAGCAGTCATGGAATAATCATGTAAACAAGCTGGCTTCTCTGTACCATACCAGCCAAGTCAGCTTTCTCCATGGCCAGCTGCACCAGCTCTGCCCTCCCTTCTGTTAACACCAGCCAGACCCCCTGTAGGTCTAATCCAAGGTTTTTCTGTAGGACACCTTGGCCTACCTGGGAATGCTGGAAACATGTTAAAGGAATCATGGTGTTGAGGAAAAAAAAATCTTTTAAAAGCTGCCATCAGAGGTGATGGCTTCTCTGTACTTACACCATACCCCAGAATACAATAAATAAGCAATTAGAAAATATTCAAGTATGAAGGGATTTCCTCCTCCCCACCAAAAGCACTGCTCTCTGAAGGAAGCTGGTTTCTCTGTAGCTACACCAGCTGTTCAGAAAGCACATTGGACCTGGTTTTGAAAATAAAACAAAGTTAAAACCCTGGGAGGAGCTATTGTGCAGTGTGGAGTACTCTTTCTTATAAAGAAAAAAGTTACCTGGTACCAAAGTGTGCGACCTACAGACCCTCAGGCACTGCCCTGTGACTTCTCTGTATATCACAAGGGTGCCAAGTGCCTGTTTTTCTAGACTAAAAGTTGGTGAGGTTTGGCTAGTGCTGAAACCATGCATAGGATTGGTTTACTAAATAAAACCTTATTACGTACGTCCTCCAAAGACAGCTGAAAAGTGGAAAGATTTTGATTTGGTGCTGTTCGAGGTGGCAATTAATAGCATAAGTACCAGGGAGTTGGTTTAATTGTAACTGCCTTTTTTTTTTTTAAGTCAGGCTAGAGCTCCAACTGAAACTTTCGTTTCATGCAAGATTGATTCGATAGGAACACTCCCTGACAAAGAACTACATAATTAGAATTGACTGAGTTACAGGGAGGATAAGGGAAGGGGCTTCACATTCAATAAATAGAGCTCAAGACATTACAAATTCATGCTGACAGGGCTGTGGCATTGCTAGAGTCTATAGTCAAACTACAAGAACTTTACATGCACATTACAAGGACATTTTCAGCATCTGTTGGGAAAGAAATTGCAATTAGGACTTTGGAGGATTAGGTGATAGGGCACAAAGGTTCAATTTCAAAGCATTATTCACTACAGTGTTTGTTTCTAGGCAGTTACATGGGTCACCTATGCTCACTGTATCCATTATAATGGTGAACAAAACACCTAGGGACAGAGTAGCAAGCCCAATTACAGCCCCCCACAAAAGCTAAAATTCATGTCATTGATTAGAGTGACTGCAACTGATCAGGAGCTGAAAGAGGACAGAAAAATTTAGGAAGAAGGCCCTTTCCCTCAGAGCTTAAAGGCTTCTCTGTAACTACGCCAACAAGCCTGGGGGGGAAAAGGCTAACATTTTCAATATTTAAGCTTTTTGGGCACTTCCCATGGGAAGCTGTCCCTACCAAAGTGGCCATAGGCTGCAGTCCTCTGATAAATTGGCTTCTTCAGATCCAGATCCCTAACAATGACCCCAGGGCGAAGATCAAAATTCTTCTTTATAATTTCTAATAGCTCTCTCTCACTCTTCTGAGAAGTGCCATAATGGAAAATGGAGATCGACAATGGATGAGAAACTCCAATAGGGTAAGAGACCTGAACAAGAACCCTCCTGCACAGACCTCCTTTAACAAGGGACTTTGCCACCCAACGGGCAGCATAAGCAGCTGTGCGGTCCACTTTGGTGTAATCCTTTCCTGAAAAGGCCCCTCCTCCATGAGCTCCCCAACTGCCATAAGTATCCACAATGATTTTTCGGCCAGTCAAACCAGCATCACCCTGAGGCCCACCAATAACAAATCTGCCACTTGGCTGTAGGTGGTAAATTGTATCCTCATCAAGGTACTTTGCAGGTACGACAGCTTTGATCACTTTCTCTTTAGAGCATCCCTCATCTCATCAAGACAAACTTCTTCATCATACTGAACAGATATAACAGTCGTGTGGACTCTGACGGGAAGCACGGCACCTCGATCTTGCATATACTGCACAGTCACTTGAGTTTTAGAATCTGGGCGTAACCAAGGCAATGTGCCATTGTGACGTAGTTCAGCCAGTTTAGCATTTAGCTTGTGTGCTAAGACAATGGTTAAAGGCATACACTCTTCAGTTTCATCATTGGCATAATCAGACATCAAACCCTGGTCTCCTGCACCAATGTCTTCCTCATTCCGGTCAAGATGAACACCCTGGGCAATAGCTGGTGACTGTTGTTCCAAGGCAACGAACACATTACAAGTCTTGTAGTCAAACCCTTTGGAAGAATCATCATAGCCAATGTGCTTTATGGCTTCACGCACTACCTTCTGGTAATCAATGGCAGCTCTGGATGTAATTTCCCCAGCAAGAAGGATCATTCCAGTTTTAGCAACAGTTTCACAAGCCACTTTAGCGTCAGGGTCCTGCTGAAGGTGTGCATCAAGAACAGCATCACTGATTTGGTCACAAATCTTATCTGGGTGACCTTTCCCTACAGACTCTGAAGTGAAGAGGAACGTCCCCTCCTCAATGAACGCTTCATGGAAGCTGTTGAGCTTACCGTTCATGGCAGCGGTGAGAGAAGGTGATGCTAAGGAGACGGAGGCAGAGGACTGCGGAGGGCGCGGAGGGAGGGTCGCCTCAGCTCAGTGCAGCCTGGAGACTCGGAGCGAACATTAGTTTTTTATTTATCTTGTTATATTTTATTATTATCCCTGAGAAGTCTGTTCTTTTCTAATGAGAGACAGAAAGAGAGTGAATCCAGAGGAGAGAGGGCATGGGAAGGAACTGGAAAGAGTAGAATGAGGGGAAATGGTAATCCGGATATATTATAGGATGAAAAAATCTATTTTCAATAAAAGGTAAAAAAAAATAAGATCTGTTTTTTTTCCATCATGTCCCACATTTCCTGTATTTGTTTTATAATTTTCCATATTTCTTATTTAGTCTATAGTCTTTACTTTATCTTTGGGTCCTCATAGTCTACCTTTTGCTTGATTTATTATAATCATAAAATTTCTTTTAGGTTTTCTAGTTGAGTTATTGAACTTACCAATTCCATCTTCATTTCCCCTGGTTCTTCTTCAGTGATTCTATCTTCTTATTGAATTCCATATTCAAATCATCTTAGGGTTTCAATCGCTGAAATATAACACCATGACCAAAGCAACTTGAGGAGGAAAGGGTTTATTCAGCTTATACTTCTACATTGTAGTCATCACTGAAGTCAAGACAGGAACTCATGCAGGACTGGTACCTGGAGGCAGGAGCTGGTACAGAAGCTATGGAGGGGTGCTGCTTACTGGCTTGCTCATCAAGGGTTGCTCAGTCTCCTTTTTTTTTTTTTAAGCCCCAGGACCACAAGCTCAGGGGTGGTACCACCCACAATGGGCAGGCCCTTTTCCCCATTAATCACTAATTAAGAACATGCCAAACAGACAAGCTTGCCTGCCTATTCCCAATCTTGTGGAGACATTTTTCTCAATTGAGGTTCTCTTCCTTTAGATGAGTTTAGCTTATGTCAAGGTGACATAGAAATAGCCAGCACATAAGTCCTGGATTATCTTAGTCATTTCTATCAGCCTTAAGTTTGTGTTTTCTTGGGCATCTTTCAGGCCTTTAGTCTTATGTTCTTTCTTCTTCATTTCACTCAGCTTTTTCTTTGTTTCTTCTTTAAATTCCATGAACTCTTTGATGAAATCTATGATTGTTCTTTTAAAATTCTGTTTCCTGCCTTTCATTTAGGTAATTTTTACTGACAAACATTTCTACAGGACTGATAGATTTTGGAGGGAAGGTGAAAGTTGTATATTTCATATTTCATTTTTGTGGTGAGGCTTTGGCATGTAGGCTTCTTTTGTTAATTCTGTCTGATATGGACAGTAGATTAGGGCAACAGAGAAGATAAGTGGGCAGTCATGTGTTTTACTGTGTCCTGCCTTTGTGCTGGGGGGTGTCTGGGTGCTGTGGGTTTGCCACTGGTAGGTGACAGGGTAAAGTCCAAAACGGGAGTCTGCACTGGTCTTTACTCTGGGTATTCAGGTGCCACCAGTATAATGCCAGGAGAGGGAGGTCCAGAGGGGAAGCCAGGAACAGTAGGGGAGGGTGTTTCAAGGTGTACCTTTTCCCTTGAGGCATCTGCACTCCAAGAGGAGAGGGGAAGGAGAGTCCCAGGATGAAGGGGAGAAAGCCTTCTGGGTAAAGGAATACCCAGAAAGAGAAGCTCATTAGCTGAAGGCTCAGGTCTATCTAGATACTCCATTAGCACAGACAAGAATGTGACTGGCTGTCTGTGGTCCTTTTAGTGAAGTTGTCCTAGTTACACCTTCCAGAGCAGGTACAGAGAGAGGTAGGGAGCAGTTTCACATCAGACAGTCTTAGACCTCTGAGATTCCTGGTGTCTGAGTTCACTCAACCTTGGCCACTCTTATGCCTGTCTGGTAGGTAGCATGGTCCCATATGCCCTATAGTTTGGGCCTGGAGGTTAGAAATGGATTAAGTGAAATAAAGTCAGGTTAACAAAGCCTGGAGTAGTGTATATGATGCACATCCTAGCTTGAACATGGGACTATATCTGCCTGGTTAAAAGGGTTGGATTTGGTATGGGAGGATCTGGTGGGTGAGGGCCAGGTAGGGTGAGTTTTATTGGAAACCTAGAGATTGGTGGTAGTGCAGGCAGGAGTGGCCAGACTAGGCAATAGCACTGAATGTGGGGCCAGGGCTACATCTGGAGATTTAGGGAGGGTACATGGAGGCAGACACCCTGGAGAAGGATGTTCAGGAGATGGCTGAGTGGAGCAGTTGGATCAAGAGAATTTACCTTAAAGGAATCTTGATCTCTTTTCTATTTAAGATACTACACTCATTACATTGATGGCGTTGATGGCGTCTAACAACTTCCTTTGACTTAATGATAAAACAACTGCTAGAGACTGAGAAATGAATCTAACTAAAAGGTAGAGTCCTTTCTATTTTCAAAAACATTCAATGGATTTAGGGATAATGGGGTATGTTGGAATAAATTGTTACATCTGGCTCCTCCCATAACTAAAAAAGAGGTACAATGGCCAGTAGGACAATTTAAATATTTAAGGCAAAACATTCTTTGCTTGAATGTGTTACTCTTGCCAATTCATTAATTGAACTAAAACTGCTAGTTTTCAATAGAGCCCAGAACAGGAATATGCTGTGGTACATATCCAGGATGCTGTGTATGCTACTTTGCCACTTGTGCCATATGATACAGTGGACCTAGTGGTGCTTGAGGAGACAGTGTTAGTCATTTCTTTTGAAGTCTTTGAGAGGTCCCTATGTAGTACAATATTTTAAGATTTTGCAGCAAGGTCATGCCATCATCTAACCTAACTACATTCCTTAGGAGATAGTTCTTGACCAACTATTAAACCTTAAATAACCACAAATTATGAAGTAACATGAAGTGAGTTATATCTGACCCATTGATTCATAAAGTTAGGCTTGATAGAAATGTTCTACTACCAAATATAGCAGGCCCCGAAGGCAGAAAATATCCACTAAAAATGGCCTGGATGACCACGGTTCCCTCTCTTGCTAGGCTGCCTTTGCTCTAACATTCTTATTCTCCAATTTACAGGCAGGAGACTGTTGAACTTACTGCCCTCCACAATAACAGGAGTCAACTCTCAATGTAACTCTCATAAACCATGTGCCCCTGCTGGTTTCTCTGGAAAACACTAATATACAGATCCCTTTCTTTTTATATTATATGCATTTTTACATATAAAAGTGTGAAAACATACTATTATTTTAATTATGCATTTTTATCAGTGCTAAGATTATCTTTATGTTGTATGGTCTTCCCTCTAACACTACACTATTAATTTTCTGATATTTGTCTACCAAATAAAAGAAAAAGGTTTATTTTAAGCAAATTTTCAAAACAAGACTTCTGTTTTATCCACTGGTAATACAGCAAAACCAAAATTAATTGTAGTAGTTGAAAGCCTTGTGCAGAAAATGTGTACATTTTTATATAGGAAAAACACAGGATATAAGTCAATACGATTTTGAAAGTGAAAATTTAGACCACAAAATACGTGTTCTTTAAAGTGCATTGTCATGTTTTTGTTTGTTTACAAGCACCTGCTGTGTAAATGATTATGGAAACAGCTATGTAATAAAACAAAAATTAAGCATTGACATTTAAAATTAAAGACAAATTAAGAATAATAAAATCTCTGAAACTGTGGAAATAAAACATGAGTCAATTTATATATGCAACAAAACTTGAAAGACCATTTGAAGTGATGTGAAAAAATATAGAAATGTCAGATATAAATTACTGACATTTCAATATACTGACAATATCTTTGCTGAATCAAGATTGTGAATCAGCTAGTTCTTGGTGGTGGTGGCCTATACCTTTAATTCCAGCACTCAAGAGGCAGAGGCAGGTGGATCTCTGAGTTTGAGGCCAGCCTGATCTACAGAGTAAGTTCCAGGACAGCCAGGGATACACAGAGAAACCCTATCTCAACAAACAAATAAAAAAACAAACAAAAACAAAAGGTTGAGAATCAATGTAAAGATGTAAAGCATGCTTTGATATTTTACATACAAGAAATATACTTACTATAATATGCAAAAATTATATATATATATTTGGAAATACATTGCTTAGCACTAAGGATCAAGTTAAAAGAAATTGCTAATGTTTATCATCTATTAATATAAGCATATAAAATTATAATCACTATACAACAGCAAAGCAAAACTCTAAATTTGTCTATTAAAATATTTAAGTAATAATACTAAATGAGAGCAATAAATATCTTAGCATGTTTGGTTTGAATAAGGAAAATAGAAACAATGGGCATACATTAAAATTCATCAAAAAACGAGGCCAGATGAAAAAATCAAGTCCATTAAAATAGGTTCTTGGAAAAGATGAAGAGGTGAATCATTATACAGAGATATAATAATCATTGATTCTTACTTTTGAAACTATTTTTATACTTTTTAAAGAGAATTTATTTTAATCATAGGGAAAAATTATTTTTTACAAAATGAAAGTAAACAAAATTTGAGGTATAGTTTTTATAGAATGATACTAGTAAGGGCAGTTTATAATAACTAGAGGAGAATTTGGGCAGAATAAACAGACATTTATCTAATGCGTTGGTGTAAACTGATATAGCTAGAGTAAAACAGTTAAAAAAAAGTTAAAAGACTTTACTTTTCAATACAACTTTTAGGTATTTATCTTAAGCAAACAACACAAGGGTATTGCTGAAATTTTTCATATATATTCCGTTGTTCTGGGGAAATTTTAGAAAATACCATTAAGTCCAAGAAAAAGGAACACTTTTAAAAATTATAATATGCCTATAGAATTAGTAAGTTTTTAGAAAAATTAAATGGTAAAATGTGTATTATGTATTTGTATAGAAAAAACTTTGTACATGTTCAAAATAAATATAAAGAAAATACATATATAGAATTTATTAAGTATGATGTGGTGTTTTCTTTAAAATGTACTAAAAGGCAGTAACATAAATGCTTACTGTAAAGCAGTTAGCTATATTTAATATTCATGGCATTTTTTAAAAAAGCAATCTACTAGAAAATAAAACAAAACTATCCATAAGTCTAATCCCATTGCCATGACCTGAAAGTACATGAGAAGAGAAATATGAACTATTTTATGTGCTCATATAAAATATGTTCATATATATTTATAGGCATGTATTTTATAGTAAAAGATTTCACAAAAAGGCATCAGTGTACATAAGGCAATTAAATATCCCTGTAAGTACTACAAATACATACAAGTACTTGCTTCATAATATTGACCATACTGGGGCCCCCAAAACTAGAATCGTTCAAAAATAAGACAAAAGTCAAATTACTGAAATTATATCTCATCAATAAAAAGGAAAATTAAAAATATATGTGTATACTTGATATTTGGAAATATAAAATACTCAGGTAGTGAAAATACCTCAAAATGAGACATATATTTCATCTTATGCTTTTGGAGGTAACAGCTTGTTTTATATTTATGTTCCATATGTTTCAAATTTTATGTTGTCAAGTAGTTGAGTGATTTTTGATGTTTTATGAGGATACTTTAGATACTCCTATTAATTTAATAAAGATACATAATTTAAATGAATAAAAACAAAATCTCTGACTGACTTGAAAAATTCTAGGTGTGCACAAGCAAATGTCATACACACTCCAGAAAACATACCATGTGTCTAAGGCTTCTGTCTCTCCTGTGATCATCCTGAGAGGGAAATGCAACTATCTTAATAAATGGGCCTTTACTACAAAAAAAAAAATAGACCTCCCTTTACATTTCAGTTTTACCTGGGATGATATTTGATATGGAAAAATATAATAAGCATGAGGAAAGTCCTTTAAGGTTTCAATCTTAAAAGGACTAATGTAGATGAGGTGGGGGAAAAGATCACACAAATCCAGAAAATTGGATTCAGTAAAAACATAGTAAATATTACTGAATCTGTATGCAATAGTGCCCCAGAAGCATGCATTCACCCAAAGCCCCTGCACTTAGCTCACTCATACACTGAAACAAGAGAAAAATCACAATAAATATTTTAAAAGAATATTTAATGACAATGAAAGGAAGTGCAAGAATAGCTATGCATCTATGTCTCTATAATCTATATTATATTTTATGCATGAAAAAGCAGAATATTGAAATTTTATATATTAAATACACATATATATCGCATGAAAAACACTGGGCACATAGAGATGAGTACAATCCAAGAAGGCATG
>JANHMN010000005.1:67287858-67327062 GCA_030674055.1 Rhabdomys pumilio | reverse complement strand
GAGAAACTCTGTAGACCAGGCTGGCCTCAAATTCAGAAATCTGCCTGCCTCTGCCTCCCAAGTGCTTGGATTAAAGGCATGCACCACCACTGCCTGGCCAAAATTCTTAAATTTAGCCTCATGCAGATTTTTGGGACAAGGCAAAAAGCAGCCAAATTCTTTGCCAAAGTACCACAAAAATGATTTCTAGGTCACTTACCAGTCTTCCCTTCTGACCTTCTTGAGCTAGGCTGTCATAATCTACATTGTTCTCAGCACCATTGCCTTCCATGCTTCTGCTAACATGGCCCATTAAGACATGCTTAAAGCATTTGACTGCTTTCCTGATCCAAAGTCTCAAAGCCCACATTCCACCAACAAGCAGCAAGATTAGGCCAGTCGCAGCAATACCCTCCTTACTCTTGGTACCAACTTCTGTCTTGGTCACTGTTCTATGGCTGTGAGGATACCAAGACCAAGGCAATTCTTATAATTTAATTCTGGGCTTGCTTGCAGTTTTGGACATTTAGTCCATCATGGTGGAGGCATGGAAGAACCCTGGGAACACTCATGGTTCTAAAACAGTAGCTGAGAACTATACCCTGATCCAGAGAGAGACAGAGGCAGAGAGAGAGAGAGAGAAAGAGACAGATTGATCCTGGGCCTGCTGTGAGTTTATTAAACTTGAAATATCACCCCTAGTGACACACTTCTCCAACAAGGCCACACCCCTTATTCTTGTAATCTGTTTAAATAGTGCCATTCTCTGGTCACTAAACATTCCCTCTCAAAGACGCTTCCCTGGAACCTTAATGATAGCTTTCCTTTTCTATTCCAGGCACAGTCCTTTGGGCACATCTTTTAAGAGTATGCAGTTGACAGTGGCTACCCTAACCTGGTACGTTCATACCCTGCAGCATTACTTAGACTCACATACTGTGGAGGTTGGAAGCAACCTTAGAGAGAGTTCTCCTTCACTTTTTTCTTGTCTCCTGAATTTCTTCTGACACTGAAGATAAATGTGGTGGACCACCAACTAAAGCCATGAAAACAGACTTGATTCAGTAAGGACTGACAACAGAGAAAAGAGCTGAGCTCCATTCTTATTTATATAGAGATGATTTGCACGTGTTAAGCAGAGAATGAGGATGGGGAAGTATGAGCGTGCAGGACAGTCAGTGAAGTTAAAAATGACAAAGTTGTGGCCAGTATAAATATGATTAGACTACCTGTGTTTGTGGTAGGCATCTAAGTATGCATTCAGTCTTAATGCAGAATAAAAGGCATACTTTATCCTCTTTTCTTTTGTTCTTTCTTCTCCTTTCCTCTTCCTTTCTTCCTTCCTTCATTCCTTTCTTTCTTTCCTTCTTTCTCTTTCTTTCTTTCCTTCTTTCTCTTTCTTTCTTTCCTTCTTTCTCTCTCTTTCTTTCTTTCTTTCTTTCTTTCTTTCTTTCTTTCTTTCTTTCTTTGTGTTTTTTGAGACAGGGTCTCACTGTCTTGGAACTCACAGTGTAGACAAACTGGAATCTGGCCTCAAACTCATAGACATCTGCCTGCCTCTAATGCTCGGATTAAAGGTCTGCACCTACCCCCATGTCTACCATTCTTTATCTTTTTTGATGATCGAACTTCAAAAGATGTTCTCAGGTTCTCAGAGAATTCTAAGCCACCAACTATACATATTTCTTTATAAATTGTTTTTCAGTATGTGGTTCAAGAAATAGAGTACCAGAATCCTATCTTAGATGATAATTATGACATGGTAAGGTTTTTGGGTGGTGATGAACTTTCTTTAGGAATTCTTTTTTTCTCATATTTAGATGTAGAATTAAAAAATCTTTTATTATTACATATTCATTGCATAAAATAATGTTTTGTTATGGCATCTAATATATGTATATCATATGCTTTGATCAATTTCACTCCCTGTCAACCACTTATTGTCCTTCTCCCAACTGGGCCTTTTCTTCTTCCCAAATAGTCTGCCTTGTACTTTCATGTCTTCTATTTTTTTCTGGAACCTCACAAAAGAGGAGTAGAAAAAGTGTAAGAGTCAGGAAGGGGGTGGAGGACACCAGGAAAACAAGACCTTCTAAATCAAAAGGATCAAAGCTCATATGAACCCACAGAAACCAAAACAGCATACACAGGGCCTGCACTAGGTCCTCTGCATATATATTATAGCTTCCACTTTAGTGTTTGATGGGATTCCTAATTGTGCAAAGAGTGGGTCTCTGATTCTTGTGCCTGCTTTTAAGATCCTTTCCTTTCATTGTTGTGTCTTGTCCTACTTCTATGTGATAGTTTTTAGTTTATTTTATTATCCTTTATTTTGCTATACTTTTTGAAAAATGAATGAATGAATGAATGAATGAATGAATGAATGAATGAAAACCTAGCATAAGAGTAAAGGCTAACAACTGAACTGTTCCTTATACCTGCTGGAAGAGGAAAAATCAGTTTTCTCTAATGTAACAACACTGGGTATATCAAACAAACACTCACGTTCAGTAGTAGTTGATCAACATAGTTTTTATTGTTGGTGTGTGTGTTTTTGTGTTTGTGTGTGTGTGTGCATGTGTGCATGTGTGTGTGTGTGTGTGTGTGTGTTTTATTTTGTTATAATATCTTTTTTTCCTTTTTAGGCATGGTTTTAATTTGTTTTCTTGGTTTGGGGGTTTTTGTTGTACTGGAGTTTTGTTTGTTTTTGAGAAATAACTTAAAGTCGGGTGGGTAAAGAGGAAGAGTATCTGTAAAGACTTGGAGAAGGGGAAATGTGATTAAAATATATTTAAATTTAAATTTGTTTTTAAAAATGAAAATATAATAATAGTAACAAAAAACATAAAATAAATAATAGATTTTTGAACTATCCTGATTATGGTTCCCCTTACCTCTACTCCATCCAGGTTTTCCCCATACCTCCTCCCATTCATATCTACCTCTTTCTGTCTCATTAGAATACAAACATATATTTAAGGGAAGATAATAAATTAAAATATAAGATAAATAATAAGCAAACAAATTGGAACAAAACAAACAGAAAGAAAAGAGTCCAAGAAAAGGCAAAGAAGAAGATGCAGAGACACACTTAGGAATCCCATAAGAACAGAAAACTGGAGCTGGGCAATGGTGGCTCATGCCTTAAATCCCAAAATTCAGGAGGCAGAGGCAGGTGGATATCTGAGTTCAAGGCCAACATGGTCTATAGAGTGATTTCCTGAACAATCAGGGCTACACAGAGAAATCCTGTCTCAGAAAATGAAAAAATAAGAAATATATGAATATATCCCAACAAAACTGAAAGCTATAGTATATATGCAAAATCTATAGGGTTAAGTAAATAAGAGTCAAAGTAACACACACACACAAAAAAAAACCAAATAAAAAACCCTGACACTACATTATAAAACAAGAGCCTCCAAAGATACCATTGAGTTTCTTTACTGTTGGTCATATGACCTACCCTTAAGAGTACCTTGTTTCCCCAGTGAGACTGCCTTGGAGAAAACTAAATTTTCATTTTCAACTGGAGACAGCTTCTGAGTTACGGATGGGTGCATGTGTCCCCTTCTCCTTCTAGCTCTAAGACCCCATCTGTGCAGACCTGTACAGGTCTTGTGCTTGATGCCTCAGTCTCTGGGGTTCATAAGAGCATTTATCATATTGTTGATTTAGAAGGCATTGTTTTCTTGGTGTCCTCCAGGGGGGAATCGTGCCTGACTCTTACATTCTTTTTTTTTTTGGCGGGGGGGGGGGGGGGGGTTGAGACAGGGATTCTCTGTGTAGCCCTGGTTGTCCTGGAACTCACTCTGTAGACCAGGCTGACCTTGAACTCAGAAATCCGCCTGTCTCTGCCTCCCAAGTGCTAGAATCAAAGGCATGTACCACCACTGCCCGACAACCCTTATATTCCTTTTGCCTCCTTTTTTGCAGGGTCCCACGAGGCCTGAAGAGAGGGATTTGATGGAGACATCTCATTTAGGACTGAGTGTTCCAAGGTCTCTCACTCGGATAATGACTGTTCTGCTGTTGGTCTCTGTATTTGTTCCCATCTGCAGCAGGAGAAAGCTTTTGATGGTGGCTGAGCAAGACACTGATCTCTAAGTATAGCCGAATATCAGTAGGAATCATTTTATCACTACATTTTTGTATCAATATTATTTTGCTTAACCTTAGGTCCCTACGCTATCTAGTCTCAGGTTTTTGGCCATCTAAGCTGTATTGGGTAGGAATACCATCCCATGGAATCAGCCTTATGTCGAATAAAATACAAGTTGGTTTCTCTTACAATTGAGCTAAATTTTCTAAAAAGTCAGTTTGTGATAATTTTAGCATGGATTATAGGACGACTATTGCTGAAAGTGAATAATGCTTACTGTTTTCCTTAGTGTTTAGGATCACCTGTTCAACCTATTTTGTCTAGTTCCACTTGTAAGATACTGAACAACTCATCTCAGTGGATTAGTCTAGTGGTAGAATGATTTCTCATGTAACACTTTAGATGATTTATGGCTTTAAAATTTTTACTTTGAATGACAAGTTATTAAAAAAAGTTTTCTAAATCAGTTTTCTAGTACCAAATTCTTAAATGAGAAGGAACAAGAAATAAAGTCTATAAAATTTAACTTCCTCCATCCTAGGAAAATCAACATCTCTCTTAAAATGCAAAGGCATGCTCCTTTTCTGAGAACACAACTAGCTAGCTTTTGTGTGTTTGTGTTTAAACATAGAAGTGAACGTTTCAGGCTTTGTGGACTATTTTGTCTTTATTGCAGCTGTTCAATTTCTGCTATGCTATGGGAAATAGCTTCATACAATAGTAATTAAAAATAAAAGAGCTATCCAAAGCCAGCCTGCAGGGCCTAACTAACTTAATGTTATGAGTCACCTTGAAGAAACTAATGTCTAGTCAGATGCCCTGGCCCACTTAGGATATAGCAGGAAATCACTATAAATATGTTGACAATGAATACTTTAAATATAGCCAACTCTCTGTATTAACATTTATTTTTTAAGAACCATGCTTTTCATTGGTATAACATCAAGAACTTGCTTAAGTATTAGTTACTAAAGATTTGTTTTAAATTAATAAATAATATCCGTACAATTTAATACTCAATTTAATTTTAAAAATTTAATAAAGACATAGTAGAATTAAAACATTATCTTCTTAAAATCTTGAGGTTCATATTTAGAGCTACCTGTAATATCTGATATATAAAATTGTAGACAGGACTTTCAAATTGGCCATTTTACTAGTACAAAACAATGACCAAGGCATAGAAATGTACAATGCCTAGATATTCAAGTAAAACCATTATTCTTTTCAATGTAGAATAAGTAATTTATATTCTACAAGGGCAGTGAGGTTAGTAGTTCTATAATAGTTCTATTATGTCCTGGCATAATTTCCCAGTGTGCAAAAACACAAACAATTTTCTTAAAGTCATGTTTTATTTGCTGGTTAATGGACAAAAGATAATATAATTTAATTTCAAGTATTTTCTTAAAGTCTATGTTTATAATAATTATGAAAAATTGAAAAGAGAAAAATTGAAATTTTTAAATATATCTTATGCAATCTCATTTGTATAAAACACACGTTAAATATAAACTTTAAGCAGTCATGGTAATTTTAAGCAACTCTGTTTTATGTGATATGTAGTTTAGTAAAGTTTCTTTCTTCTGTTATTTGTGAAAAGATCAACACCAGAATAAGTTACTATCTATTAGCAAAGGGCCTAAAAAGCTTTCTTTAGCACTAAT
This sequence comes from Rhabdomys pumilio, assembly GCA_030674055.1. Classification (NCBI taxonomy): domain Eukaryota; kingdom Metazoa; phylum Chordata; class Mammalia; order Rodentia; family Muridae; genus Rhabdomys; species Rhabdomys pumilio. The sequence goes on along the minus strand of JANHMN010000005.1, from coordinate 67,321,314 downwards.
CATGCATGTGGTTATAAGTGTTTCCTAATTTGAGATCATCTAAACACTGGGGGAGAAATGCATATATAAAAAGGCTGGGCTGAAGAGATGGTTCAGAGATTAAGAGCACTGAGTCTTTTCCAGAGGTCCTCAGTTAATTCCCAGCAATCACATCATGGCTTACAACCATCTATAATAAGTTCTAATGCCCTCTTGTGGCTTGTAGGTGTTCATGCAGACACAGTATTCATAAACATAAAATAAATAAATCTTTAAAAAACAAAAAAGAAAGAAAGAAAATAAAAGGGGCAGTATGCTCATAAACCAACAAACTGTCAGTCATGTATCATAAAACACAAAGAAATTCACATATGTGCACAATGATCATGTATTACATACACACAGGTGCACACATGCACGTATGCACACATTCCATATACAACAACCAGGTTAAATAAAGCCTAACAAGATGCCACATCTAGTTCAATTAAATGTGGTTTTATGAGTTCATTAAATGAGCAGCTTTTTTTGGCCATCTTTCTTTTTTATTAAATTATTTATTTACATTCCAAAAGATGCCCCCCTTCCTGGTCCTTCTTCCCCGAATTCTTCATCCCATTCTCACACTTCTGAGAGGGTTCACACCTACTCACCCACCCCCACCTTATCCCCACCAGCATCCCTCTTCCCTTGGGCATAAAGTTTCCACAGGATTGAAGACAACTTCTCTCTCTGAGACCATACATGACAGTCCTCTGCTACACATGTGCCTAGGGCCACAGATCAGTCCATGTATGCTCCTTGGTTGGTAGCTTAGTCCCTGGGAGCTCTGAGGGGTCCAGGTTAGTTGACACTGTTGTTCTTCCTATGAGGTTGCCATCCCCTTCAGCTCCTTCAGTCCTTCTTCTAACTCTTCCATAGGGTTCCCCTACTTCAGTTCAATAGTTGGCTGTAAGTATCTGCATTTGTCTCAGTCAACTGCTGATAGAGCCTCTCAGAGGACAGCCATGCCAGGCTCCTGGCTGCAAGCACAACGTGGCATCAGTAACAGTATCAGGGTTTGGTGAGCACACATGGGATGGATCCCAAGTTGGGCCCATCATTGGGAAGCCTTTCTATTTCTGCTCCATTTTTGTCCTTGCATTTCCTTAAGACAGGAACAATTCTGGGTCAAAAATTTTAAAGATGGGTGGGTCGTCCCCTGCCTCAACTGGGGACCATGTCTATCTAGTAGAGGAGGTCTCTTCAGGTTCCATCTCCCCACTGTTGGGCAGGCTAACAGGATTCAATGGGGATGGCATTGGTCATCTTTTTATTCTTGAAAACAGTATGGAAAATGGTGATTATATTCCTCAAAGTCTTCTTTTACTTCAAGTGTGATGCAATAAATCTCCTGCTGGTGTCTTATGTAAAGATAACTGGCCCCCTTTTGACCTTTTGTTGGAGTAGGCAAAGGGTTCCTTAAAGACATTAATTCCTGCGGCATTGGTTACAATATATCTGTAACTATTTTCTCCGTAACTTCTGCAGCAAAGCTTCACCAGAATGGAAGACAACATTCTCTATACTCCATTTTTTGTTTCATTCTCTCTACAATCTCCTATAAAGTAATACTATCCATTGCATCTCCTCAAGTAACTCTATGTCTTTTGTATTCTCAGTAACAGAAAACTTCTTACCTAAAATATCAGAGACCTTTAATACAGAATCGAAAAAATGCCCACAATCAGCTAATTATTAGTGGTTCCTCTGTATATTTGATACTATTAAATGTCTCAGGTGTTTGCCCCATATTTTCTCACACCTCTATAAATGCCATAGGTCTGTTGACTACAGACACGGGCTGTGCTACTACACGTTCAAAAGCATCATTTTCAAAATCTTTCCCCAGTTTGGAACAGCGTAGTCTGGAACGAATCTTATTTACCAAAGTATTAGAGCAATTCCTAGTGCTGCAACTATTTCTTTGAAGTAAACCAAATGAGCAGGTGCACCTTCCCCAGCAGTCTTTTGTAAAGACATTTCTCTGTAGACAAATCATGTAACTTGTATTCCAGACCATTTAAGTTACTGTGATGGTTTGTATATGCTTGACCTAAAGAGTGGTGCTACTAGAAGGTGTGGTCTTGTTGGAGTAGGTGTGTCACTGTGGGTGTGGGCTTTAAGACCTTCATCTTAGCTGTCTAGAAGCCAGTATTCTACTAGCAGCCTTCAGATGAAGATGCAGAACTCTCAGCTCCTCCTGTGCCATGCTTGTCTGGATGCTGCCATGTTCTCACCTTGATGGCCTGAACCTCTGAACCTGTAAGCCAGCTCCAATTAAATGTTGTCATTATAAGAGTTGCCTTGGCCTTCCAGTCTGGGACCGAACACTGAGCAGATCATGGGCGGCAGCTCTGTCCCCAATCTCTCACAACCCAGAGGAAGCGAGGCTCCCAGGAGCTCTAACTCAGGCAGTATCTTAGGTAAGGAGACAGCAACACTCACCACAAACAGGGAGTAACTGGGACACACTAGGACCCAGGAAGTCACTCCTGGCCAGGAGTACTGTTTCTTTCCTGTCTGCACCTGAGTAATGAGCAGATTTGGGGCCCCAGCTCTTACCCCAGTAGTAACACCCACCACATACACTTCTGATACAAACAAGATAATAGGAAAGACAGGCCTTACCCCATCCCCCCTCCTCCAATTACTATGAGGCATCAGTGGAAGTGGAGGGCCTTGGTGCCTGAAAGTTTGGTTTCTCTAGTGTTGGGAAATTCGAGAGCAGGGAGGCAGGAATGGGAGGATGGTGGGAGCACACCCTCATAGAAATTCCCAGAATTATATGGATTAAACATGACAGAGGCAGGATGCCAGAAGACTAGATTCCAGGATTCAAACAAAAAAATCTTTATACTAAAATTTGTTTTGAGAATTGTATATTGCAGAATACACAGCCTCGGTGTATCTACTCATCAAGTGAGCTGAGCAGACCTGCTCAAACCTCTGATGTCTTGGAATTCCAGCTGGATGCAGTGAACAGACAGCATCAGAGGCTTATCAATTTACTCTTCCCCCTGCCCCTCTTCTAATATCTCAATGCTCACAATCAGCTCGAAGAAGTTAATGAAGAGTCGGCGCCCCTATTCCCTGGGCTTGGAGACTGAGGTGGTTAATATTGGGCTGTCTTTCTAGGGAAAAGTAGTGGTTTTGTTGGAACAGGGAGGATTAGCTAGGATTTATTGCATAGCCACAACCTATTGGTAGAAATATGTCTAATTGTTATTAAGATGAAGTTATAATTGCTTAAATGGTACAAAATTTACTTTGATTTCAAATTTAAGGTTTTCATTGGTATGAGCTTCTTATTGATATAAAAGTGAGATAAATATTGTTACTCTCATAGGCATTGTGCCTGTATAACACATTTAGGAATACAAGACTTAGACACAGTCCTCCTTTAACTTTTCTAACTGATTTGAGATGGTTTACCTGTGAGTTTAGGGCCTATAACAAATTCATGGCTTTGAGTTTATTGTTAAGGTGTTTTCTATATTTTATCTAGAAATAACTGAAAGGAATTAACAGACAATAGTCCAGATTACCTTACATGGATAGTTGGTTTTCAAAACGTCAGAAGTCCATAGAATTGATGTTACAAACATTTCTATATTAATGTTCATTTTGATTAAAGACCTGTCTGCTCCTGACAGATTCCTGTCTTGAATTCTAAGAAGAAATTGAGCATCTTTGGGGTTACTCCAGTTGTGGTTAGACAGCCAATGGGCAAGAATTGCCTTTTGTCATCTACAGACAAATTACTATCCAGAAAAGGACACACTTGCAGAATAGTCGACTGATTATATCTGCCAAGATATCTGCCCTTAATAATTCTGCATCACTAGGTCTGTCACATGATCCTGGGCCAGAAGGCTGAAGATCAGATGCTCCAATGTTTTGTAGTATAGGGACTGTCCAGGTGTTTAGCGGTCTCTATAATTCGGCTAAGTTTTAGAAGCTATGCTTTTTGCTTCCCATAATTTCAGTTAACTCAGTCATTCTGGATTTCTGACTGGGTTGAAAACTTATAGTCTCCTAGCCAATCCTGGCTATTTACTTTGAGAGAAAAGATTTGAGAGGATGGTTTTTAGCTGACATTCATTCTAAAGCCAAGAAAAAAAGGCAGGTTCAAAATTAAGTCTTCTAGTTAGGAGAGATGACAGAAGTTCTGTTTAGTCAACAAAATGATGGACTGGGTATTAGATCTATCCTGTACCTTACTGACCCAAATTGGTATAGTTATGCTCTAATTGTATTTTGAGAGAAAAGTTTTATTTTAACAGGAATGGTGATATGTAGGAGGAGCTAAGGTGAGAGGAGTACAGAAAGAAAGAGGAGGAGTAAGGAGAGGAGGAGGAGAGGAGGAGCTAGATGATGAAAGAGAGAAAGAGGGGGGAACATGGAGGTGGATGTTCACAGGTCTCTGCCAGTCAAAGATAGTTGATATACCTAGGTTGTGTATTGGGTTACACTTCTGATTGATATTGAGCATTACCAAACTTATAAAACCTTTGATTAATGTTTAAAAATGTATAAAAGCAAAAAGGAGAAGGGGGCATGGGATAGGGGTTTTCTAGTGAGAGGAAAGGGGAAAGAGGATGGCATCTGAAATGTAAATAAAATATCCAATTAAAAAATAAGTGTTAAAAAAGCAGAGAGAGACAGAGAGAGAGAGACAGAGAGAGAGACAGAGAGAGAGGCAGAGAGAGAGAGACAGAGAGAGAGAGACAGAGAGAGGGAGACAAAGAGACAGAGAGAGTGTTCCTTGGTCTGTTCACAGCAGTAAAACCCTAACTAAGAAAATTCCTAAAATTTTCCAAGAAATACTTTGCCAGTATTTTCTTCTGCTGTCTAGAATTTGTGACCACTATGATGAAAACCAGGAGTGAACAAGAATAGCCTCAAATCAGTGTATAAGCAGATAGCACTCTGGGACCATGTTTTCTACTATGAAGAAGTTTCTGTGGGGATGTCAGACGCCCCCTCAGGAACAGCCTTTCCTTTAATGGGACATGACCAGTGTAGTTCTCATTAAGCTCTGAGCAACCAAAAACTTTCCCAGACCAATGTACAAATACTACCATAAATCTTCCCCAAAACATATGGCCAACTCTGTTACAGAAAACACCTATGAACATGGGACCAATTTATATCCTATTGTGTTGAAGCAAAAAGATCCTTGCACTCACAGATAGCACTAAGGAAACCAGAAATGTTAAACATGCAGGATTGTCTTCTCAAAGAAAAAGATGTATAACTTATTTTCCACCCAGAAATTTGGGAATGGAGGCGGATAATAGCCTAGGTGATTGGTATAGCCAAGTTATACTAAGCTATCACAAGCAGGACTGGAAGTGGCTAATAGTCTGAGTGACATCAATGACATCTTATATGACTGGAGGTGGCTAATAGCCCAGATGATCTCTACAGAGACCACATCAGATCTTCTCCTAGCACTTAAGATAACACATGTAACCTATCTCTAAAACCCATCTTCATGGAAGAAGTGACGTGCACTCTGAGAAGAGTTTCAAAATAATTATGTTTCCTTGTACATGAGATTGTGTTGCTCTGGGAAACTTTTTTCCAAAGTTGTATTGTACTTAAATATTCCTAAAATAAACTCTTCAGGGTCAGACTTTAAAAAATTTGAACAAATACCATCTAACTGAGTTATGTTGAACTAGATTTCCTTCTTGTCTCATGTGGATCGTTATTCTGCTTGCCCTGCTGGTCAGAGACCACTTCATTATTGCAGTGAGAAAACACCATGGCCAAAAGAAACTTGAGGAGTAGTGGGTCTATTTGAAGTATATAGTTCCACATCAATGAAGTCAGAGCAGAAACTCAAGGCAAGCACATGAAGGCAGGAAATGAAGCAAAAGACATAGAGAAATTCTGGTTATTAACTTTCTCTCCATGGCTTACTCAGCCTGGTATCTTTTTTTAATATTTATTTGTTTGTTTGCTTGTTTATTTATTTATTTATTTAATGTGTTTGAGTACACTGTACCTGTCTTTAGACACACCAGAAGAGGGCATTGACTCCCATTACAGATGGTTGTGAGCCACCATGTGGTTTCTGGAAATTGAACTCAGAACCTCTGGAAAAGTGGTCAGTGCTCTTAATCACTGAAGCATCTCTCCAGCCCCTCAGCCTGTTTTTTAATACACCCTAGGACCACCAGCCCAGGGGTTTCACTGTGCACAGTGGGCTGGGTCTACTCACACCATTACTAATTAATTGTGAATTAATAAAATGCTTCATAATCTTGCCTCTAGGCAATCTGGTGAGGACACTTTCTCAAATGAGACTCTCCCTCCCCAAATAACCCTAACCTGTGTGAAGTTGACATAAAAATTAGCCAGCACACCTGGGCAGGCTAAAGTCAAGCAACTTGACTAGACTGGGCTGGAACACAAGACTTGCCACTTGGACCAAGCTTCCAGACCGAGAATAGCACAGGCAGAACTATCCAGACTCTGTTGGCAACAGCACAGATGGGATTAACCAGACTCGTATTTTAAAATGTATTAGAACATTTTAAAAGTGTAATTAGCAATCATCTAGCAGTCTACCATATGGGAGCACAATTTAAACATTATTTTAACAAGGTTATTACTTTTTGATTTACATAATTATATTTGTAGTGGTTTGAATAAAAGTGGCTCTCATATGTTCATAAGTTTGAATACTTGGTCCCCAGTTGGTGGAACTGTTTGGGAAGGATTAAGATGTGCACCTTCATGGACAAGATGTGTCACTGGGAGTGGACTTTGAGGTTTCACAAGTATCAATCCATTTCCTCTATGTCTCTTTATCTCTGCCTCCTAATTGTGGATCAAAACACAGAAACATAAACCCAATTAAATACTCTCATTTATAAGTTGCTTTGAGTCACTCCTGGCCCAGAGCACTGGTTCCTTCTGGTCTGGGCCTGAGCACTGAGCAGATCCTGGGTGGCAGTTCTGCCCCCAATCTCTAAGAATCCAGAGGAAGCAGGGCTCCCAGGTGCTCTCACCCCGTCATTATCTTGGGTAAGGAGAAAGCAACGCCTGCCCCAAACAGGAAGTAACTGGGACCCACAAGGACCCAAGAAGTCACTCCTGGCCCAGAGCACTGGTTCCTTCCGGTCTGGGCCTGAGCACTGAACAGATCCTGGGTGGCAGCTCTGCCCCCAATCTCTAGGAATCCAGAGGAAGCAGAGCTCCCAGGTGCTCTAACCCTGGCATTATCTTAGGTAAGGAGAAAGCAACGCAACTGGGACCCACAAGGACCCAGGAAGTCACTCCTGGCCCAGAGCACTGGTTCCTTCTGGTCTGGGCCTGAGCACTGAACAGATCCCAGGTGGCAGCTCTGCCCCCAATCTCTAGGAATCCAGAGGAAGCAGGGCTCCCAGGTGCTCTCACCCTGGCATTATCTTAGGTAAGGAGAAAGCAATGCCTGCCCCAAACAGGAAGTAACTGGGACCCACAAGTACCCAGGAAGTCACTCCTGGCCCAGAGCACTCGTTCCTTCAGGTCTGGGCCTGAGCACTGAACAGATCCCAGGTGGCAGCTCTGCCCCCAATCTCTAGGAATCCAGAGGAAGCAGGGCTCCCAGGTGCTCTAACCCTGGCATTATCTTAGGTAAGTAGACAGTGATGCCTGCCCCAAACAGTGAGTAACCTGAACCCACTAAGACCCAGGAAATCACTCCTGGCCTGAGCAGATTTTGGGCCTCAGCTCTTACCCCAGTAGCAACACCCACCCCACACAGTTTTGATACAACCAAGAAAATAGGAAAGACAGGCTCCAGTCAGTGACAGGGCAGGTAACACTAAGGAGATCCAGATGGCAAAAGGCAAGCACAAGAACATAAGCATCAGCAACTCAGGGTACTTGGCATCATTAGAACATAGTTCTCCCACACAAGAAAGTCCTGAATTTCCCATAGTTCTAGGAAAGCAAGATTCTGATTTAAAATCACTTCTAATGATGATGATAGAGGACTTTAAGAAGGACATAAATAACACTCTCAAAGAATTTGAGGAGAACACAGGTAGAAGCCCTTAAAGTGGAAACACAAAAATCCCTTAAGGAATTAAAAGAGAAGACAACCAAACAGGTGAAGGAATTGAACAAAACCATCCAGGACATAAAAATGGAAGTAGAAACAATCAAGAAATCACAAAGGGAGACTACCCTGGAGACAGAAAACCTAGGGAAGAAATCAGGAGTCATAGACACAAGCATCACCAACAGAATGCAAGAGATAGAAGAGAGAATCTCAGGTGCAGAAGACACCATAGAAAATATTGACACAACTGTCAAAGAAAATGCAAAGATGTAAAAAGTTCTTAACACAAAATATCCAGGAAATCCAGGACACATTGAGAAGACCAAACCTAAGGATAATAGGTATAGATGGGAGTGAAGATTCCCAACTTAAAGGGCCAATAAATATCTTCAACAAAATTATAGAAGAAAACTTCCCTAATCTAAAGAACGAGATGCCCATAAACATACAAGAAACCTATAGAACACCAAATAGATGAGACCAGAAAAGAAATACCTCCCATCACATAATAATCAAAACACCAAGTGCACAAAACAAATAAAGAATATTAAATGCAGTAAGAGAAAAAGGCCAAGTAACATATAAAGGCAGACCTATCAGAATTATACCAGACTTCTCACCAGATACAATAAAAGCTAGAAGATGCTGGACAGATGTCATACAGATCCTTAGAGAACACAAATGCCAGCCCAGGCTACTATACCCAGCAAAACTCTCAATTCCCATAGATGGAGAAACCAAGATATTCCATGACAAAACCAAATTTACACAATATCTTTCCACAAATACAGCATTACAAAGGATAATATCGGCCAGGCGGTGGTGGCGCACACCTTTAATCCCAGCACTTGGGAGGCAGAGGCAGGCGAATTTCTGAGTTCGAGGCCAGACTGGTCTACAGAGTGAGTTCCAGGACAGCCAGGACTACACAGAGAAACCCTGTCTCGAAAAACCAAAAAAAAAAAAAAAAAAAAAAAAAAAAAGGATAATAGCAGGAAAGGTTCAATACAAGGAGGGAAATTACACCCTATAAAGAGCAAGAAAGTAATCCTCTTCCAACAAATCCAAAAGAAAATAGCCACATAAAGATAATTTCACTTCTAATAACAAAAATAACAGGAAGCAACAATCACTGTTCCTTAACATCAATGGACTCAATTCTCCAATTAAAAGACATAGGCTAATGGACTGGATCCATAAACAAGGCCCAGCATTTTGCTGCATACTGGAAATTCACCTCAGTGACAAAGACAGACTCTACCTTAGAGTAAAAGGCTGGAAAACAATTTTTCAAGCAAATGGCCCTAAGAAACAAGCTAGAGTAGCCATTCTAAAATCTCTAGCCTGAGAACACAAAGGGAGGGACTCATGGCTCCACCTGTATAGGTTGTTGAGGGTGGCCTTGCCAGGCTTAAGTGGAAGTGGGCAGCCTTGATACCTGCAAGTTCGAATTCCCTAGTGTTGGGGAATTTCAAGAGCATGGAGGTGGGAATGAGAGGATGGTGGGAGCACACCCTCATAGTAATTAGAGTGGGGGGATGGGGTAAGTGGTTAGGCATTAGTGGAAGTAGAGGGCCTTGGTGCCTGAAAGTTTGGATTCCCTAGTTTTGAGGAATTTGAGAGCAGGGAGGTGAAAAAGGGAGGATGGTGGGAGTACACCCTCATAGAAACTCCCAAAATTGTATGGATTAGACATGACAGAGGCAGGCCACCAGAAGACTAGATTCTAGAATTCAAACAAAAAATTATCTTGATACTAAAATTTGTTTTGAGAATTGTATATTACAGAATACACAGCCTCGGTGTATCTACTCATCAAGTGAGCTGAGCAGACCTGCTCAAACCTCTGATGTCCTGAAATTCCAGCTGGATGCAATGAACAGACAGCATCAGAGGCTTATCAATTTACTCTTCCCCCTGCCCCTCTTCTAATATTTCAACACCCATAATCATCTTGAACGAGTTAATGAAGAGTTGGTGCCCCTATTCCCTGGGCTTGGGGACTGAGGTGGTTAATATTGGGTTGTCTTTCTAGGGAAAAGTAGTGGTTTTGTTGGAACAGGGAGGATTAGCTAGGATTTATGGCATAGCCACAAACTATTGGTAGAAATATGTATAATTGTTATTAAGATGAAGTTGTAATTTCTTAAATGGTACAAAATTTACTTTGATTTCAAATTTAAGGTTTTCATTGGTACGAGCTTCTTATTGATATAAAAGTGAAATGAATATTGTTACTCTCATAGGCATTGTGCCTGTATAACAAATTTAGGAATACAAGACTTAGACACAGTCCTTCTTTAACTTTTTAAACTGATTTGAGATGGTTAGCCTGTGACTTAAGGGCCTATAGCAAATTCATGGCTCTGAGTTGATTGTTAGGGTATTTTCTTTATTTTATTTAGCTGAGAGGAGTTAACAAACAATAGTCCAGATTGCCTTACATGGATAGTTGGTTTTCAAAACGTCAGAAGTCCACAGAATTGACTTTACAAACATTTCTGTATTAATGTTAATTTTGATTAGAAACCTGTCTGCTCCTGACAGCTTCCTGTCTTGGATTCTAAGAAGAAATTGAGCATTTTTCGAGTTACTCCAGTTGTGGTGAGACAGCCACTAGACAAGAATTGCCTCTTTTCATCTACAGACAAATCACTGTCCAGAAAAGGACACACTTGCGGAATAGTTGACTGATTATATCTGCCAAGACAGAGTATCAGCCCTTAATAATTCTGCATTACTTGGTCTGTCAGATGATCCTGGGCCAGAAGGCTGAAGATCGAATGCTCCAACGTTCTGTAGTATAGGGACTGTCCAGGTGCTCAGTGGTCTCTATAATTTGGCTAAGTTTTAGAAGCTATGCTTGGTGCTTCCCATAATTTCAGTTAACTCAGTCATTCTGGATTTCTGATGGGTTTGAAGACTTATAGTCTCATAGCCAATCCTGGCTATTTACTTTGAGAGAAAAGGTTTGAGAGGATGGTTTTCAGCTGACATTCATTCTAAAGCCAAGGGAAAAAAGCCAGGTTCAGAATTAAGTCTTCTAGTTAGGAGGGACAGTCTTTTAGTTAGGAGGTTCTGTTTAGTCAATGAAATGATGAACTGGATATTAATTAGGTCTATCTTGTACCTTACTGATACAAGTTGGTATAGTTATGCTCTAATTGTATTCTAAGAAAAAAGTTTTATTTTAACAGGAAAGGTGATATGTAGGAGGAGCTAAGGTGGGAGGAGTAAGGAGAGGAAGATAAGGAGTAAGGAGAGGAGGAGAAGGAGAGGAGGAGCTAGGTGACAAGAGGGGAGGGCACAGAGGTGGATGTTTTTGTGTCCCCGCCAGTCAAAGATAGTTGATATATCTAGGTTGGGTATTGGGTTACACTTCTGATTGATATTGAGCATTACCAATCCTATAAAGCCTTTGATTAACATTAAAGAAAAATAGTATAAAAGCAAAAAGGAGAAGTGAGGGTGGGATAGGGGTTTTCTAGGGAGGGGAAATGGGGAAAGGGGATGGTATCTGAAATGTAAATAAAATATTCAATAAAGATTTTCACAAAAAAAATAAGTTGCTTTGAGTTTATGTTTTCAGAGTGGTAGAGTCCATAGTGTTGGAGCAAAGGCATGGTGGCAGGAACAACAGAGAGCTCACAATATCATTCTCTCTAACTGGTTCATGGTTGTTATCACAACACATAATAGCTCAGCTACTTCTGTAAGCAAGCCTCCTATTGTATGCTTTCAAAAACTAAATTGCCTTGATCACTGTCTTAGTTAGGGTTTGATCGCAGTGAAAAAAAAAACCATGAGTAAGGCAACTCATATAAAGAAAAGCATTTAATTGGGGCTAGCTTATATTTTCAGAGGTTTAATCCATTATCATCATAGTAGGAAGCATGGCAACATGCAGGCATGGTTCTGAACAAGCTGAGAGCTCTACATCTTAATCTGAAGGCAGCAAGGAGGAAACTGTCTTCCACACTGGGTGGAGCTTGAGCATATATGAGATCTCAAAGTCCACCTCCATAGTGACACACTTCCTCCAATGAGGGCACACCTATTTCAACAAGTTCACACCTCCTAATAGTACCACTGCCTATGAGCCAAGTATTCACACTCAGGAGTCTATCAGGGCCATACCTATACAAACCACCACAGTCATGTTGTCTCTTCCCAGCAACAGAAAAGCAACTAGGATACCCTCCAAGTCTTCATCCTCGAACCAAACATCTAAGCCTCCTCACTATAGTTATAATTTAAAACTTTGCACCTCATATTCTTTTGTGGGTTCACATAAGAAACTGATGATCTGGCCTCTTTTCTCCAATATGAGCCTGTATATCCTGGCAAATTTCCTTTTGATAAAATAAAATTCCTTGACCTCTAGGTCAGAGGATTTGGCTTGAAGTCTTTTGATAGCATACTTAACCACCAAGGTCCGGCCCTCATTCAGTTCTAAATGTAAAGAATACAGCTATCAAAGCACTCGGGAAGACTGAGATTTCAATAGCATTCAGTAACTTCATCACTTGCTAAGCTTGCTGTATCTTCCAATCCCTTGCACTTTTAGCTTTGGGGACCAGGAAGGAGTCACTGAAATGATAGATACAGTTTGGACGAGGCAGGCTTTAGGCACAGGCATAGGAGGGGCTAAGAAAAGCAGAAGGACTGAGGAAACAGTTTTTGGAAAAGCTGGCCCAAGATGGAGACAGCAGCAAAGGACCTGACCTATATTATCATGAAGAAGGCTTAAAGCTGAGTTGGAACAGTCCACTAAAGAACGTTTGCATTAGCTTTTCTGGCAAAAGGAAAAAGTGCCCCAGATTAATTGCACAGAAGATTATCTGTAAATTCCCCTTCCTTCATACATTGCTTTATTTCCTAAGTAGCTTTGATATAGAATTAGATAGAAACGACCAATTGTTAATTCTGATTTATTGATTTATTTAGTGATTTTCTTAAAGCACTGTTTGTACTGCGTATTTACCAAGCATGATGTCACTGTCTACCTGAAACAGAATGACTCAGAGAAATGGCTAGAGAAGTAGCTAGAAAAAGAGATGGAACAATAGGTTGTTGCCCTTAACAACCTGCTGACTGCTGCCACGTAAGCATCTGCAAAATTTTGCTGGTTTCTTTGCCCCACCTTGTGGTTGTAGAGTATAAATGAGAATACAAACTGGACCTGGGATTGAAGGCTTTACAGGAGCTATTCTGGCTTTGATCCAGTGGTGACATCTCCTCTCTTCCACTCTCAATAGTGTCAGAGTGCTGATTCGAGGTAGATTCTCACAACAGCTGTAAGCAGTAAAACTTCATGCAACAAGTGACGTTCCTGGGAATGGCAACTCCCCAAATGTTCCTTTAATCTTCATTCTTGTGTTGTTGAGTTTGTGAGATGTGTGTGTGTGTGTGTGTGTGTGTGTGTGTGTGTGTGTGTGTGTAGTTTTGGTTTTGTTTTTATTGGATATTTTACTTATTAACATTTCAGATGTTATCCTCTTTCCCAATCCCTCTCAGAAACCCCTTATCTTGTCCTCCCTCCTACTGCTTCCTCCCTGCCCTTGAATTCCTCCACACTGGGGCATCCAGCCTTCACAGGACCAAAGACCTCTTCTCCCACCAATGCTTGACCAAGCCATCCTCCCCTACATATACAGCTGGAGCCATGAGTCCCTCCCTGTGTGCTCCCAGCCTGGTGGTTCAGACACTGGGAGCTCTGGTTAGTTGGTATTGTTGCTCTTCCCATGGGACCACAAGCCCCTTCAGCTCCTTCAGTCTTCTCTCTACCTCCTCCATTGGGAACCCCATGATAAGTTCAATGGTTAGCTGTGAGAATTCACCTCTGTATATGTCAGATTCCAGCAGAGCCTCTCAGGAGACAGCTGTATCAGGCTCCTGTCACCATGTACTTCCTGGCATCCACAACAGTGTCTAACTTTGGTGACTGCACATAGGATAGATAGATCTCCAGGTAAAGCAGTCTCCAGACATCCCCTCCTCCAGTCTCTGCTCCACACTTTGTCTCTGTATTTTCTCCCTTGAGTATTTTGTTACTCCTAAGAAGGAACAAAGCACCCACATTTTGGTCTTCCTTCTTTGTGAACTTAATGTGGTCTGTGAGTTGTATCATGGCTATTCTGAGCCTTTGGGTTAATATCCACTTATCAGTGAGTGCATACCATGTATGTTATTTTGTGATAGGGTTACCTCACTTAGGATGATATTTTCTAGTTACATCTATTTACCTAAGAATTTCATAAATACATTGTTTTTAATAGCTGAGTAGTATTCCGTTGTGTAAATGTACCATATTTTCTGTATCCATTCCTCTGTTGAAGGATATCTGGGTTCTTTCCAGCTTCTGGCTGTTATAAATAAGGCTGCTATGAACATAGTAGAGCATATGTCCTTGTTATATGTTGGAGCATCTTTTGGGTATATGCCCAGGAGTGGTATAGCTGGGTGTTCAGGTAGAACTATTTCCAGTTTTCTGAGGAACCGCCAGACTGATTTCCAGAGTGGGTTGTACCAGCTTGCAATCCCACCAATAATGGAGGAGTGTTCCTCTTTCTCCACATCCAGACCAGCATCTACTATCACCTGAGGTTTTGATCTTAGCCATTCTGACTGGTGTGAGGTGGTATCTCAGGGTTGTTTTGATTTGCATTTCCCTGATGACTAAGGATATTGAGCATTTCTTAAGGTGCTTCTCAGCCTTAAGTTTCCTCAGTTGAGAATTCTTCGTTTAGCACTGTACCCAATTTTTAATAGGGTTATTTGGTTATCTGGAGTCTAATTTCTTGAGTTCTTTGTATATATTGGATATTAGCCCTCTATCAGATGTAGGATTGGTAATGATATTTTCCCAATCTGTTGGTTGCCGTTTTGTCTTATTGACAGTGTCCTTTGCCTTACAGAAGCTTTGCAATTTTATGATGTCCCATTTGTCAATTCTTGATCTTAGAGTATAAGCCATTGGTGTTCTGTTCAGGAACTTTTCCCTGTGCCTAGGTATTCCAGGGTCTTCCCCACCTTCTCTTCTATTACTTTCAGTGTATCTGGTTTTATGTGAAGGTCCTTTATCCACTCACAGGCTAACCATCTCAAATCAGTTAGAAAAGTTAAAGAAGGACTGGGTCTAAGCCTTGTATTCCTAAGCTTTTGGGTTAATATCCACTTATCAGTGAGTATATGTGTTATACCGGCACAATGCCTATGAGAGTAACAATATTCATCTCACTTTTATATTAATAAGAAGCTCATACTGATGAAAACCTTAAATTTGAAATCAAAGTAAATTCTGTACCATTTAAGAAATTATAACTTCATCTTCATAACAATTATACATATTTCTACCAATAGGTTGTGGCTATGCAATAAATCCTAGCTAATCCTCCCTGTTCCAACAAACCACTACTTTCCCCTAGAAAAACAGCCCAATATTAACCTCCTCAGTCTCCAAGCCCAGGGAATAGGGGAGCTGATTCTTTATTAACTTCTTCAAGCTGCTTATGGGGGTTGAGATATTAGAAGAGGAGCAGGGGGAAGAGTAAATTGATAAGCCTCTGATGCTGTCTGTTCACTGCATCCAGCTGGAATTCCAGGACATCAGAGGTTCAAGCAGGTCTGCTCAGTTTGCTTGATGAGTAGATACACCAAGGCTGTCTATTCTGCAATATACAATTCTCAAAACAAATTTTAGTATAAAAATAATTTTTTGTTTGAATTCTGGAATTTAGTCTTCTGGCGGGCCTGCCTCTGTCATATCTAATCCATATGATTCTGGGAGTTTCTATGAGGTTGTGCTCCCACAATCCTCCCATTCCCGCCTCCCTGCTCTCGAATTTCCCAACACTAGAGAAATCAAACATTCAGGCACCAAGGCCCTCCACTTCCATGATGCCTAGGTCCTTACCATATTCTTCCTCCTCCAATTGCTATGAGGGTGTGCTTCCACCATCCTCACATTCCCACCTCTGTGCTCTTGAAATTCCCCAACACTAGGGAATCCAAACTTTCAGGCACCAAGGCCATCCACTTCCACTGATGCCTGGCAAGGTCACCCTCAACTAGCTATATCGGTGGAGCCATGAGTCCCTCCCTTTGTGTTCTCAGGCTAGAGATTGTAGAATGGCTACTCCAGCTTGTTTCTTAGGACCATGTGCTTGAAAATTGTTTTCCAGCCTTTTATTCTAAGGTAAAGTCTGTCTTTGTAACTGAGGTGGGTTTCCTGGGTCCTGTTTACGTATCCAGTCCATTAGCCTAGGTCTTTTAATTGGAGGATTGAGTCCATTGATGCTAAGAGATATTAAGGAACAGTGATTGTTGCTTTCTGTTATTTTTGTTATTAGAGGTGGAGTTATCTTTGTGTGGCTATCTTCTTTTGGATTTGTTGGAAGATGATTACTTTCTTGCTCTTTCTAGGGTATAATTTCCCTCCTTGTATTGGAGCTTTCCTGTTATTATCTTTTGTAATGCTGGTTTTGTAGAAAGATGTTGTGTAAATTTGGTTTTGTGATGGAATATCTTGGTTTCTCCATCTATGGTAATTGAGAGTTTTGCTGGGTATAGTAGCCTGGGCTGGCGTTTGTGTTCTCTTAGGGTCTGTATGACATCTGTCCAGCATTTTCTAGCTTTTATAGTGTCTGGTGAGAAGTCTGGTGTAATTCTGATAGATCTGCCTTTGTATGTTACTTAGCCTTTTTCTCTTACTGCATTTAATATTCTTTATTTGTTTTGTGTACTTGGTGTTTTGATTATTATGTAACCGGAGATATTTCTTTTCTGGTGTTGCCTGTTTGGTGTTCTATAGGCTTCTTGTATGTTTATGGGCATCTCGTTCTTTAGATTAGGGATGTTTTCTTCCATAATTTTGTTGAAGATACTTATTGGCCCTTTAAGTTGGGAATTTTCACTCTCATCTATACCTATTATCCTTAGTTTTTGTCTTCTCATTGTGTCCTGGATTTCCTGGATGTTTTGTGTTAAGAACTTTTTACATTTTGCATTTTTTTTGACAGTTGTGTCAATATTTTCTATGGTATCTTCTGCACCTGAGATTCTCTCTTCTATCTTTTGTGTTCTGTTGGTGATGCTTGCATCTATGACTCCTGATTTCTTTCCTAGGTTTTCTATCTCTAGGATAGTCTCCCTTTGTGATTTCTTGATTGTTTCTACTTCCATTTTTATGTCCTGGATGGTTTTGTTCAATTCCTTCACCTGTTTGGTTGTGTTTTCCTGTGATTCTTTAAGGGATTTTTGTGTTTCCACTTTAAGGGCTTCTACCTGTTTACCTGTGTTCTCCTGTATTTCTTTAAGCGAGTTATTTATGTCCTTCTTAAAGTCCTCTATCATCATCATCATAAGTGATTTTAAATCTGAGTCTTGCTTTTCCAGTGTGATGGAATATCCAGGACTTGCTATGGTGGGAGAATTGGGTTTTGATGATGCCAAGTAACCTTGGTTTTTGTTACTTACATTCTTGTGCTTGCCTTTAGCCATCTGGTTATCTCTAGTGCTACCTGTACTTAGACTGGAGCCTTTCTCTCGTGTAATCTTGGATGTGTCAGAGCTCCTCAGAGACCAGCTGTCTCTGTGATCCTGTGATCCTGCGTGTCAGAGCTCCTGGGAGTCAGGCTGCCTCTGGAATCCTTGAATCCTGTGATCCTGGATGTATTAGAGCTCCTGGAAGTACAACTTCCTCTATGATCCTGGGCATGTTAGAGCTTCTGGGAGTCCAGCTTCCTCTGGGTGTTGTGGGATTGGTTGCAGAGGTAGCACCCAAGGTCTGCTCAGTGAACCAGCTCAGATCGGAAGGAATCAATGCAGATGAGTCCGTTTATGGTGTCTTCCTAGGAGCAGACCAGCTAGAAATCAACTGCTCTGGGTGCAGTGGAACCTCAACTGCTCTGAGTGCAGCAGATCCTCTGAGATTGGTCAGAATATGGTGTCTTCATGGGAGCAGACCAGCTCTGAGTCTGTTCCAGCAGAAAAGACCAGACAGAGTGGGCAGAAGGGGAGTGGTAATCAGGTGGGTGGAGTTTTGGTGAATGATGAGTCCCTGGTGTGTCACAGCTGGTCTCTGAGCTACAGCTCTGGGACTTTGGGTTGTTGGGGAGGGTTCTCACCAACTGCTCTGAGTGCAGCAGATCCTCTGGGATGGGTCTGAATGTCTATTTTATACATTTTTACTTAAAATATATTTACATCACTTATTTTACTCCCTCCAGCTCCTCCATATTCCCCACTCCCAATTTTGTAGTTTTGTCTTAGATTATTATCGTTACGTATAGATATATATGCACAAAGACATAAATATAATTTGCTGAGTCCATTATTGTTCACGTATATACAGTTTTGGAGTTGATCACACTATACTGGACAACCAACTAGGAAAGTTATTTCTTGGAGAGGCTCTCTCTGTCTTTCTGTCTATCTGTCTCTGTCTGTCTCTGTGTCTCTGTCTCTGTCTCTGTCTCTGCGCCTCTCTCTCTCTCTCTCTCTCTCTCTCTCTCTCTCTCTCTGTCAGCAGACATCAGTTGCCTATAGTTCCTTATCCAGGTGTATGACACTGAGGATTTTCACGTTCCTGTGTTAGTATTTCCACAGATATTGTCACTGTTCTGATCTTTTTACATAACAATTTCTAAGAGAAACTGTTTCACACCATACTTCCTGGTATTTTGGCTCTGATAATTTTTCTGACTTCTTTTTCTCAATACTTCCCAAGCCATAAATACAGGGATTGTGTTGTAGATGTATCCATTGGGGCTGGGCTTCCCATAACCCACTGGTTTCTGCATTGTATCCATGTATTAGTTGGGGTTCTCTAGAGAAACAGAATGGGTAGAATGAACCTATATACATAAAAACAAGACTTATTAGACTAGGTTGTTAGAGTTATTAGACAGGATATGCTCTGACTATTCCAACAATGGCTGTCTCCTGAAAAGAAAGTCCAAGAATCTGATAGTTGTTTAGTCTATAAAGCTGGAGTTCTGAGATGGTCTTCAGTATATGCCTGAATCCAAAAAAAGTAGGCTTTTCTATGCCAGTGAATAAATGAACTTGCCAGCTACTTGGGCTTCAGTTAATTTCACATATAGTCAAGTTGACAACCAAAAATAGCTACCACAATTCTGTTTTGGCTTTTTGTAATAGCTTCCATTTGCTGGAAAGAGAAGGTTTTTTAATGGGGGGCAATAGCTACCCATATCTGCAGGTATAGAGATAAGATTTAGGAGGTAGCTAAGAATTATACTAGTAATAGATTATCTTCTAAGATCCATGAACTCACTAGCCCCTTGGCTACTTTTCTAGTACCAGACATTGTTTCTCTCCTTTTGAGTGGGCTTGAAGCCTAACTAGACAGCTGGTGCTTACCAGTAACATATGAGTGCCAATTACTGAACCTTAAAGAAAATCTTGTCATACTGATCACTACCTATTGTGGTTTGTAAGTGTCACAGATGAGTAGAACTATTAATTGACTTCACAAATATCCTTACAAAGGTAAATGGATAGTGAAATTGTGGTACGTATAAACAGTGGGATTGTATTCATCTATAAATAAAAATGTAATTTGCAGGTAAATGGATGAACCTAGAAAAGATTATATTGAATGAGTAACCCAGACCCCAAAAGACAAATGCCCTATGTTTTCTCTCATCTGTCGTTCCCTGCTCTAAATCCTCAGATGTGAGTGCACAAGATGGAGTAACCACAGATAACAGGAAAGTATAATGGGACCATTGATGGGGGAGGGGCTTGGAAGGGGGAATACCAGGATACAGGTGATATGAAGTGGGAAATAGAAGGAAAGAGTGCTCCAATTTGGGCAAAGGGAGGTCAATACCCAGTGAGAAGGAGAGACAAATAATGTCATGGTTATTTAATAAAGCCTCAAAGATTTTTTTATGACTTACCTATGGACTGGAGAGATGACTCAGCAGTTAAGAGCACTGACTACTCTTCCAGAAGTCCTGAGTTCAGTTCCCAGCAACCCCATGGTGGCTCACAACCATCTGTAATGGGATCTGATGTCCTCTTCTGGTGTGTATAAAGACAGGTACAGTGTACTCATAATATATATATATATATATATATATATATATATATATATATATATGTATATATATTAATATGTATAATATATAAATATATATATCAGTCTTTTAAAAAAAAAGATTTACCTAAAAACTCATACACAATACACATAAGGAAGTAATGGCCCAGGCCTGACAATGTTCCACACAAGAACCATAGGCTAACAAAAACTCTAGTACCAGACAGTTGAAACCTCCTTTCAAATGGGTGATCAGGGTAGGTTGAGTCCCTAAACAAGATAGACTATGGCTGTTGCCCTTGGTTGCCTCTCAGAGATTAGAGTTAAGTCTCTATTACCGAGGACACTGAGCATTTGGGACACAGAACTCGGATTATTGGAGCTGAATCTAATTTGAAAGCTTCATTCCTGCAGTTTAATTTCCGTGGTACCAGTTTCACACATTTCTAGACCCATGGAGTTTGTTAAGAAAAACCTGATCAGGAAGAACCACTTCAAAGTGCTCTAAGTCTTAAGGAATCCTGAGAAAACTAAGTAGACAAGAAAAGAAAGAATGTGAGAGGAGGTTTTAAAGGCAAGGGGGTACCTCAAAAGCCTTGTAAGCAAATGGACAAGAAAAAAGGCAAGGAAAACACCATATATTGACAATAAGCATCTTTAAGAGATAAGAACCCCCAGGCAGTTGTTATTTTCTACTACAGCCTTTTCAACCTAATAATACTTCTGGAGAAGGAATGGGATGAGATTAAATGGAGAAGGGAAAAGAAAATTTATAGTAATTGGTGCCCGAATTCATGTGTCATGAGTGCTCATTAATTAATCAGTTACATCACATTATCAGAGTACTGTTACTAAGCTGCCAATTACCCCTTGTCTATTCTGGCTATCTTGAAGTCCAAAGGACTCATGGCTCCAGCTGCATATGTAGCAGAGGATGGCCTTATCTGGCATCACTGGAAGGGGAGGATCTTGGTCTTGTGGAGGCTCAATACCCCAGTGTAGGGGAATGCTAGGGCAGTGAGGTGGGAGTGGTTGAGTGGGTGAGGGAGCACTCTCATAGAGGCAGGGGTAGGGGATGGGATAAGGGGTTGCAGAGGGGAAACTGGGATGGGGGATAACATTTGAAATGTAAATAAATAAAATAACCAATAAAAATTAAAGAAAGACATTTACCTTCAAATTCAGAACAAGTTGTAAATATTTAATGGTCTAGTACTAGGGGAGGGTTAAGACAGATAATATATTTGGAAGATGGTATTTCACGTTGCATTACAAACTTTTTAAGATAAAAAAAACAGGATTGGTTTCGATGGTAGTTCAGTATAGATGATTTTAAAAAAGTAAAGACTGTTCATTTTAAGAGAAGGTTTATGATATTCCAGCTCTAACAGTTTGTGGTTCAGTTTTAAAATAGCAGAAAGTCATAGTTAAGATGTTAATGCATTCTTTGCAGCTTTTTAGATATGCAGAAGTATAATTTTAGTTTAAGAAAATGATATAAATTTAGTTCAGGGATTCTCCTCGCTTTGCCTCACAGCCTCCCTTTTAGATGTCAGGTTTCTAGAGACTGGTGGTATTATCTTTGATATGGTGCCAGTGCCACCTTTTTTTTTAAAGAAAGTGTGCTACTTTTAGCTAATGTAGATTTCCATTAAATAAACTCTTAGGCGATGAGAAAGAAGGGAGGGCAGAGGATAAGAAATGAGAGCTGAGGGAAAAGAAGACAAAGTCTTCTCATACTGACTGAATTAAGAGGCTCATATTAGGTAATCACAAGGTGGTTAGGTTCCCCAGGCCATCTTGTGAAGTAGTTAAAACGTTAAATGGCTGCAAAAACGATGTTTTCCTTACTGAATATCATCTTCATGCCTAATTACTGCTATTGTGCTGTGTAGATCTGATTAAACCACATCTCATTTAAAATTGATTGGAAGCAAAAGGCTCAAACAATATGTGAATAATCAGTCAGGGTTCAAGTTCAAGTATTAGTCTAATATTTTCTCAGTTGAGCCCTACATTGCTTCAGTGTGCATTTATGGGTACATGGAGTGCACATGCAAGAGGAGGTCAGGCATACATGGTGGATATCTTTCTCTATCACTCTCCAACTTTGGAGTCAAGTTCTCTCACTAAAGCTAGAGCTCACCAATGTTGCTAGACAGGCTGGCTAGAAAGTTCAGAGGACCTTCCTGTCTCTGTCTCACTAGCACTGGTGTTACAGGCATATAGCACCAGGCCTGTAAAAAGGACTGCACTGACTAAGCAAACTCCACAGTCCCAACTTGCTTCATTTTAAAAGCAATTTACATGATTATGAAATCTATTTGTTATTTCTGGCAATATATATAATACAGAAGGGGGAACTCTCACAGGGTTCTACCCCTGAGAGCAGGAGAAAAAGTATTCCCAGGAATAAGCTCCCTAACTGATTGTTCAGTATGAATTGATGATCTGTGAAACAGCATACATACAACTAACAATAAACAAACTAAAAATATTGTAGAGATATATTTATGCATTTATATATGTGAATTATATATATATGTAACAATAGCAGAGAAAAAGAGGCAGTGAATTTGATAGAAGGAAGACATGAGAGGGATTGCAAGGAGGAAAGGGAAGGGGAAATGATATAATTACATTTTAACTTAAAAGCTAAAAGTGTATAATGCTATTTTAGCATGCCTGAAAGTGAAGGAACTTATAGTAAATAGCAGGAACCACTAGTAATCTAACCATTCTAGGAAAATTAACAAGAATTGTGGAGATCACGCCAATGACCAGAAATCCAGGCCACACAGACCAGATGACCAAAAAGGAAAGAGAAACCAAGGAACAAAATACCCACTCAACAAAGACAAACCCAGAAATCAGCACCTACATCTAAAAGCTACAAGGGCCTAGAGAGGTGTCTTACAGGCTCTAAGAGAGCATGGTTCCCATCCCCAACTATTATACCCACAAAACTTTCAATCACCATAGGTGAAAAAAAGTATTTCATGGCAAGATAAATATCGATCCAGAAACCCAGCCATACAGAAAGTACTAGAAGGAAAAGTGCAACTAGAGGAAGTTAATTAGACTCATGATATCACAGGTACTAAATAATCTCACACCAGTAAAATCCAGAGTAGGCAAACACATACATACATACATACATACATACATACATACATACATATGTACATACATACAGAGAGAGAGAGAGAGAGAGAGAGAGAGAATGATACTCAAACAGGATCCATCCTTCTACTGCATAAAAAAAATACATACCTCAACATCATAGCTAGACATTACTTTAGACTAATGGGTTGGAAAAAGATTTTCCAAGCAAATGGACCTAAGAAGCAAGCTGGTATAGCTGTTCTAATATCTAACAAAACAAACTTCAAACCAAAGTTAATCAAAAGATATGGAGAAGGACATTTCATAGTCAAAGGAAAACTCTGCCTGAATAACCTTTCAATTCTAAACTTTTATGCCCAAAACACAAGGGTATCTACATTTGTAAAAGAAACAGTAATAAAGATGAAATCATACATCAAACATCAAGCATTAATAGTAAAAGACTTCTGGTACATCCTAGAGATGCTTGAATCTCTATTTGGTCTAGTGGCTAGAAAGACCAGAGATAAATTTTGAAGTAGTGCGTGGGTACTCCAAGCAGGAGAAACAATAAAACTTATACTTTCAAGGAGAACCAGTCATACAAAACAGACATCAAAATTACACTGTAAGTTCATACACTCAAGTAAGACCAATCAGAACACACCATATATCTGCAACGTGGTGTAAAGTATCTTTTTTTTTTTTTGTAGGAATTGTGATAGTGATTCTGGTTGTCTACTTAACTACATCTGAAATTAACTAAAACCCAAATGGCTGGCCACACCTTGAAGTATTATTTTCTTTCTTTCTTTTTAATTACATTTATTTATTCAATTTACATCCCAATATCAGCACCCCCTCTTGTTCCAGTACCTCTCACAAAATTCCCCCCATTCTTTCTCCTTAGCAAAGGGGGAGCCCTTCTCTTGGTGTTAGCGCCCCACAATAACACTCCCCACCCCTGTACATCAGGTCACTTCAGGACTAGGCACATCCTTTCCCACTGAAGCCAGATAAGGCAGTCCATTTAGGGCAACAGTATCCACAGGCAGACAGGCAACAGATTCACCAACAGCTCATGCTCCAGCTTCCACATGAAGTTGGTCTTCCACATGAAGACCAAGATGCTCTTATGTTCCATATGTGCAGAGGGCTTAGGTCCAGCCCATGCTCAATCTATGGTTGATAATTCAGGCTCTGGGAGACCTCAGGTTAGTTGATTCTGTTGCTCTTCCTGTGGAGGCCCTATCCTCTTTGGCTTCCTCAGTCCTTCTCCCAAATCTTTCATTAGACTCCTCGAGGTCCATCTAATGTTTGGCTGTGGGTCTCTGCATCTCTTTTGATTGGCTACTGGATGAAGCCTCTCAGAAGGCAATTATGCTAGGTTCCAATCTGCAAGTATAGCAAAGTATAATTAATAGTGTCCTTGCTCATAGGATGGGTCTAAATTTTAGCTAGTCACTGGCTGACCATTCCCTCCTTCTCTGCTCTCTTTGTCCCTCTTATCTTGTAGGCAGGACGTATTTTGGGTCCAAGGTTTTGTGGGTGGGTTACTGTTGTAGTCCTTTCTGACTGGAGGAAGTGGCCCATTTCAGGATCCATATCCCTCCTACTGCTAGGAGACTCAGCTAGAGTCACCCCATATACCTCCTAGGGCTTCCATCTGCCCTAGGTCTCTGGCATGTCCTAGAGATTGCTCCCACCCACTGAGAATTTCCTTTCTTTCTTCCCTGCTCTATCTGCATCTGATCCACCCCTGCTCTTCTTCCCATCTCTTCTCCCCCACAGTCTCCTCCTTCTCTTCTGAGAAAGATTCAGCCATCCTCTGTTGGGTCTTACCTTGTTATCTGGCATCTTTGTCTCTGTTAATTATAGTATGGCCATCCTGTACTTCATGGCTAATATCCACTTATAAGAGAGTACATGCCATGCATGTCCTTTTGGGGTCTGTGTTACCTCACTCAGGATATTTTCTACTTCCATCTATTTGCCTGAAAAACTCATGATGTGGTATTCCATTATGTGAATGAAACACACAGATCTTCCACTTGCTTGGTTAGAGTTACATCAAGATATTTTATTTTATTTGTGGCTATTGTGAAGAGAGTTGTTTTTCTGATTTCTTTCTCAGCCTATTTATCATTATTTGTATGAAGGAGGGCTACTAATTTTTTTTTACTTAATTTTATATCTAGACACATTGCTGAAGATGTTTATCAGCTGTACTTCTCTGGTGGAATTTTTGGGGTCACCTATGTATGCTATCATATCATCTATGAATAGGGATACTTTGACTTCATCCTTTCTAGTTTATATCCCCTCAATCTCCTTTAGTTGTCTTATCACTCTAGCTAGAACTTCAAATACTATATTGAAGAGACGGGGGGGGGGGGGCGCTGGAGGGGAAGAGTGGGCAGCCTTGTCTTGTCACTGACTTTAGTGGAATTGCTTTAAGTTTTTCTCCATTTAATTTAATTTGATGTTGACTTCTGGCTTAGTGTACATTGCCTTTATTATATTTCGGTATGAATGTTGTATCCCTACTTCCTCATGAAGAGATGTTGTATTTTGTCAAATGCTTTTTTTTGGCATTTAGTGAGATGATTTTTTTTTCTTTCAGTTTGTTTATATGATGGATTACAATAGTAGACTTTTGTATATTGAACCACCCCTGCATCCCTGGAATGAAGCATACTTTATCATGGTAGATGATGTCTTTGATATATTCTTGGATTCAGTTTGCTAGTATTTTATTAAGTATTTTTGGGTCAATGTTCATTAGGCAAATTGGTCCAAAATTCTCTTTCTATGTTAAGTTTTTGTGTGGTTTATGTATCAGCATGTCTTAGTTAGAATTCCCAATGCTATGAAGAGACATAATAACCAAGGCAATTCTTATAAGGGACAACAATTTAATTGGGGCTAGCTTACAGACTCAGAGGTTTAGTCAAATATCATCATAGCAGGAAGCATGGCAGCTTCCAGGCAGACATGGTGGCAGAGAAGGAGCAGAGAGTTCTGGCATTTTGATCAGAAGTCAGCCAGAAGACTAACTCTCCCATACTGGGCACAGCTTCAAAGCCCACCCCAACATGGACATGCTTTCTCCAGTAAAGGCCACATCTCCTAACAGTTCCACATTCTATAGACCAAGAATATTCAAACCACCACCCAGGGTGACTGTGGCCTCATAGAATGAGTTTGGCAATGTTCCTTCTATTTCTATTTTGTGGAATAGTTTGAGGAGTTTTGTCATTAGCTTTTCTTTGAAAGTCTGGTAGAATTCTACATTAAAACCATCTGGCCTGGAGCTGTTTTGTTTTGTTTTGTTTTGTTTTGTTTTGTTTTGTTTTGTTTTGTTTTGTTTTGTTTTGTTTTTGATTGGGAGACTTTTAATGACTGGTTCTATTTCCTTACAGGTTATAGGACTATTCAGATAGTTGACCTGATCTTGACTTAGCTTTGGCAATTGATATCTGTCTATAAAATCATCTATTTCATTTAGATGTTCCAATTTTGTGGAGTGCAGGCTTTTGAAGTAAGAAATTCTCTCTGCCTTTGAGTTAGTTTGGCTAAGGGTTTATCTATCTTGTTGATTTTCTCAAAGAACCAGCTTTTGGTTTGATTCTTTGTATTGTTCTCTTGGTTTCTAATTGATTAATTTCAGTCCTGAGTTTGATTATTTACTGCAGTCTACTCTTCCTTGGTGTGTTTGATTCTTTTTTTTTCTAGAGCCTTCATGTATACTTTTAATTCATTGGTGTAAGATCCCTCCAATTTCTTTATGAGGGGATTTAGTGCTATGAACTTTCCTCTTAGCACTGTTCTCTTTGTGTCCCATAAGTTTGGATATGTTGTATCCTCATTTTCATTGAATTCTAGAAAGTCTTTAATTTCTTTCTTTATTTCTTCCTGACCCAGTGATCATTGAGTAGAGAGCTCCTCAATTTGCATGACTATGTAGGCTTTCTGTTTTTCTGCTGTTGTTAAAGTCCAGCTTTAATCCATGGTGGTCTGACAAGATAACAAGGAGTTATTTCAATCTTCTTGATTCTGTTGAGGTGCTCTCTCTCTCTCTCTCTCTCTCTCTCTCTCTCTCTCTCTCTCTCTCTGTGTGTGTGTGTGTGTGTGTGTGTGTGCGCGTGTGTGTGTGTGTGTGTGTGTGTGTTTCTCTTATATTGGTTTTAATGGTTTGAAATTATTTATTTCTTGTGTTTTCTTGAATGTAGTTAGTATTCTGTTGGTGATGCCTATGTTTGTAGTTCCTGATCTCTTTCCTAGGTTTTCCATCTCTGGAATTCCCTCAGTTTGTGTTTTCTTTATTGCTTCTACTTTCATTTTCAGGTCTTGGACAGTTTTCTTCATGTCCTTCACCTGTTTGCTTGCACTTTCTTGTGTTTATTTTTGTTTGTCTCCTCTTTTAATGTCTCTACCTATTTAGATATATTTTCCTATAGTTCCTTAAAGAATTTATTTATTTCCTCTTTAAAGGCCTCTGTCATCTTTATGAGATTGGATTTAAGATCATCTGCTTGTGCTTTATTTTCATTAGGAAATCCAGGGTTTGCTGTAGCAAGATTGCTGGGCTCTGGTGATGCCATATTGTCCTAGGTCTTCTTGATTGTGTTCTTATGCTGTCCTTTAGGCATTTGTTTTTCTCTGGTGTTGGCTGGATGATTCTGATAGCTGCAGAACTTCTTTGGAAGGTGGCAGGGGATGGAGCAGACAATGGAAGTCAAGGTACCCCACTCTGCTGGCTGTGCTTTATGCAGGCCCCACTGGCAAGGGATTAGTGGGGCAATGTTCCAAGCTTGTAGTTCTTAAGGGTCTCTGTGGGTCTCTACAGGGAAGCAGAATGCTCTTGGGATAGTGCAAAGCTCCTCAGGAATGAAGAGTGAGCCCAGAGCTAGACAATGGAGTTCAGTGCCTCTGTACAACTCACTTCTGCAGGCTGCATCCCAGGAGGACCCAACAGGAATGGGAGTAGTGGAGCAGGGTTCCAAGCTGGTTAGTCTTAGGGCTATTGAAGGCTTCCATGGGAGAGCAGGACACTCTTGGGGTCCTACAAGACTCCTCAGAATGGAAAAGTGATCCCAGAGCTAGACAATAGGTTTCAGGGGACCATGTACAACTCACCACTACAGGCTGTGGAGATTTTTTTTTCTTAACAAAATTATTTGAAATGGAAAGGCCCACTTTTAATCTAGATCTTTTGAGATGGGAAGACCCAAGATTTTATCTGGGCCACACCTTCTTGTGGAAGCATATATAAAGGAAATGGATGAAGGAGGCTTGATTTATGCCTACTTGCTCTTGCTCTGGTTCAAGTGTGTGGGGTGGTGGGCTGTGAGAGGCAGCTGGGTACCTGGTCGAGTGCAGGCCTCAAACCCTGGAGACCCTAAAGGGACAGTAAGTGTTCAGCCTTGCTCCTGGGCCCTAGTTCCTTTCACTTAGGACAGCCCTCTACAGCCCCTCCCAAAGAGAAGTTTGTGTCACATAGCACAGGTAGAGGGCATGACTACAGGATGCAGAGCCTCAAGAGATCTCCATATTCATGAGATACCTAAAGGCCAGAGGGTATAGCCAATTAAGCATTCCTTCCCAGACCCTCCTCCTACTTGCAAAAGGTATTTAACCTCAGGCCCTCCCTGAGAACAGGAGTTACAGCTTCATCCACTTTCTGCCATGACAATACACGTTTTAAGACCATGGACTACCTCTTGCCTTTGGGGCCCACCATGAGGGACAGTGGAGAGGGTCTTCAACTACAAAGCTGAAGTCTAATCTCTTGCTGAGGACTTCTCTACATTCCAGCCATGAAGAGGCCTCCAACCCAAGCAGAGCTAGCCGAGCCAGCCAAGTGAGTCGCCTTGACCAAGAGTTTCATTTCCCCGCAGGGCTCCACGGGAGCTTCTCCTCAACCCTTTTGGCTGCCAGCCAGTTCAGCCCGTATACCACCCCCCCTCCATCTCAACTCTTCTGTAGCCTCTCAGCGGTGCCTGAGAGCCCAAGGGTCTGAGACCAGTCAGTCCCCTCCCATCTTCTTGCCCAGGGGTCCCCAACCCAAGAGCTTCTGTCCCCAACCCAAGAGCTCCGGCCCCTGCGGGACCTCAAACTAGGATTGTCCCACGACTGGAGTGGAGCTCTGTGACTTCCCATAGCCCGGCATCTGCCCAGCACCACATGAAGTGAATTCAGTCAAATTCTTGCGCTTCTGCCCCTGAGTCGTGGTTCCAGCCGCCTGGAGCAGCATATACTCGGGACCCACAACTCAGCCCAACAGGACCCACGCCCACACACAAGCTACAGACCCACAGTGGGAATGGGTGGGTGGGTGGGTGAAGGAACACCCTCATAGAAGCAGGGGAGGGGGATGGGATAAGGGGTTTCAGGGGAAGGGAAACCAGGAAAGGGGATAACATTTGAAATGTAAATAAAGTAAATATCCAATAAAAAAATAAAATTAGAAAGATTGTCCTTGCAAATATTCACCAATTGTGTCATGAACCTTTCTGTCCTGATGAGCCTTAGGACTATTACTACTTTTGTTCCAATTAGTTATTCCCTGTGCCCTACCAGGAATGACTTTAGATCTTTCCCAATTGAGAATTTGCCTGCTTTGTGACTGCCTTTTATGTTACATGTGTTACTTGTTGCAACCTTGAACCCTTAGCTTCATGGTTGTTAATGAGTTGCAACAGGGAAGGTAGATATGCTGTTTAAAATGAGCAAGTAGGAGAAAGTCAAGATGGTGGCATCTGTTGGCACCCACTGTGGAGCTCTGAAGAGTCTGAGAAAACCATGGAAGCTCTGAGGGGTGACAGAATGGTGGAAAAGGAGTCTGCAGAGCCCCCAGTACCTT
The DNA here is from genome assembly GCA_030674055.1 of Rhabdomys pumilio. NCBI lineage: Eukaryota > Metazoa > Chordata > Mammalia > Rodentia > Muridae > Rhabdomys > Rhabdomys pumilio. Next base: position 67,291,200 of record JANHMN010000005.1, on the reverse strand, counting down.
CAGAACAACTAAAGGAAAGTAAAAGGCAAGTCTTTATGGGAGGATGCTTTTAAAAATTGAACTCATGAAATTGGTAAGAAAGATAGCATCTCAGCCATCAGGCTGGAAGCACAAAGGTCATACCTGATGAACTGTGGGGCAGCCATGCTGCTTGCCTTCCTGGGAGATGGAAATCACAGGGCAGTGGTGCTCCCCTGCAGTATACAAACTCAACAATTGTGTCTGATGAGCCTTGGGGCAGCAAGCACCAAGGACAGGGTGGGGAGTGTGTGTGTGTGTGTGTGTGTGTGTGTGTGTGTGTGTGTGTGTGTGAGAGAGAGAGAGAGAGAGAGAGAGAGAGAGAGAGAGAGAAAGAGAGAGAGGGAGGGAGAGAGGGGGGGGAAATTCCTGAAGAAAAATGTCATTAATGAACAGGGCTGGTCCTAGGCCCACTTGCCAGCCCCAGTTTGGAGCCTTGTTGGGAGATGGAGAGTGGGAGCAGTAGTGCTGCCAGCAGGCTACAAGCACAAAGGTGAAGCCTGGTCCTTTAAACAACTTTTAGAGAGGCAAACATAAAGACTCAGATGTGTGTGGCAACCAGAAGCTTGCTCAGAAACTGTCCCAGATGCCCTGCCTAGCCACAACATGACCCTGACTCCAGACAACAGCAGGCTATCTGAGAGGAGCCTTGGAAATTGCCCAGTATTTATAATACTTCAGAAACAAGAAACCTTGAACCAGATCAGCGACTCATTGAAATGACTGTTTGCATGTGACTCATTGCAATGAATACTTGCATGTAAAGCTGTTTGAGAAAAAATACACTGTGTGACACACTGCTGCTTCCAGCATCACTATGACAAATATGCAATAAAGAGGTGGAAAAGATAGGAGAACAGAGTGGTGAGTGCTCAATGGAGAAAGATGGAACTAGAGATGCAATGGTGGTAACAGGTATGAGAGAAGACTGTGATGAATGGGGAACATGTACTTGCTAAATAGGGCTGGTAGGGTGATGTGCAGCAAATTGGATCTTGGGCAGACTCAGCCTCCAAATGCACTAACCAGCTGCATGATCACCTCTGTGCAAAGACAGGATATTAGAAATGAAGAATGGATTGGATTCCATGCCCCAAAAGGCCTCTATGGTCCATGCTGCCTCTAAAGGCCATGTTGTTATCCATGATCTACTGCCCCAGGTTGTATTAAAACTTGAAGTTTATGTGAATGTCCATGAGCTGGGCTACCAATGGAGGCCATATGGATGTCCAAAGCCAGTGCTACCACATGAAGCCAGGTGAATGTCCATGGTCTGGGCTGCCATTGAGGGCCAGGTTGATGTGAGTGGCCTATCCTTCCAAGGAAGGCCACGTTGGGGTTCACAATCTTGCTGTGGCAGAAAGCCAGGATGATGTCTATGGTCTGTACTGCCACCAGAGAGCATGCTGAGGTCCATGGGATTTGTTAACAAGAAGACCATGTAGACGTCCATGACCCATACTGTTGCTAGAAGCCATGTGCATCCATGGTCCCACTGACTCTAAAGGGAATAGTCAATGTACTTTGACAATGATATAAATAACTGCAGACTCACAATTGTAAAAGAGAAGGCTTCTGTGAAAACCCCTATCTATACCTCACTTCACCCAAAAAAGAAACAGCCTAGACAGAAAAACATTGAAGAGAACTCTTAAAAATTGTGATATTAATGCTGAAGGGTAGCTGTCCACAATTGATGGCTTCTAATGGGATGTGGGTGAAAAAATAGTTTTCTTTCAGGGACTGGCCTGCTCCTGTAAGGCCCGCCAGAAAGGGAGGGACTCCCTCCCTCTTCTCGGGAATTCACAGCCACCCCAGTAACTCACAAGACACCGAACTTGATACAACAGCAAGAGGTATATTTGATTTCAACACATTGAAGTCGCACTTCTAGCCTGTCCTACGCAGAAGCAAGCAATGAAGTATGACCCCCACCTAAAGAAGAGGTAGAGCTTTTAAAGGAAAAAACCACAACCCAGGGGAGATGAGGGGGTGAATCATGATTAAGTATCTATAGAAAGTACCTGTCCAGTGTTCAGATACCATGACAGGTTCAAGAAACAGTCAGAGGGAAATATCTCATACAAGCCTTTCTTATCTTAAGAATCAAACCCTATTTAATTTATCTTGTGGTCAGTTCAGTTCCTGGTATCCAGGGTGCATGGGCATGCTGACCTGAACTCCCAGCTCTGAACTCCTATCTTATCTATTTTGTCTTGTGGATAGCTAGTTTCCTAGGACTCAGAGCACAGAACAAGCTGATCTGCACTCTTGACTCCATCTGTGGAAGGTTTAAAAATTTTAACTCTTTTCACTCCAGTGTATATATGGGCAACATAAATTGGACTTGGTTTTTGTCTTTTGTTTCCTCCTCCACTTCCTCTTCCTCTTCCTCCTCCCCTCCTCTTCTTCCTACTCTTCCTCCTCCTCTCCTCCTCCTCTGCTTTCTCATCCTCCTTCTTCTTGTCACATGGGCAGTGGGGTCAGACATGGGAGGACTTGGAAGTTAGTGTGATTGGGGTACATGATGTAAGATTCTCAAATAATCAATAAAAATATTATGTTGGAGAAAAATAACACAGTCAAAAAGATGTCAAGTAGCAGTGGCCTGAATACAAGCTCAGCGCATGTCTGAAACCTTCCTGGTCGAGTCTAGAAGGACTCATGAATCGCATGTAACATGTTTAGGTTGGGTGATGTTATATTTCAGGACCATGTCACAGGTATGAAGCTTACATAACCAGAGTTGTTTCCCCAAAAGGCCTCCAGTCTGCCCATCTGGCAACTAGATAGAAATGTCGTGAATACCTGTGAGCTCCCTGTCAGCCATGGCTAATGATAGAATAGTAGGTTTGGCTTTTGATGGTTCCAAGAGAAGTTTTAAAAGTCTCTTAAATACTTTCTAAGGACTGTTAATATGATCTGTGGTTCTCATAAGTTGAGGCTGAAGAATAGGCTGTAATTAACAAGAGTCCCTTGGAGTTTTGCTTTAGGGACAATAGATACTGGTTATCTGGGGCTAAAGAATCAGCTGCAACTAATAAAGAGATTGAGGTCACTGAGATGAATGAATCATCTGGAAAGTATTTCTTCAGGATCAGTACACAGATACTGTAGTCCAGAAGGGCCAAAGCTGCATTTTATGCTGTCAGCCCAGCTTGGTAATATGTAAGAGTCTCCTATGTGGTACTGGTCTTGGTGATATAAAAGTTGCAGGAAGCCGGGCGGTGGTGGCGCATGCCTTTAGTCCCAGCACTTGGGAGGCAGAGGCAGGCGGATTTCTGAGTTCGAGGCCAGCCTGGTCTACAGAGTGAGTTCCAGGAC
>JANHMN010000005.1:67201042-67287848 GCA_030674055.1 Rhabdomys pumilio | reverse complement strand
AGAGTGAGTTCCAGGACAGCCAGGACTACACAGAGAAACCCTGTCTCAAAAAACCAAAAAAAAAAAAAAAAAAAAAAAAGTTGCAGGAAATGGCAGGACTGTGGGATGAGCACCAAGTACAGCAGCAATTATGGAGTGAAGCTGGACTAAACCTATGATATGAGTTACATATATACAAAGAGTAGAGCCAAAGAATTGTAACTACCCAGGCCCTTTAGGTCCCAGAAAATTACAAATGCATCCCACACATTGGGCACTAAGCTATTTCTGATGGTAATTGTTACCTGGTTCTTCTTCTCTCTTGGAGCTATAATTCTAATTGTTGTCTGATTTCTGTATATGGATTATAACTTCTGAATTGGTAGATGGATGGGCTCCAGAATGAGATGGGCCTCCCCTAAGTGTATCACTGGGCTAATGAGCTGGAGCCTACATGATTTTATTCCTGCATCTGGCTCTGTCTCCAGTTCTGTGTCTGATCACTAGATTATGTGAGGCTAGAACGTGAGTGAATGGAGCTTCCGGTTTCTCTCAGAGCTTGTGTAATTTACTAAAGGAGGACATTAAGAGATGGCCCAGGACTGAGCCATTGGTAAAGCATGGAAATCCCACAACTTAGGACCTCTCCAGGAGAAGAATAGATGATACTAGTGTCTCCCTGCTCAGAGACTGGGCATACCCATCCAGGTGAACGAGGAAATGAAGATAGGGAAAGGGCAACTGTGACCCAAGACTTCTCTATCATTCCTTCTAAGTAAATGTTTTTGAGGATTTTGAGATACACAAGGAGGAATCTGGGGTATAGAAGAGGACTGGAGCATGGGTAAGGTATGGATATCTCATTACCTAGTCTGGCCTCTCCCCGGGAAAAAAACAGAACACACTAGCTGCTCCCTGATAACAGACTATGAATGGTCATTTGGGTAGGCTGGGGAATCAAAGCAGAGAGAGAACAACCCTGACCCAAGGCTCCCTCTCCCCTTCTCTATCTTATTGCAGATGGAACAAACTGGTTCCAAGAAAGTCATCACTTGACTGTTTTCTCAAACACTGGAAAGAAGTAAATCCTCAGAAACTCAAACAAAAACCTAATTTTCTTTTGTTAAGCTGCATGGCCCCAATAATCCCTGGAATATTTCCTTGAAGGGATTCAGATCTGTTGGGCCCTGGATGAGGTAACTTCATTTAACCTGCGCCCTTTGGTCACGTAGCACACAGGTAGAGGGTGTCATTAGCAGGTCTCCACCTCCAGAAATTAAAATATTAATGAGTTACCTAAAGGCTGGGGGCTAGCTAATTAAGTTATCCCCTCCCCTTTTCCCCCTCCCTATAAAAAGTCAGGGGAGCCTGGCTTTTGCGGGGATAGGGCATACCATCTACACCCATTCACCACACCATGAACAATAAAAGCTTTGAAAAACCAGACTTCACCTGTCGATTGGGCCTGCACCTCTGCCGCCAGATTGCCAGCCTTTGGAACTTTGGAACCTTGAACTGCAGCTGCCAGCCCACAGCGGTTGCATGCATATGGGAACTTCCGCCGGCAGTGTGGGAAGTGCAGCAGGCCCTCGTGGGACCTCGCGCCCTCCGGATCCCCCTGAGTTTCTTTCCCCACACAGATCTACCTGTATTTACAGGGTTTTTTGTTAGCATGACCTTATAGAAAAAAAAACAAAGTTATTAAGTTCTTCAAGGTGTCTGACTCCATTTCCAGGTGCTCATAAGCTGGTTATGGATTCAGGCTGCTAAGCATTTGGTCACCCCAAATCTAGCTAGAATCTCAGGTTAGACATTGATAAAAAGATATTTCCATCAGCATGTTGGATTTAAGGTAATTTTCTTGTGTTTTGGTTGTGTTGGGATATCCAGTGCTTGCTGTACTGGGGTAGCTTTGCTTTGGTCAAATTTTTCTTGATCTTTTTGACTGTGTTCTGTTGAGGGCCTTTAACCATCTGGATGGTTTTGGTCCCTGGATGTTCTCATCATAGCAGGTACTGGGAAGGAGGTCAACCTCAATGGCCCTGGTGTGGTAGGCCTCTAATGAAGATCCTTGGGGTGTATGGTTCCAGACCTGCAGTTCTGTATGGTTCAGGAGTCTCAAGTCTGATGGAGGCGGAGGGAGAAATGGCAGGAGAATGGAGATCTCCCTGGGATAGCAGGCTGCTCAGCTTGGCTTGGCCCAGAGGGCTAAGAGAGCAGTGATCATAGGTAGGGGAAGGGAAGTTTACCAGTATAGTTCAGGAGTCTGATGGAGGTGGAGGAAAGGCAGTGGGAGAATGGAACATGAATGCTTCTTTTATCTATATGTGTGTTTCCCTAATTTGTTAAAGTTTTCCTCTATGATCTCATTGATTTAGGGATTCTTCATCCTCTTCAATTCTAACTCCAACTTGGCCTTTTATGATGTTCCACATTTTCTGCATATTCCTTTTTGTGTGTTTCTTTTCCTTTTTGCACATTCTTTGCCTATTTGGTCTAGTTCTCTACTTTATTTTCAAGCCCTGATATTCTATCTTCTGTTTGAATTATTCTACTTGTTAGACTTTTGCTGTGGAGTTTGTGACCCCTGGGAAGGACTTTTAAAGGCAAAACCACATAAAGACCTTCGGTATCTATGTAAGCAAGTAAAACTGTTCTGTTCTGCTAAGCTAAGTGATTAAGGCAATTCAAAACAGTCATTGGGTATCTGTGTAAGCAAGTTACAGAAACAAAAAAATGTCGACCCCAGACAAAGGCACGAAGGCATTCTTATAGGGAACTGAGGTGACTCTCTGTGAGTCTCTTGTTCCAGAGGGCGCCCCACGACGATCTCCCGATCTCCCGCTGGGAACAGGGTGAGAGCAGGGAGAGTTTACTACTGTCTCTGCCTGCTGCCTCTGCCCGTGTCTCCACTGTCCATCGGTCCTGGCCTGGTGCGGGAGGTCCAGGCCAAAGGGCACAGAGTGCAAGCAAGGAGGGGAGACTGTCTGCCTCTGCTTGCTCACCGCTGTCGCTGCCCAGTTACTCCCAGGTGCTGCACCTGTCTCTCTGCGCTGAGCCGGCCCAGGCTGGGCCATTAAGAAGCTAGCTGACAGCGGGCAGTGGTGGCGCAGGCTTTTAATCCCAGCACTTGGGAGGCAGAGGCAGGCGGATTTCTGAGTTTGAGGCCAGCCTGGTCTACAAAGTGAGTTCCAGGACAGCCAGGACTACACAAAGAAACCCTCTCTCGAAAAACAAAAACAAAACAGAAGGAAGAGGAAGAGGAGGAGGAGGAGGAGGAGGAGGAGGAGGAGGAGGAGGAGGAGGAAGAAGAAGAAGAAGAAGAAGAAGAAGAAGAAGAAGAAGAAGAAGAAGAAGCAGCAGCAGCAGCAGCAGCTTGGTGTCCCAGGCAGGTTCAGGGGGAGCAGATCTCTCCCCAAGTGTTACAGCTCTTGTGACAGAAAGTCTCGGACACCAGGATGATTCTCACACATTTTACTTCCCCTGAATAGAGCCCTTATAAAGACAGTTTCAGGGTGGGTTAGGGTCTGGCAGCAAATAACGCTTATTAGCTTGGTCTGAGAGCTTGGAGATACCTCATCTACATGTGGGAGAGCCTGAGGCTCGTGATTGATGGCCATAGACCTCTCTGTGGGAGGGGCTGTGGAGGGCTGAAGCTAAATGAAAAGAACCAGGGCCCAGGAGCAGAACCGAACACCTGCCATCCAATAAGAGTCCAGGGTTCCAGGCCTATGCTCAACCAAGCACCCAGCTGCTTCTCACAGCCCACCACCCACAACTCTCTAGAAGGATTAGGATTAGGTAATCTTCACAAGTGGTCAATGGTCTGCATTCCTATCTCATGAATGTTTAACTATAGGATGAGATAGGGCTATCCAGAGCAGATGGCCCATTCTAAGATAAAATAGTTTCCCATTTTTGTAATTATTCCCCAGGCTGTTCTATGGAAGAGGGTTTTATGAAATTGTTTCTGGATTTTATGGTCTGTTCCTGGAGCTGGTGCCTTATGGCCTTCTTTTCTTTTATTTTTTTATTGGATATTTTCTTTATTTATATTTCAAATGTTATCTCCTTTCCCAGTCCCCCCTCCACCAAACCCCCATCCCATCCCCTTTCCCCTGCTTCTATGAGGGTGTTCCACCACCCACTCCCATTTCCCTGCCCTTGAATTCCCCTACACTGGGGCATCGAGCCTTCACAGGACCAAGGGCCTCTCCTCCCATTGATGTCTGACAAGGCCATCCTTTGCTACATATGCAACTGGAGCCATGGGTCCCTCCATGTGTACTTTTTGGTTGGTGATTTAGTCAATAGGAGCTCTAGGGGTTCTGGTTGGTTGATATTGTTCTTCATATGGGGTTTCAAACCCCTTCAGCTACTTTTCAAAATCAGGCCTGATCCTTAAATGGGGACAAATGAGGTTTATGTTGTCATTTCAACACGGTTACTGGGAACTTGTCTTCCAGGGACCAGAGTCAGAGACAAATAGTCTTCTTTTTCCCTTCTTTTTCCCTTGAGTTTTCTAGTTGGATTATTGGCTTGGGTTTTTTTTTCTTCGTTTTTCTTTTTTCAATACCACCTTAATTTCAGCTTGAGTTCTCTTCAGTATTTCTTCTTTGTTGAATTCTGTTTTCAAGTCCTGAATTGTCTCTGTCATGTCATTTCCATCAGCTTTATGTTTGTATTTTCTTGAGCATCACTCAGGGATTACTTTCTTTTTAAATTCAATCTGTTTAAGTTCACTGAGCTATGTCTTTGCATCTTCTTAAATTCCTTGCCCTCTTTGATAAAGTTTTTGTTCTTCTTTTAAATTCTGCATCCTTGGATTCAAGATGGCAGCAGCTGCCAGAACCCAAGGGACCTTGGAGCATCTGTAAGGAGTCTGAAAGACCCATGGAGGCTTCAAGGGGTCTTCAAGCAGACGAGTCTGCAGAGTGTACAGTATCTCAAAAACAACTGAAAAAGGCAAGTCTTATGGGAAGATGCTTTAAAAAGTGGTCTCATGAAATTGGAAAGAAAGATGGCAGAGTGGAGCCATGTGCTCGACAGAATGCCCAAACCAGAGATGTTGTAGTAGCAATTGGTATACAGACAAAGGAACTTGTCATTGCTAAGTAGGGCTGGTCCTCAGCCCACCAGGAGCTACATGGAACCACTGTTGCTGAATCTTGCACTGCCCACTTTGCTGGGGAAGAAGAGCAGGGAGCCAGTGGCACTGCCCACAGACTAAAAGCATAATGGTCATGCTGGTTGAGTTGGCCAGGCAGTCAGCACTGAGGGAAGAGAGATGTACAGCAGCCTGGACCTTGTCCAGATCCTGTCCTGAGTGTACTACCCAGCCACAAAATCACCCTGACATTGGCCAACAACAGGTTATTCTAGACAAGTCTCAGCAATAGTCTAGTATTTATGGTGTTTCAGAAACCAGAAATCTTGAACCAGACCAATGACTCATTGCAATAAATATTTGCTTATAAAATTGTTTGGGGGATATATACACATATACAACAGATTGTAATGCTACTTTGAAGGATGAACGTGCATTGTAGAGGTGAGAAAGATGGCAGAATGGAGGGTAAGTGCGCAGGGGAGAGAGGCAGAACTAAAAGATGCCTTGGAGAAACTGACAGGCATAGGATCACAGCTGCACTGGGAAAATGAGCGTGTTATTACTGAGTAGGGCCTTCTGGGTGGTGTGCAGAAGCCTGAAGCTCACATAGATTTTACCCTCAAGCGCACCACCCAGTCATACAATTGCCCTGGCTCTAAGCAACAAGAGAGCCAAGAGGAAATATGATTAATTTTCTGATTTATAGATCCTCAAGACCCCCATAGTCCATGCTATGGCTAATGGTCACGCTGGTGTCCATGGTCTGTGCTGGCACCACAGTCTGTGTTGATTCCCATGGTCCAATTTGCTTCCAGAGGCCATGTGGATGTCCATGGTCTGTGATGCTGCCTGAGACCATGTTGATATCCATGGTCTTTATTACTGCCAGATGATACGTTGGTATTTGTGGCCTAGGCTGCCTACTGAAATCATGTTAATGTTTGTGGTACATGTTACTTGCCAGAGGCTGTGTTGGTGTCTGTAGTCTGAGCTCCCTCTGGAGGCCATGCTGATGCCATAGTCCTTGTTACTGCTTAAGGCTATGTTGATGTCCCCTGTCTGTGTTGCTACCAGAGACCATGTTTATGTCTGTGATCAAGGCTGTTGAGGTCTACGATCCATGATCCTACTGGAGGCCATGTGCATGTCTGCGGTCCATGTTACTGCTGGAAACCATTTTGAAGTCCATGGTCTGCTGCCACTGGAAACCATGTGGAAGTCCATGATCTATGCTACTGCTGACTGTTATGAGCAAGGAAGCTTCTTTTGCAGTAGTGCTCATGACTGTACACTCATAATTGAGAACAAGAGACATTGAAGGCTTCTGTGACAACATGCCCCCCTCAAAAAAAGACAGGAAGAAAGAAAGAGAGAAAGAAAGAAAGAAAGAAAGAAAGAGGGAGGGAGGGAGGGAGGGGAGGGGAGAGGAGAGGAGTCCAGATAGAAAGCTGTTGAAGAGAGTCCTTAAAAATTGTGATAAAGATGCTGAAGGGAAGTTCTCCACAGTTGATGGCTTCTGGTAGGGGAGCAGATGGGGAAGACACAGTTATCTTTAAGGAGCTGGTCACTCAGAATTTGATCATGCTACAGTGAGTATATGGGCAATGAAATTGGGCTTGGTATATTCTTTTCTTTTGACAAAAAAGGCACAAGGAGGGGAAGGTGAACCTGGGAGGAATGAGAAGCAAGTGTAATTGAGGTGCGTTGTGTGAAATTCCTAAATAATCAGTAAAAAATACTATGTTAAAAAAAAATCCTGCATTCTGGGTTTCATCTAAGTAACTCCCAATAGAGAACATGTCTATAGGACTGCTAGGTTAGAATGGGTAAATACTGACGTGATCATATTGTTTATATTTTTGAAATGCAATGTGGCCAAAGGCACTTCTTTTATTAGTTCTATTATTATTCTTTTATTATTCAGCCTGGTGTGATATGAACACACCAGGCTGAACCAGATCTCAGGATCTGTGGGCCAGAATGAGCCTGAAGGTTGTATATGGCTAAGATAGAACGAAGTCAGGCAGAAAGGAAGCTGAGTTGGAGTGCAGAATGTGCATCCTGATCCAAGCATGGAGTTTGGAGGTGGATCTGGAGTTTTGAGAAGGTGCATGAAAGGGAGAAACAGGTGGAATCACCTGCCTAGACGCTGGCACAAGATATGCAAAACCTGGCTTGGCTGAGTGGTTGGATGGGCATGCAAGGGGCCTTTAGGCTACGGGAAGACAGCATGGGCAGTGGCCAAAAACCTGTAGGTTGCAAACAATGCAAGTAGGAGTGGCCATACTGAGCTAGGGTATTAGGTGAGGGATCCAGGCTAGATCTTGGGATTTTGAGAGGTTTTATAGTGGGAAGATTAAGCATATTCTCCAAGCTAGGCCATGGCACAAGATTTATAGGACCTGGCTGGGCAGAAAAGTTGGATGTGGCTTTGCAAGTGGCTTGTTGGTTGTGGGTTGGAAGTGTGAGTCATGTCTAGAGCCTGGAAGTTGGGGAGTAGCACAAAGTACCAGTGGCCAGACTAGACTTCAACACTGGACATGGGATCCAGGCTATGTATGGAAAGAGTGGAAGAGAGGATCAGGCAGACTCAACTGGATAGCCCTTAGCACAAGATGTGAAGAATCTGACTGGGCAGAGAGGTTGTATGTGGCATAGAGGGACCCTGTAGGTTGCAGACAAGTGATAGACATATTGCCTGGAGCCTAGGAGTTGGAGATAGCACTAGCAGTGGTGAGCACACTAGGTTGGGACCTCAACTATCTTTTTTATACAGCTCAGGCCCACCTGCCCAGGGATGCCACAACTCACAATGCACTGGACTTCTTACATCAATCATTTGTTAAGAAAATGTACCACAGACATACCAACAGGCCAATATTATGGAGGTAATTCCTCAGCTAAGATTCCCTTTTACCAGGTGACTTTAGTTTGTGTCACGTTAACAAAAACTAGTCAGTACAGATGTCTTCACTTAATGAGTGTTACCAAACATTTAAGAAGAAAATTCCTAGAAAACGAAGTCCCAGGTATGGTGGTACATATCTGTAATCAATGAGCAATGAAAACTTGGAGTAAGAAAAGCATGTATTCAAAGCTAGTCTAGACTACAAAGTAACAGACAGTATCCAAAAGGGAAGGTAAACTCATGTCTTTGTTTTATAAAGACAGTGTGAAACAGATACCAAAACAACAAGCACAAATTACAAGAAAAGAAAATGGCAGATCAGTATCCCTTAAAAGTGTTGGTATTAAAGATAGACGCCACACCGATATGGTTGTCAAGAAGTGCATGCTGACAGGAACCTGATATAGCTGTCTCCTCGGAGGTCTGCCAGAGTCTGACAAATCCTGAGGCAGATGCTCGCAGCTACCCATTGATCTGATCAAGGGTTCCCAATGGAGAAGTTAGAGAGAAGACTGAAGGAGCTGAAAGGGTTGGTGGCCCCATGAGGAGAGCAACAATACCAACAAACCAGAGCTCCCAGGGTCTAAACCTCCAGCCTGGGAGCACATAGGGAGGGACTCATGACTCCATCTGTATATGTAGGGGAGGATGGCCTTGTCGGGCATGGGTGGGAGAGGAGATCCTTGATCCCATGAAGGCTGAACACCGAGTGGGGAGGAATCTGAGGGTGGGGAGGGGAGAAGGGAGTGGGGGGTAGGTGGGGGCACACCCTTGTGGAAGCAGGAGGGGGAATGGGACAGGGGGTTCCTGGGTGGTGGGGGGAATGGGATGAGGGGATAAAATCTGAAATGTATTTTAAATAAATAAATAAGTGTTGGTATTAAAATCCTTATCATCTTAAATCCTGTGTTCATTAAAGTATTACACATGGACTAGATAGATGAATCATATTAGGAGCCTTTACTGAGCAATCATGAAGACTAAAGCTTAGATCTCAGCACTCATGTAACAAGACAGGCATCCAATGCATGCCTATAACCCTGGCATTGAAGCAGAAAAAGTATTGCTGACACTTACTAGCTTCTAGACTAGCTGAGAAAATGTGAGCCAGGGGTTTGGGAGGAATCCTGTCTTAAAAGAATAGGTGGAGAGTGATAGAAGAGGATATTCGTCAGCCCTAAATGGGATGTCTCCATCAAATGGGGCTCAGGGAAGCCCACAGAAAAGGAGGCAGAAAGAATGAGAGGGCCAGAGGGGATGGAGGAGACTAAGAAAACAAGGTCAGCTAAATCAAGCAAGCAAAGCACATATGAACTCACAGATACTGAAACAGCATGCACAGGGCCTGCATGGGTCTGTACCAGGTCCTCTGTGTATATGGTATGGATTCCAGTTTAGTATTTTTATGGGATTCCTGAGTGTGCCAATAAGTGGGTCTTGCTGATTCTTGTGCCTTCTCTAGAGCTCTTTTCCTTCTGCTGGGTTGCCTTGTCTAACTTCAATGGGATGGGTTTTGTCTTTATCTTATTATATTTTTTTATATTTATTTTGTTTTTTGTTATCTCTTAGAAACCTATTGTTTTCTAATGAGAGACACAAGGGTAGTGGATCCAGATGTGAGAGAATGTGGAGAAAGAGTAACTGACAGAGAGAAACTGAAATCAAGATATACTGTTTGAGAAAACAATCTATTTTTAATAAAAGGGGGAAATATAATTAAGTAAAAATTTTAAAATAAGAAAAATAATCAGGAAAAACTGAAATTCAAGGGTTCAATATTGGAAAGGAAAAAGTAAATGTATAAATGACATAATATAGAGGAAAACTCCTAAATATTACACAAAATGCTACAGAATTCAGTAAAGTTCCAATATAAAATAAAATCGATGCAATTCCATGCACTAACAGTAAAAAATCAAAAAAAAATAAATTTAAAAATTCCACAGTTCAATTTATAATAACATTAGAAAAAATAAAATATTTGAGAATTAATTTAACTAACAAAACAGAAAACTTGTACACTATTAATTCCAGAACAGGACTGAAGGAAACTCAGTGGGATATAGATAGATGGAGACATCCATTGTTTTTTTTTTATAGTCCTTGAGCTCTTTTTAAGATCATACACTACACAGAATTTTAGCTTCTATACAGTTGTCTTCCATCTTTAAAACTGTAGGTATACATTTTCTTTTTTTCTTTTTTTCCTTTTTTTAATTTTATTTTTATTGGATATTATATTTACATTTCAGATTTTATCCCCTTACCCCATTCCCCCCACCACCCAGGAACCCCCTATCCCATCCCTCCTCCTCTATGAGGATGTGCCCCCACCTATTCTCCCACTCCAGTCTCCCAACCCTCGAATTCCCCCACACTCTGTGTTCAGCCTTCATGGGACCAAAGATCTCCTCTCCCACCTATGCCTCCATTGTTTTTAATAGCTGACTAACACTTCATTGTGTAAATGTACCACATTTTTTGTATCCATTCCTCTGTTGAAAGACATCTGGGTTCTTTCCAGCTTCTGGCTATTATAAATAAGGCTGCTATGAACATAGTGGAGCATATGTCCTTGTTACATGTTGGAGCATCTTCTGGGTATATGCCCAGGAGTGGTATAGCTGGGTCCTCTGGTAGTGCTATGTTCAATTTTCTGAGGAGCCGCCAGACTGATTTCCAGAGTGGTTGTACCAGCTTGTATTCCCACCAACAATGGAAGAGGGTTCCTCTTTCTCCACATCCAGGCCAGCATCTACTATCACCTGCATTTTTGATCTTAGCCATTCTGACTGGTGTGAGGTGGAATCTCAGGGTTGTTTTGATTTGCATTTCCCTGATGACTAAGGATGTCTACCATTTCTTAAGGTGCTTCTCCGCCATTCGATATTCCTCAGATGGAAATTCTTTATTTAGCTCTGTACCCCATTTTTAATAGAGTTGTTTGGTTTTCTGGAGTCTAATTTCTTGAGTTCTTTGTATATTTTGGATATTAGCCCTCTATCAGATGCAGGATTGGTAAAGATCTTTTCCCAATCTGTTGGCTGCTGTTTTGTCCTATTGACAGTGTCTTTTGCCTTACAGAAGCTTTACAATTTTATGCAGTCCCATTTGTCAATTCTTGATCTTAGAGCATAAGCCATTGGTGTCCTGTTCATAAACTTTTCCCCTGTGCCCATGTGTTTGAGGCTTTTCTCCTCTTTCTCTTCTATTAGTTTCAGTGTGTCTGGTTTTATGTGGAGGTCCTTTATCCACTTGGACTTGAGTTTTGTATAAGGAGATAACAATGGATCGATTTGCATTTTTCTACATGCCGACCTCCAGTTAAACCAGCACCATTTGTTGAATTGCTTTTGTATTTTTAAGTGGGATATAGGCATATTAATTTTTTATTAGTTCTGTGTCTGATAAGCACAAGAGGCTATGACAGCAGGCTGTGCGAGTTGAATTGGGCCTGAAAGTTTGGTATGGGGTGAGTGGGATGAAATTAGACAGACACAGGGGCTGGGAGAGCACACAGAATATGCATCTTAGTGCAAGTTTAGAGTTTAAGCGAAGCTTGGATGAGGCTGGCCAGAGTAGGCCAAGAGTCTGCAATTAGACCCAGGCTAACTCTGGGGATTGAGGAGAGTACACAAAGGGTAGGATCTGGTATACCCTCTTGCCTGGGTACTGGTACAGGATGTGTGTGGATGGACAGAGTTTTGCTTGTTAGATGTGACACAGATAGGATGAAATAAGCACATTCATTCAGCGGTAAGCATGTCCACAGATGAAAAACATCACATTTTATCACTTCTGTATACATTGAGAGCTGAAGGAGAATTACTAAATGTCAATGTGTTCATTGATGTTGGCTTCTTCCGAGAATCTTTGAGCTTCTCATTCTGAATCATTCAGACTTGTATGTGTGTGTGGGTGGGGAGGTGGATGATAGAGAAAGAGTGTGGTTATATGAAAAGCTTGCTAAGTTTGAAATATGAAATTTACTGAAAACACAGTTACTTGTCCTGGTTAATTTAAGCTATCAAGTTAACATAACCTGAATCACTAAAGGGAGTCTTGGGTGAGGGATTGATCAGATCAAATTGGTCTGTGGCCATGTCTGTGAGAGATTGTCTTGATCAATGATTGATATGGGAAGGCTCAGCTCACAGTGGGTGGGTGGTATCATCCTTAGTCAGGTGGTCCTGGGATGTGTAAAATGTCTACTTGAACATGAGTCAAGGACTAAGCCAGAATGCAGTTCAGAGAGTGAGTCAGTGAAGATAGTTTCTGTCTCAATTTTTGCTTGAGTTGCTGTGCTGACATCCCTTGTTGATAGACTTGTACTTGTAAGCTTAAGTTTTCTTTCTGTAGATTGCTTTTGGTGTGGGTGGTTTATCCCAGCAACAGAATGAAACTAGAACAGAAATTGTCACTGGGAGTGTAGTGTTGCTATAATGGACATGACCATGTTGTTTAATGGGGAAGACTGTGAAAGTTCAGAACTTTAAACTAGAAAAGCTGGTAAGTACTCGGAGTTTAATAGACTGGTTTTCAAACCAGGCCTCCATTATCTGGATTTCTCTTAACACTCTTACTGGGCAAGCCTGATTTGAAAAACTTCAAAAGGAAGCAAACTTTTTCAGGGTCATTTGAGTCAGAATCAGCTGTGGTTAATAAGAGGTCAGCATCATTAAGACAAAATCTGAGGGACCGATGAGGTGGCTCAGAGGTTAAGAGCACTGACTGCTCTTCCAGAGGTCATGAGTTCAAATCCTCACAACCATCCATAATGAGAACTGATGCCCTCTTATGGGTGTCTGAAGACAGGTACAGTGTACTTACATATACTAAATAAATAAATAAATAAATAAATAAATAAATAAATAAAATCTTGGGATGGAACAAGTGGTGCTGGAGCGAGAGGGAGAAGGGAAGTGGGGGGAAGATGAACTCTGAGCAGTATTTTCTCAGGATCGGCATAAGGGGGACAAGGGTATACAACAAACCAGCAGAAAGAACTTGGCAAATAATGTGTAAGGCCTCCCACATGGTATTGGTTTTGAAGTCATGAAGGAGTCATAGAAAGCAGTAGAGGCTTGGCACTTTGGGCAGAGTTGGAATCCCTGCAGAGGTACCCTGAGTGACTACTGGTGAAGTATCAATCAGTAAGAGTAAAGAGACCCCAGTATATTGGAGATACCAGGAGCATGGGTTGCTCACCAGGATGGTGGTGGGTGTGGAATAGAGCCAACCTGAGCTTATGTTTGAAACAAGTTGTGTGTGCTGCAGATGGCATAGCATGAGTAGTGTAGTGATTTGGAGCCCAGATGACCATGAATGATTTCCAGATATTAGATAATGAAGCAAAGGATTTGATTGACACCACTGAATTCTGGGAGTTGCTTTGATGTCATTGTAACTGCACACTCATTGTTTTCCATTTAGGAATAATAAATTCTGTGACGTATTGGTTTTATTTTACCACATTCCACACTTAAGAGACTTTGGATATTTAAATAGACCTTGGACTTTTATAAAGTATTAAAATTTTTAGATTGTGGAACTTATAAAATTTGGGCCTTTGGGGACTAGAAAGATGGCTCAGGTAGGTGTTAAGAGCACTTGTTCTTGCAGAGAACCTGGGATTAGTTCCCAGCACCCACATAGTGGTTCACAACCATCACATTCAGGCATGCATGTGGTGCATAGACATACGTGCAAGTCAAAAGCTTAACCATAAAATTCAAATCTAAAAGTTGAATTGTGTTTTATATTTTGATCTTAACATGAGACCTTGGAGACAAGAATGAAAGGTTATGGCTTTAAGTGGTGTGTTTTTGTGTCAGGCTGACAAATGATAAGGAGTTCTAGGTAGCTTCAGCTGTCAGCTGAAACAGCCTAGAGTCCTCTGATAGAGTTTTAGCTGTGGGGTTGAGTGGATCAGGTTGGGCTCTGGCCATGTCTGTGAGGAATTATCTTGACCAGTGACTGATGTGAGAGGGCCCAACCCACGGTTGGCAGCACTATCTCTTGGCAAGTAGAAGCCTAACTGATCGTGATCCAGAGTACAATCAAGAAGGTTAGCCAGCACTCCAGTTCTTGATTGAGTTCCTGTCCTGAATTCCCTCAATGATGAACTGTTGTCAAAACACAGAGCAAGAATGAAATCACACAAGGAGAATTCTATGTGATTGTGAGAGAACTACAAGAAAACAAGAAATGTGACCTCAGTTTCTTCAAAACCTCAAAATTATTCTTGGAATGTGATTTTTGTGCCCCACAGATTACATAATAATCACATATTATCTAGACTTCTAAATGCATCTACAGGAGGATTGGCATGGATGTGCTCTGCAGGTGTCACAAGCAGTAACCTTTTTATGTACCATTTCTTGTGTTATATGTACATACTTGCTGTGCACATGAGCTCCCATTCTGTCCTAGGGCCAAGTCACAATCATATTTTCTTGGGAGCCAACTTTAAGCAGAAAGCGGCTAGAAAGCACCTATCAACTTTGCAGCCATCTGGAACCATATACCCTAATAGAGACTTGTTTGTTAACAGCCTACAACAGCTGAGCACACTCTGATAAATATCTTGTTTATCCCACATATCTTGTTTTGCTGTTTAGTGCCCACAGCTGCAAGGAGCACGCGGTATCCACGCCTACAAAGCATGTGGTGCACCGATTATCCACATGCTATCCACGCCTGTAAGGCGCACATGCTGTCCATGCCTGTAAGGCTTACGTCATATCCACACCTGCAAGGCATGTGGTATCCAGGCGCCTACAAGGCATGTGGCAAAAGCCTATAAATACCCAGGATTTCCTTGTAATGTGTAGTGGTGTAGTAGTAGTAGGTGTAGTGGTGTGTGTATGGTGGAGACAGTAAAGAAGACTTTACTACAGATCCTCTGGCTTGTCTCTATTCTTCGTATCTCTTCCCCTTCTTCCCCCCACTCTCTCTCTCTTGCTAGACCCTGACCTGCGGAACAGAGCGGGCCGTTATAGTTTGGCCCCCAAACGTGAGCCAGAGTGGTCCTTTACAGTTTGGCCCCTAAGGTAGGGCAGAGCGAGCACCAACATTTTGGTGCCAAGCGTGGGGCAGCTCGAGTCTTTTACAATATTTCATTCATCAAAAGAACACTTGTTTTGTGAGTACTTGAGATGTTGGTTACATCAAAGATGAACTAATCTAAATCTAATCTAATCTCCCTCATTGCCCATTTCTAAGACACTCCACTTAAATTTTTAATTCTCTCTAGGCTGCCACCTGAACTTCTCTACTTAAACTTAGCCAAAAGCCAAGAAATGATCATCAGTCTTTCTTTACACTACCTATGATCACTTCGGTGGGCACAAGAGAAGAGTTTAAGACTTCAAAATAGAAAAAAAAAAACATGTAAACATTGCCCGACTGCTGCAAAGCTGCTTAAGGCACCTGCTTACATCAGGACTACCTTTTTTCTCACCAACCACAGACCACATGTATCTTTACACATAAAGCATGGGTTCATAAAGCATGTGGGTCTGAACAGTGATGCTTCACCCATTCCTTTTGGCTAGCATGTACGTGCTCCCACACCACTCAGTGGCATACTCGAAGACATGCTTCCATGTCTTCACAGTCAGAGACCAAAAGTTAGGCTAAACTAGTCTTCATATTCCTAAAAAGAGCAAAGCCATAGAAGGCTGGGATCCTTTATGTAGAATGGCCATGCCCTTCCTCACACATTCCTATTGTACTTCATGTTCCATCTCAGGTTTATCTGTGCACACACAGAGAAATGGGCAGACACACAAAAACCCACGCACGTAGAGTCAGTGGAGGTGTGACAGTATATGAGCAAGCAGACTATAGAGGAAATAGGCTATATTTAGTCTGCTTAAACTCCAGTTTTATTGTCTTTGAACACAGAATAGATAAACCAACAGATAATTAATAGTGTTTATTTTTAAATGGCAGACAGAAACTGCTTCATTTTGAACATTGCTTTCTAGTTTTAAAATATGTCATTGGGCAAATAATGTGAAGAAAATACATCTCACAGATGTGTTGTTTCTTTTTTAAATATTTTCTTTTATAAATAAAAAGCATACTTCATATTGCACATATTTATATGCTAAGCAAAGCTTAAATGTTATATATCTATAGATTGCATATAATTGTCACATAATTTTTATTTTCTATATTCTATTTGTCTCTGGTTACCACATATTTATGAGATTCATGATATATTTGTTTGTCACTGTCTTAGTCACTCATTTACTGCTGTGAAGAGACATCATGACCAAGGCAACTCTTATCAAAGAAAGCAGTTTAACTGAGGCTTGCTTACAGTTTCAGAGGTTTAGTTCTATCATCATGATGGGAAGCATGGTGGCATGTGGGCAGACCTGATGCTAAAGAAATAGCTGAGAGTTCCATATCTGGATCTGCAGGCAACAGGAAGAGCGAGAAATTGGGCCTGGCTTGGGCTTTTGAAACTTCAAGCCTACCCCCAGTGACAAACTTCCTCCAACAAGACCACATGTACTCCCAGAAGGCCACACCTCCTAATTCTTCACCAGTAGTGCTGCTCCCTGGTGACTAAGCATTCAAATATGTGAGACTATGGGGGCCATTCTTATTCAAACCGCCACAGTCACTGAGGAAATGGCCTCAAATAAATACTGGGCTTAGTATATACAAATTAAAAGCTATAAATATCCTTGACAATGTGGAAATATCTCAGGATTACCTGACTTTATGAGCCATTTTACGAGCCAGATGTGGTGGTTTGAATGAGAAATGTCCTCCATAGACTCAGGTATTTGATCCCCAGTTGTTTTTGGCATTTATAGGGAGATGTAGCCCTGTTGAAGGAAGGGGCTTTGAAAGTTTATAGCATAGTTTCACTTGCAGTTATCTCTTTCTGCTTCCTGCTTGCGTTGAATATGTAATTCCTTTGCTTCCTGTTTCAGCTGTCAGGTCTGCTACTTGCTTCCATGCTACCCCAACATGATAGAATCTTGTCCCCTAGAACTATAAGCCAGAATAAACTTTCTTTCATAAATTGCTTTGGATTGTGGTGTATTGTTTCAACAACAGAAAAGTAACTGATAAAACTGGTCTTGTGAATAATTTAAGTATTGCTGCTCAACTTGGCACTTTGTCTATCTTAGTATTTGCAGATATCTTGGAGACTTCTTGAAATACAAAGTGTGAACTTTTACTTCATTTACATTGGAAAATAATTAGGGTAATAATTGCTATTAATTAGTAATTTAGTAATGTGTAGTTTGACTATTTCACAAATACAAACATTAATAAAATAACAAAGATAGATTCATATAGTATTTATATTCAAAACTATACATTATTACAGGGGCTGGGATTAGAATTCAGATAGCCTGATCTTTTTTTTTTTTTTTTTTTTTTTTTTTTTGGTTTTTGGCTTTTGGTTTTTGGTTTTTGGTTTTTGGAGACAGGGTTTCTCTGTGTAGCCCTGGCTGTCCTGGAACTCACTCTGTAGACCAGGCTGGCCTCGAACTCAGAAATCCGCCTGCCTCTGCCTCCCAAGTGCTGGGATTTAAAGGCATGCACCACCACTGCCAGCAGATAGCCTGATCTTAAAGACTAGTCCCTCTGATATATAATACCAAATACCTTATTTTTTTATTATAATGTATTAAAAAGGGAATTTTATTATATATGTTTTTCAGACTCTTCCATAGGAGGACAAAAATTCTCAGAAGTCCTTTCTAACAGTTACCTCAAATAACCTTCTGGAGTCCAAAATCACATAAATAATTTTAAAAATACAAGTATAGATCTCTGGCTTGTTCCAGAGATATCCCCTCAATTTCTGTTCTCTCTCTCAGCCCTCTCAGCCCCACCCTGCTCTCTCTATACTTGAGCCCTACCCCCGTTCCCCTCCCCACCGCTTCTCCCAGCCAGATCCCTCTCTCCATCACTTCTGATATCTATTTTATTTCCCCTTCTGAGTGAGATTTAAGCATCCTCCCTTGGGCCTCATTTTCTTTTTTGGCAAGCAGCTTGGCCTTCATGTAGGTCCCCTAACAATTGGATCAGGGTTGTCTGTGACTCTGTTAACTGCCTTTGAATCCCCTTCCCCTAGCTGGGCTGTCTTGACTAGCCTCAGTGGGAGAGGATTCTTTTAGTCCTGCTGTGACTCTAAAGAGAAGGAGAGGAAGGAATGGGGGAGGAGATGGGAGGTGGGACTGAGAGGACAAGGGGGCTGCAATCAGGATGTAAAGTGAATAAATAAATAGATAAATGAAAGTATAAAAAGAATTAAGGTGAAAATACACACACACACACACACACACACATATATATAATGTTTTAAAGATTTCTTTATTTTTTGTATGTGTGAGTGTTTGACATGCATGTATGTCTCTATGCTATATGTACAGTTCCCAGAGAGACCAAAAGATGGTGATAAATTGCCGTGGAACTGGAGTTACAGATGATTGTGAGCCACCTTATATGGCTTCTGGGAACTAAACCCAGGTCCTTTTCAGGAACAGGAAATGTTCTTAACCAATGGGTCATCTTTCCAGCCACAAGTTTCAAAAAAAAAAAAATGTGTGTGAGAATATATGTCTGTGTGGGGAATGTACCTCTATGAGCGCAGGTGCCCGTGGAAGTCAGCCGGGGTTGTTAGATCCCCTAAAGCTGGAGGCAGCTGAGAACGGCCTGGCATGGGGGTTGGGAACAGAACCTGGGTCCTCTGTAAAAGTGTTATTACTTGATGAGTCATCTCTTCAGCCTCCAAATCATATTTATAACATAGTTGAGTCCTAAACTCTAGTACAAGACTATGTGGTAGCCTGAGATTGATAGCCTAACCTCAAAGCCTTGAAGACTCTAGCACTAAAGATAAATCAAACTATGAGAGAAATGAGAACCTCAGATTGTTTCCCTGGGAAAAAGATGAAAGAAAAAAGAAAATGAAAAGCAATCCCTGGTATCAAGAATCTAGCCTGGTTCATACAGGTAGGCCATGTTAGTCTTTTGTTGGATATAATTCATTTTGTAGAATAATAATCTTATACAAGGTTACTTGGTAAGTGTAATAAAATGAGACAAAGCAAGGCCACTTCATTTGTCCAAGAATATGCAAAATAAAAGAGTACTATGTCACTCTTCTTAATATCAAATACCCCCATACAGAAGCTAAAACGTGTGCATCTTTTTTTTATATTGTGTGTGCGTGCACACATGCATCTGTGGAGGTCAGAGCACAACATGCAAGAGTGCTCCCTGCCCATGGGGGTTCTGAGGATCAAACTTAGGTCACCGGGCCCAGTGGTAAGTGCCTTTTCCTGCTGAGCAATCTTGCCAGCCAGGCTTCAACTGTTTTACTAAATGTATAGCTTTATCATTTTTCTGGTTTTCCAAGATACACCATGGCTAATATGTATTGAACTAGTACTAATAAATGGTTCCTACGCCAGGCGGTGGTGGTGCACGCCTTTTAATCCCAGCACTTGGGAGGCAGAGGCAGGCGGATTTCTGAGTTCGAGGCCAGCCTGGTCTACCGAGTGAGTTCCAGGACAGCCAGGGCTACACAGAGAAACCCTGTCTCGAAAAAACAAAATAAATAAATAAATAAATAAATAAATAAATAAATAAATAAATAAAAATAAATGGTTCCTACTTTTGCCAAGTACCCAATCTACAGCAACCTCCTACTTCTTTAAATATTCCACCAAAGTACACAAAAACCAAAGTCTGCATTGTGTTCTAACACTTATGGATCTATTCTAGTCTTTGTGATATATATTATCTTTCTCTGAAAAGCCTAGATAAAGCCTAGGTGCACTCCTTACATACCTTTGACAGAGGATACTAACATGAATGTTATAGCAATGGGGTCCTGGCCTGCTATCAGGGTAAATCCAGACAAAGCACATTAACCATTCTAGCTCACAGAGACAACAGGAAAGGCCATGGGAAACTGCAAGGCACTAGGCATACTCTATAAAACAGCAGGAGAATCACCCATGTCCCTGATGTTCATTTGTTTGTTTCTTTGTTTTTACGACAGTGTCTCACCATAGCCCAAGCTATTATTAAATGCCTTATATAACTGAAGCTGGCCTTGAACTCCTGATCCTCTTTCAGATATCCACCTTCCCAGTGCTGGGAATACAGGAGAATGCCCCCACCCCCAGCTTTAAAAGTATTTTTTATGTTCCTGATTTTTTTTATTGCAATTATCTGTATTTACAGGATGCACATTGGCAGAATCGCTTGGTTCTGCATAGTAGTAAGTTGTCTGTTTCCTTATATACTTCCACTTACTGCAACCCAAAAGAAAAGCACCAGAACATCTATTATATCTGGGAGAAGATCTTGACTTTGAAAATCCTGCCTAGAAAGGAATAGAAAAGGTAAAGCTTTTATTTTCTTCCCCAGTTGTACCAGACAGAAGTAAGAAAACTAGGCAGTGCTAGAAACTTACCTCTCTGGACTACAGTTTAAAGGAGGCATATTCAATAGTTAAACAATAATAGACAAAGTTAGCATTTCCTTGCCACTCACAACTTCTATGTGATACAAAAGTGACCAAGAAGGTTACTTATCCCAGGAGGATAGGTGTAATTCTCAATAGTGTTTGTCAAAAGGAAAAGCCTTTTGGGGAGACATCTGAGTGTCCTCAAAGGACAAAAGCAAATTTATCTCTGGACAGTCTGAGCAGCTTATTCTACTATTTCTAGTCAGTGCTGCCCTCCAGTGTCATAAAGGAATATATACAAATAACACTGTAAAAAGATAAGAAATGTAAAATATAGAAGAGCACATAGGAATCTGTTATTTGTAAAGAATACTTACATTATAAAGTAGAAATGAATTTACTGGATTTTTGTTTCCCTGCAATTCAATCTGAAAATTAAAATTAGATCAATTATAAATAATTTTGGAATGTGTATGTTAGACAGTGTTGGTAAATTTGCATACATGCATAAACACATAACAATAACCTGTAGAAAAATAGTTTGTAGAAAACAAATCAAAATATTAACAGTGTTCATCTTTGGTGAATATGTCTTTTGATTTTAATTAATGTATATTTTTAATATTTTTATATATGTCTTTCAATGAACATCCTGCCTTTATGGTTTAAAATTTCATTTGGAAAATATATAACACCATGAAATTTTTATTCATTTTATTTTTCAGCGAATGAACAGAATATGAGACATATTTTCAGAAATGGTGAAGTGTCCATTTCAATGAATGATTCAGCATATTATGAAAGAAAAATGTACACTGTAATCACAGTTTACACAATTACACAGGACAATATTTGCAACATTTGAAAATACTGTAACTCACACATCAATGATAAACAGTAACTTCAATACAACTGAGTTTTATTATTTATCACAGTCACATACAATCAGAAGCTTTGTACTAGCTGTTATCAATAATAAATATGATTTTGCCTGAAATTCTCAACCATATGCAGGCCTCTTAGGCATTCAAGTTTTAAATTCTACTGCATGTTTACTGCAAAATGAGGCAGGCACAATAAAATTAAGTCCATTGGCTAAAGCACTAAGATAAGGGAAAAATAGCAAAGCAGTCTTAGGTAGGTTTCCAATATTTTCTTTGCAAACAAATAATATCATTTAGCACTTCTAATAATATTCACAGTCACAGATTAATAGATACATGGCACAAAGACTTCAGAAGAATTATACTGCACACTATATTAATGCATTTAATCATTTATCACAGTCTACATGTCTTGAAAACATCATACCGCTACAATGCAAGATCAGATTAATTAGTATTTGATTTTTTAAACTGGCATGACAGGAAAAAATGCAGAACACAAGACAGTATTAACTGCTTATGTCATCAGTAACTGCATGTGGAGCAGTTAATTTCAGAAGCATTTACTCTGCTTTAACGATCAATGTCTTCTACCAATGCCTCAAGATTTTTGCAACAGGCTTTAACCTCCTCAATTGCAGCCATCCAATCATCATAAATAATTTTGTCATAAATTTCGTCATTAACTTCTCTAACTACACCCTCCTGCTGAGATTCAAGTGCATCTCCTGAGAAAAATAACACTGATCTCGGAATTATGTAAGTGCGCAAATTATGACCAAGTAAGAAATCATCATTTTCATCCCCTCCATTTAAACTCATCCCATGAGGAGAGAAGAAATTGAAGAAAGAGTCCTTTGGAAAATCTTCAGTCACAGTTCGGACAGTTCCCCAGATGCGATGTCTCTGTTTCTTCTTGATGGTTCTCAAAGTGACATTCTTCCCTTCGTTCCAATCTATGTCGCAGCCAGTGGCATACTCGATTGCAGTTCCCCTATAAGGGTGGGGATCGTAGCATGCAAGCTTTGACTTCAGCACATAAGTCTTTGTCAGCAGCTCATTTTTAAAATATTCATTGGGCTTGAAGTGAAATTCGAGGGTGAAGCTGAGAGGCTCGCCAGGATCCGAAAGCTTCACTTTAATATCTGTCAGCAGCTTCAGAATAGGCTCATCATACTTCTTAATCATAGGAGTGAGTGCTTCAACATTTTTTAAAACAGTCAACCAAAAGTCCGGAATCCCCTTAGGATCCTCTTCGTTTGCCTCTTCTCCTCCGGTAGCTCCAGTGCTGTCATCTTCCTCATCCTCCTCGTCTTCGTCGTCGTCATCATAATCATAATAACAGTCCTCATAACCATCATCTTCATCCGCATATTCATGCACCATGCCCTCTTCGTTGCCGTTGGTTTCTTCCTCTTCATCCATTTCCTCCTCAAAATAGTCCTCACAGTCCGATTTATATTCACATTCCTCTTCTGTGGGCTCATAGACTGCATTAATGATCTGTCGTCTTTTTTCTAGTAAGGGTTGATACATTTCAGCAAATTTCCTTTCAATGTCATGAAATTCCTTCAGGAATTTGGATTCCAAATGGGCAGCTCTTGTTTGAAGCTTTTTAAGAGCTAACACTCGGTATTTAACTTTCACTGGGAGGCTTTCAACGAAGTCGGTATCTAAAAGATAACCGATAAGTCCTTTTGGACGGTCTGAGTCCTCATCAGCACCTGCGCAATTCGCAGCATCTTCCCCAGACCCTGCAGCAGCTTCTTCACCTTTTCCCTCTTCCCCTACTCCAGCAGCCACGGTTTCTTCACCATGTTGCCCGCCATCTCCAGGCTCAGTGGAGGCACCTTCACTGCAGTCCTGACTTCCCCCGGGCCCCTCCGCCATTACCTGGCTACCAAGCTCTTCCTGGTTAGATTCAGACAGTTCCTTGTGTTCAGCTGACTCGGCCATTGTTTTCAAAAGATCGCCTGCACTTATTATGGTGGCTAAGCCGGCAGATCAGGAGACCCGACCTCCGCAGGAAGACTCACCAATATAGCAGATGCACGACGATCAGGCGGAGATGGACCAAGAGGCAGCGGCGGCTGGACTGCAGAAGCGATGGAAGGAAGAGGGGATAAAAGGCGGTGCTGAAGCAGGGATAGCAGAATTGAATCCCGGCTGTTTGGGCGGAGACTCGAGGCCGCCTCTAGGCCCTGAAGGAACGGGCTAGAGACTGCAGAGAGCCGCAGTGGGCAGACCTCCGCAAGCAGCTGCTCCAGCCACTCACGGACGGGGGATGGAGAAACTGGTGCCGCAGTATGATTACGCAGTTGTATCTCAGGGCGTTTTTTTTTTTTTTTTTTTTTAGTGTATGCGGCTTGCTGCGTCACCCCTTCCCTCCCAGGACTCTTCTCTATTCTCATTTGCCAGGCTGTAGTGATTGACAAATCCTGAGCCAGTAAATTAGTAGATGAATCAAATTTTCAACACCACTTGCCTTACCAGGTTCTCTAATATGGCTGATTCGTCCACCTATGGCTCATCTTCCACCCTATACCCTGCGGAATTTTGTAGAAATGCAGTATCATTTATTGCGTTTTCAAATGATACAATACGTTCATCATTTCAAAAGAGCTATATGGAAACAGTGACAAGGAATGAAAAACTAGGCAAGGCACCCAATCGTCTTTAGTCTATCCCTCTGGTTATAACCTCAGGCTCTGGGGAAGAGGGGAGGGTAGTGGAGGAGCCCACAAAGAGATCCTTTGAGGTTTAAAATTGCCCAAAATAAGCATAAATGGCCTTTGGATGATGTAACTGACAGTGGTTTAAATATTCTGTATCCTAGTTCCTGTATTTTTCACAACCTGTATGATTTTAAACTGGAAAATTCTCATATTTCCTGATGAGAGAGAGATGACAGATGAGTAAAGTGTGTGTGTGTGTGTGTGTGTGTGTGTGTGTGTGTGTGTGTGTGTGTAAGCCTGTTATAAAAGAGCCAGCTATGTGACTAGTGAGCATATAGGATAATAGCCCAGTCCTAAACTCTCTTTCCACTTACCCTTTTGTGATGTAGTTTTAGCCTGTAATCACAGCCCTGGGATGGAAAGGCAGAAGTTCAGGGGGAGTCTCCGCATATAGTAGTTCTAAGTTAGCATGAACTACATGAGACTTTGTCTTAAAAAACTCAAACAAACAAAACAAAACAAAAGCCATTAGGAATTTTACAAAGAAAAGCCAAATGTAAAGTACTATTTTGGTTCTTAAAACCACACAATTTGTTTCACATTTTGAAGTTTATTGGAAATAATACAAATATCAGCACTAAAGAGATGGTTAAATAGATGATAGCATATTCATACAATAGAAGTGTAAAAAACCCCGAGCTGTAAACTGTAAAAGCCCTGAGCTAACTGTAACGGACCACTCTTGCCCACGTTTGGGGGCCAAACTATAGCGGCCCGCTCTGTTCCGCAGGTCCGGGTTTAGCAAGAGAGAGAGTGGGGGGAAGGAGGGGAAGAGCCGCGAAGAATAGAGACAAGCCAGAGGATCTGTAGTAAAGTCTTCTTTACTGTCTCCACCATACACACACCACTACACCTACTCCTACTATTACAACACACACACACACACACACACACACACACACACACACACACACTACAACAAGGAAATCCTGGGTATTTATAGGCTTTTGCCACATGCCTTGTAGGCGCGTGGATACCACGTGCCTTGCAGGTGTGGATATGACGTAAGCCTTTCAGGCGTGGACAGCACGTGTGCCTTACAGGCATATATGGCGTGGATAGCACATGGATAACACGTGCACCGCATGCCTTGTAGGCGTGGATGCCACGTGCTCCTTGCAGCTGTGGGCACTAAACAGCAAAACAAGCTATGTGGGATATCAGAGTGTGCTTCAGCTGTTGTAGGCTGTTGAAAACCAAGTCTCATGTCAGGGTATATGGCTCAAGATGGCTGCAAAACTGACAGCTGCTTTCTAGCTGCTTTTTGCTTAAAGTCGGCTCCCAACATAGAAGACTATGCAGTGAATTAAAATTTCCTCTAGGTAGGGGGCAGTAAGATATCTCAGTAGGTGAAGGTGCTTGTTGCATAAACCTGGCAAACTGATTCCTAAACCCAGGCAAATGTTAAAGGAGAAAACTTACTCTATACAGTTGCACCCTGGCCTCCGTACATGTTCCTTAGAACTCACCTTGATGACACCCATCCAATAATAAACAAAATTTTCAAAACTTGTTTTTAAATATGACCAATGTCATTAATTATGCAAGTATAACACAAAATCATAACTGGATACAATTTCATACCTATTGGGATAGCCTAAAATACATAAAATAGCAAGCTGTGGCAAGAGTCAGGACAGTGGAAATCAGTATGGCAATACCTCAAAACATTAAACATGATTATCATGTGATCAAGCAATTCCGCTTCTGTATATTTATTGAAAAACTTGAAAACAGTCTCAGGTGTTTGCATACCCATGTCCAGAGCAGCACATGTACATTAGCAAAACGTTGGAAACAGAGTTGGAGAGATGGCTTAGCAGGTCAGAGCACTTGCAGCTCTTCTAGGGGCATCAGGTTTGGTTCTTAACATCCACATGGTGGATCACAACTGCCTGTAACTACAGTTCCAGGTCATCAGACTTTCTCTCTGACCTCGGCATACACCAGACACACATGTGTTACATACATACAGGTAAAGATATATGTAAAAACTTTTTCAAACTTGGAATGTTCACTGATGGATCGATAGAGAAAAAATGTTGATGTTTTCTATCAGTGTCCAATAAAATAGTGTTTTTGAAATACTTTTAATTTTGATAAGATTTATTTTATCATTTTTGTGCATACATGATTATATATCCAGGTATACATGCATGCATATATATGTGGAGATCAGAGATAGACATCAGATGTCTTTCTCAATTACTCTCTACTTAGTTTTTGAGAAAAGGTCTCTCACTGAATCTAGTGTTCACTGATTCAGCTAGACTGGCTAGCCAGCAAGCTCCAAGGATCCTGCTGTCTCTTTTCCCCCAGGACTGCAGCAGCTGACTTTCATGTAGATGGCTGGAGATCAGAACATAGGTCCTCCTGTTTGAGCAACAAGCACTTTATTGCCGGCCTGTAGCATCTTCCCAGCTCAATTTTATTATTTACTGTTTACTGTCATAAGAAATCCATGTAATCTAAAGTATCAAAGACTTCCTCCTGTGTTGTTCTTAAATATTTATACTTTTAGGTCTTCAATGTAGATCTATGTTTCTCTCTTTGAGCTAATTTGTGTATGTTGTTTTAGGAGTCTTGGCTTAGCTACAAAAACCTTGTATTCGTTTCTTTTGCCCTTGATTAGCCCATAAATCTTCAAAATCATAGACTCATAGATGTAAGGAATTCAAGATTTTCTGTTTCATCATTCTGTCCATGCCATTACCATATTGTCATGCTGTGTTGATTATCACATCTTGAATTAACTTTTACTGTAAATTACAAGTCCAACATCATTTCTTTTTCAAAATAGCTTTGGCTATTTTAATACTTTTGCAATTCTATACATAGTTTATATACTTCCTTGGTTTCTGAGATCGGGTTACACTATATATCCCAGGCTGGCCTTGAACTATATATAGAGACCAGGACAACCTCAAATTTGCAGCATTTTTGCCACTACTCGCTGAGTGCTTAGATTATAAACATGCATCAACATATCTAACTATATATATATATATATATACATATATGTATATATATATATATATATATAGTTTGTCAATTTATGATGGGGAGACTAAAATTGTAATGCGATTACATTGTATTAATAGATCAATTTATAGAGAATCAGCATTTTAACAATATCAAGTTTAACATGAACAAAAGTAAATTCTTCCAGTCTATTTTTAATTTCTCTAAAGCACAATGTCCTGAAGGTTCATTTATCCTGTGACTATTAGTAGTGTTTTCTTCTATTTCAAAGCTCAAAAACATCCATTGTGGGCTAGAGAGATGGCTCAGTGGTTAAAAGTACTGGCTGCTCTTCCAGAGGTCCTGAGTTCAAACCCCAGCAACCACATGGTGGCTCACAATCATCTGTAATGGTGTCCGATGCCCTCTTCTGGTGTATCTGATGGCTACACTGTGCTCACATGCATATGATAAGTTAATTAATTAAAAAAAAACATTCCGTTGTATGTGCATATCTAGGGTTCACATTCGTCTGTTAAAAAAAAAACTTAGATTGCTCCAACTCTACTGTAAACAACATTGCATGTGAATGGGAGACCAATCTTTTTTTTTTTTTTTTTTTTTTGATCCTGTTTTCTTTCCCTTTGGGTACTGATTGGCTTGGAAAATGGGTATTTTTTAATAAACCCTTCATGCAAACTTCTAATCTCCCTGCTCCACAACTCTGTGCACTTTGGGCATGTGTAAGGTTTCATTTCACAAACAAGCAGCGTTGAAATACTTACAAAAAAGAGCATAGTTGATATTGAAGAGTGAAGAACTTACTCATTATGGTAAGAGTATTACGGCAACAGAAGTCAGCATGCTAAAAGTATATGAATGGCTGCAATGAGACCCAAAAAGCCAGGGAAATAAGAATGGCACAATCCTCAAAATGCATATTACAAAAAAGAGTATGTTTCTATGGAGTGAACCTTGGGCAGAATAGGGATAGAGATTCATGCAAGGGGACTTCGGCCCCTGTTTTACTTCATGCCCATTTCTGTTTATGCACTATTTCATTCTATCTTCAAAACCAGTCCTAGAAGTTGGACTTTATTCATCCATTTAAATGAGAACCAAGCAACGAATAACTTAGTAACATCAAACTCCCTTCCTGTGCAATCTGCTCTGTGCCTAACAGCCCCTGTGTACCCAGCACAGTATTGCTTATAGAAAGCAGGACAAGAATAAAAGACTCTCTCTTAGAAATGGCTGCATAAACAAGAACTTAGCAATGACAACATTAATAGATATACTACCTCAAAAGGGGAAAATCTCACAGAGTTCTACCCTTAGACAAAGAACGACAGGCAACTAATGAGTACTGAGAAGGAGAACTAGTCTCTCCCAGATGTGAGCCCAGAAATGACAAAGTAGTCATCCCTGAAACCATATATATATATACAAACAACAACAGAGGACTTGGAAGCTTGTATGTATATATCTCTGTACATGCAATAAAGCATGTTTTCCATATGCTCTAATGCTTTTTTTTTTTTAACATTTTGTACTACAAGTTTAAATCTTTTACAAGAAAGCTTTTTCCTTCAAGCAGTCAGGCTGACTAAAGCATACATTCTTCACCTATGAACTTGTTGTCAGCTCACCAAATACACATGCTGTGTGATATGAAGGATAAACACATTTGACCAGGAGAAACAACTGAAGCCTGAATCACTGTGTGTAAACTGCTGAGAAACATTTCAGTCATTGCTTTTTTAACTATTTTTCTGTGGCTCTTTATTTTGCCCCCATATTAGAATTCCCATAATAGACATTTGTGGTCATCATAGGATAGGGCATGCCCAACACATAAAAGAAAAGGACCTTGAGAACCCTATGGCCAAAGTCAGCAATCTTATTAACCCAAAGGGCAATCCAGCCTTCAATTTCCCACAATTCACAGGGAAGCAGAAGCAGCTCTCTCTAAGGTAGACTGACAGGCCCTTTCAGCAACCATCTCAGAAGCTCTCGCATCCTGTAGTGATTCTGTGCTGCAGGTATAAAATAATGCATCTTATATGGAAAAATGAGGTATTGTTTGTTAGCATTTGTAGGTCTAACATCACGCTTGTGTAAAAAACGTTTTATTCTGTTTTGTTATTATTTGGCTTCAGTATACTAACCTGTCATCTGTGTATTTTATGGGTGTAATTTAAAGAAATGGATTTCAGAAGAAAATCATAGACAAATTCATACTTTGTGTAATTTTTGTTGCATGGTCACAGGGAATTCACACACACACACACACACACACACACACACACACACACACAAACACATGTAGCCTAGAATGACTCCCATATGAATCACCATCATGTTTGTACATTGTATGTACAAAGCAATCATTTCATGCTGTAGACTGTTCAAAAAATGTGACTTGTGGTCTTACAAAACTCTGTGTAGTTAGATGGCCTGCCATTGAATGTTTATCTAATATATATATATATATATATATATATATATATATATATATATATGTTTATCTAATATATATATACATATATATATATATATGTATATATATATATCTGAATATATATATTCAGATGAAACTTGTAAAAACTGTTGACATGGATGTTCAGAAATTGCAACCTTTAGATACTGTTGGTGGCAATGTAAAATGGTATACTACTGTGGAAAAATTATAAAAAGTTTCTTAAAAATTCAAACCCAGTGAATCATCATTCTCACTAGTATATATGTAAATGGTGTTTTTAAATGTTAATAACTCTATTAGTTATTAATATGACCCAGCCAGCCCCCTGATAATCAAGGCAGTCTTATGGAGTTTTAAAATCATCTTTAGTACAATTACTGGGCAAATTACCCCTAATCTATTTTTCTATCTGTGTGATAGCTATTCCTGGTTGTCAGCTTGACTACATCTGACCCAGATCTTGAGGCTAGAAGACACAAGCTTTAGACATGGATCTTCACATAGAATGACACACAAATTTAATTTGGATTTTGAATCATAGTGGGCATGAAAAGCTTAGGCCCAAGCAAGGCAATACGTGCCTTTAATCCAAGGAGACAGAAGCAAACAGATCTCTGAGTCCAAGGCCAGCCTGGGTCAGAGCAAATTCCAAATCCAGAACTGGTAGTTCACACCTTTAACCTAGATCACACCTTCTGCTGGAGGCCTACATAACGACACTGGAAAAAGGAAGCTTCTCTATTTTCCTGCTTGCATGTATATTGTAGAAAAATTTAATTCCAATGCAGGGTTTCTACACCACCTTTGACCATTTAGTTCCCAGATAAAAGACAAACACAAACTTT
This sequence comes from Rhabdomys pumilio, assembly GCA_030674055.1. NCBI lineage: Eukaryota > Metazoa > Chordata > Mammalia > Rodentia > Muridae > Rhabdomys > Rhabdomys pumilio. The sequence continues at coordinate 67,257,487 of JANHMN010000005.1, read as the reverse complement.
ATATTCATAATATGCCTTAATCGGTACAAGAGCTGAACAGATATCTATCCTCTACGCTGTTATATCTATTTCCCAGCCATTATATAATTTGCCATGCTTTGCCTGGACTACTCTTAACTCCAATTAGCCAATCCACATATTTTAAGATTCTTACCCCATGCAGCTTATTCTCTACTCACTTTCTTCTATTTCCTCTTCTCCTGGTTCTCCTTTGACCCCAAGCCTGGAAATTCTAAATCCACCTATGTCTCTTCTTCTCAGCTATTGGCTGTCAGCATCTTTATTCACCAATCCGGGATAACTTGGGGAAAAGGTCACATATTATCACCTGGGTCTATGTCTGTGCAGTCTCTGGAAGCAACCAGTATTCCCCTTTTTTCTCTGATTACAACAATTCTTTCAAGAGGAACAAACACTCCTCCGTTTTTGGTAGGATTGCAAACTGGTACAGCCACTCTGGAAATTAATCTGGAGGTTCCTCAGAAAATTGGAAATAGTTCTACCTAAAGACCCATCTATACCACTCCTGAGCATATACCCAAAAGATGCTCCAACATATAACAAGGACACATGCTCCACTATGTTCATAGCAGCCTTATTTATAATAGCCAGAGGCTGGAAACAACCCAGATGTCCTTCAACAAAGGAATGGATACAGAAAATTTGGTACATTTACACAATGGAGTACTATTCACCTATTAAAAATGAGGACATCCTGAGTTTTGCAGGCAAATGGATAGAACTAGAAAACAGCATCCTGAGTCAGGTAACTCAAACCTAAAGGACACACATGGTATGTACTCACTAATAAGTGGATATTAGCCAGAAAAGTACAGAATGCGGAAGACACAATCCACAGAACTCAAGAATGTTAAGCTGAAAGACCCAAGTGAGGATGTTTCAATCCCATTGGGAGGGAGGAGAAAGCAATCACGGGGGCAGAAAGAGAGAGGGTCCTGGGTGGGAAAGGAAACAGGGAGGGGAAGAGGGGAAGATGGTCAGGTAAGAGGACAGGAGTGAATCCCTGAGGGCCAGCAGAATGAATGGAACAGGCAACCCTAGAAAGTGGAATGTGGGGGGAAACCCTCCAGAATGTGCTAGAAACCTGGGAGTCGAGAGACTCTGAGGATTCAAAGGGAGGGACCTTAGATGAAATGCCCTACAGTGGGGAGAGGGAACTTGTAGAGTTCACCTCCAATACAAAGAAAGGACATCAAATGGAGGGATGGGGCTGCCATCCCACAATCAAAACTATAATCCAGAATTGTTCCTGTCTAAAAAAAACTGCAGGGACAAAAATAGAGAAGAGACTGAGGGAAAGGAGGTCCAGTGACAGGCCCAAATTGGGATCCAGCTCAAGGGGAGGCTCCAAGGCCTGACACTATTACTGATGCTATGGTGTGCTTATAGACAGGAATCTAATATGGCTGCCCTCTGAGAGAGAGGCCAAACAGGCAGCTGACTGAGACAGATGCAGATACTTACACCCAACCAATGGACAGAAACCAGAGATCCCTGTGGTTGAATTAGGGAAAGCTGGAAGAAGCTGAGGAGAAGGGCAACCCCATATGAAGACCAGCAGTCTCAACTAACTTGAACCCTTGAGAGCTCTCAGACACTGAGTGACCAACCAGGCAGCACACACCAGCTGATATGAGGCCCCAGACTTATATACAGCAGAGGACTTCATGGTCTGGGTTCAGTCAGAGAAGATATACCTAACCCTCAAGAGACTTGAAACCCCAGGGAGTGGGGAGGCCTGGCAGGGTGGGGTGAGGGGGAGGGACATCCTCTTGGAGATGGGGGCTGTGGGGGGAATGGGATGAGGAACTGTCTGAGGGTAGACTGGGAGAGGGATAGACTGGACTGTTAAAAAGAGATTAAAGATAATTAAAAATAATAATAAATGAAATAATAAAATATATTACATGACAAAAAAGCTCTTTCTCTTAAAATAATAAACAACATATCGTAGAAACAATTATGAAATAATTGTGGAAACTTTTAGGTATGAGTTACATTTAAAAAGTGTAGTCTGTTTGTATTTGGCAACTTAGACAAGGTATTTTACCATCTATCCTATCTTAATGAGTTCAGAATTTTCTTTTTCTTTTTTTTTTTTTTTTTTGGTTTTTTGAGACAAGGTTTCTCTGTGTAGCCCTGGCTATCCTGGAACTCACTCTGTTCCAGGCTGGCCTCGAACTCAGAAATCCGCCTGCCTCTGCCTCCCAAGTGCTGGGATCAAAGGCGTGCGCCACCACCACCCGGCGAGTTCAGAATTTTCTATCTAAATCATTTATTATCTTAACCAGTATTACAATTCTAAAAACATCTTTGTAGACCTAGAACATTTTATTTATTTATTTATTTACTTACTTACTTACTTACTATCTTACTTACTTTCATCCAAAATGTTGCCCCTAAATCCTAAAGAACTTAAGTTTAATTGTGAGACTATAACTATCTAGTCTTCAACCCCATCAGAAATTTAAGAAGGAATAAATATTATTTGTGTTGGAGTTTAGGATTGCTACTTAAACTAAATAAACATTGATCTCAGTTAAGTAAGAATAGTTTATTGCACACACATCATAATACTGGACATTCGGGACTGCAGAAAGGACTTGGGAACCTAACTGCAGTACTAGTCTGCCCTCAGAGTAGATTCTTTTTTGAAGAAGGAGAGAAGAGGAAGGAGAAAGAAGATGAAGAGGACAGAAAGCCTCATTTAGATGTGATAATGAATGAAATCACCTTCATTTTGATAAGTTAAAACAAAGCAATTTCAGATAATTAAAAAAAACATATTATTTATTAAGAAAGGGTTTCTCTGTGTAACCCGAGCTGACCTAGATTTGTTTGTAGATTAGGCTTGCCTCAGACTCACAAGGAACATCATTCTACTTACCTTTGTCTTCTAAGCGTTCAGACCAAAAGCCTAGATTTACTCATTCATCCATATATACTCAAAAACATTAAATCAATTTCTACTTATTTCTCCCTTCTGTGGATAAATATACTTACATCCCCTTTCTCTTCATATAAATTGAATTAATATCTCTCCTTCTTCTTCATACTCTTTCTCTTCACAGTTCCTAGGTACGACCCCCAAGCCAGGTAACTGAAGCCCTGCCTACCTCTCTATTCTCCCAGATAATTGGCTGTAGCCACATTTATTTAACCAGTTTGAGAATAGGACAAGCAAAATTTGCATAACATCATTTGGTATATGTGATGATCTGCTTGTTAGGGGCAACCAGAGTTGGATGACAGTATTTAACATTTGAATACATAGCAACACCAGACTAACCCCTAAGATACATATATGCTCAAATTAATCAAAAGCAGAATTTTGAAGAGATCTTATGCATACCCATGTTCTTTATAGCACCATTCACAATTCTGAGCTTTTGGAAATAACCTAAAAAATGATAACGGAATAATAAAATGTAGTATTAAACAGTCAATGAAATAGAATTCAGCTTCCAAAATGAAGGAAATCCTATTTTACCATGAATGAAATTTGAACATTTTATACAAAGTGAAACAAACTAGTCTCAAGAAAACTAATAGGATATGATTTAACTCATGTAAAGGAAGTAATCAAACTCATAGAAACAGAAAATAGAATGGTCATTACTAGAGGTTGGATGGGAGACAGGGGAGTTGTTGTCGGTGAATGGAAAGTTTCAGTACTGCAAGATGAAAACTTGCAGAGATCTGTTAAGGAAAACTGTGAAGACCTATAAATAGCAATGAGTTATAATGTATTTTTGCCACAATTAAAAATTGTTAATGAGCGGCTGGAGAGATGTCTCAGCAGTTAAGAGTACTGGCTGCTTTCCCAGAGGACTTAGGTTCAATTCCCAGCAACCACACGGCAGCTCACAAGTGTCTGTAACTGCAGTTCCAGGTGATCCAACATCCTCCCACAGACATACATGCAGGCAAAATACCAATGCATGTAAAAAATGTTAGCAAAAAACTTATAAAAGTAACACAGATGAATTTCATGTGTGACAGGAGTTTCCCTAGTCAGCTTTTCACTGATTCTGAGAAAACTTATGTGGAGGAAAGGTTTATTTTGGATGATGGTTTAATAAGGTTTGTTCTGTAGTCATCTGGTCCAATTATTTTGGACCCATAGAGGCCACAGTAAAATCATGGTGACATAATCATGAGGTGGAGGAAAGTAATTCACCAATTCCCAACTGAGGATCAAAGAGAAAGATCTTTCAACCGCCTATGTCCAAGGCCTCATTTCCTTACACTGGGTCTGACCTCCGAAAAGTTCCAACACTTCCCATGGTACCACAAGCTGGATCAGAACCAAATGGACCTCTAAGACACATTTGAGATCCAAAGCATAACAGAGCTCCATGATGGCTGCATAATAACATTTCTGAGCTACTGCTGAAAGTGATTTAGACTGTCTTACATTGTGCATCATGATTTCCTAAACATAATATGATACATTTGTGTGTGAGTGTGTGTGTGTGTGTGTGTGTGTGTGTGTGTGTGTGTGTGTGTTTGTGTGTGTGGCAAGTTACTTTGTCTTGACTGTGGTAATTTTATAGTAAGTAGTAAAATCCTGAAGTATAAATACCCTAGCTTTATTTTGTCACAATGATATTTGACTGTTCAAGGTTTTGCAATTCTCTATAAATTTTTGGATCAATTTTCTATTTCTACAAAAAGAAGCTATGTCTTACAGTTGTTGTTAAGTACACTTTTGTCATATCTTCTTGATGAAATTATTTTAAAACTCCGTATCTCAACTCCTTCAAGGGAACCAAGTAGGCTGATTGTAGATCATCAGCTCTTTTTCTGTTCCTCTAGACCCAGTCTAACAGTCTTAAACCCTGCTCTGCATCAAAATAACTGATGCAGACTTTCCTGTCCTCCCCAATACACACCTGCTGTGGATTCCACAGATGCTTGCCTTCTAACCTCTCTCCTCCAACTCAATGATTTATCCCAGCCCACAACTACAGCAGGCATTCCCTGCTAATCCAAAAGCCACTCCTGGCAGGGAAGCAGGTAGACTGACTGTAGATCTTCACCTCTCCTTCTGCTCCTCCAGATACAATCGCTCCAGTCTCATCCCCAGCTCTGAGGCAAAATATCTGCTGTGGTCTCCCTTTTTCTCAGACCCCAACCTCAATGGATCATAAAGATCTCCTCTAACATTCCCTCTCCCAAATCATGCTAGCCTCCAACACGAGCAGACTTTCCCTGGGAACAAACCTGCTTAGTAAGACAGGGAAACAGGTTCACAGAACATTTTCTACCAGGAAACACATAACCAGCGACACTCTCCTAAAGTCCAGGGAGGAAGCAGAAACCAAGGAACAAAACAACTAACCAACAAAGACAAAATCAGCACCTAGACCCATAACCATCCCAATTCCTGATGCCTGTGGAAAAACACTACCAAGAGCAAAAGTCCCCTACTCACTCAGAGGCCAGACCACCTGCCATAAATCCAGGTAGGCCACCTGCCCATGGATATCTCCCACTCTCTCAATGGCCACCCACCTCAATACTTAATACTCCATACTTAATGCCATGCCAAAAGCCCAACTTGTGCTGAGAGCCCCTGCTCAATCACTGGCTAGGCTGGTCACCAGAAGTCCAGGTAGGCCACTGACATCAGTGGATATCTGTTGTGGATAGCCCCGGCCTTGTATTTTGATGCTAATTCCCCTTTCCTGGGAAGGGCTACAGAGGAGGAGTGAATCAGTACACGGGTTACTTCTTGTGAACCTTCTGTCCACCTTAATTTGTAAAAAAAAAAAAAAAAAAAAGGCTAGAGCCAGTGATTGGGCAGTAGAAGGGGAGGTGGAGCGAAAAAAGCTTGGAGGAGGAAAGAGAGAAAGAAAGAGAGAGAAAGAGAAGAGAGAGAGAGAGAGAGAGAGAGAGAGAGAGAGAGAGAGAGGAAGGCAACAGAAGAGGAAGACGACAGAGGAGGAGGAGGTGGAAGGACAATGGAGGAGAAGCACGTGGCCTGGAGAAAACACAAGTTGTAAGGGATCTCATAGCTGGGGAATAGAGTAGTGTAATGGTGAATCTGCCCAATCTAGGCGTGCAGTTTATATCCATAAATATTGAGTTGTGTTTTCTTTGACTGGTCTGATTTGGGTTGGAGATTTACCACAACAGATATCCCCCACTGTCTGGGAACCTGGAAACCCTATAAAGACCCGCTTCTCAACAAAAGGCCATCCTGAATACCAGAAGTCAGAGACCTTCTGTCCAATCACAGACCACACTGGCCAGAAGACCAAAGAGGAAACAGAAATTAAGGAACAAAACAAAAATTTTAAAAACACAAAACAAAAACAAAAATAAGTGCCTAGACCTATAATCAAACCCAGATGACCAGACACTAGCAGAAGAACACAACCAACAACAGGCAAGGTATAATGTCACCACCAGAGCCCAGCTATCCTGCAACAGCAAGCTCTGAATATTCCAACACAGCTTTAAGCACAGGAAAAAGACCTTAAAAATTAACGTTATGAAGATAATAGAAGTCCTTAAAGAAGTAAATGAATCCCTTAAAGAAATTAAAAAAAAAAATAAAGCTGGAAGAAATTAATAAATCCTTTAAAGAAAGTCAAGAAAAAACAAACAGTTGAAGGAAACAAAACAATTTGTCTTAGTTAGGATTTTACTGCTGTGGAGAGACATCATGACACCATTGGGGCTGGCTTACAGGTTCAGAGGTTCAGTCCATTATCATCATGGCGGGAGTATAGCAGTGTTCAGGCAGACGTGGCACTAGAGAATTTGAGAGTTCTACAACTTGTTGCAAAGGCAACCAGGAGAAGGCTGTCCTCTAGGCAGCAAAGAGGAGGGTCTCAAAGCCCACCCCCACAGTGATACACTCACTCCAACATCCCAAACCTAGTCCAACAACGCTACATCTCCTAATAGTGCCACGCCCTGGGTGAAACACATTCAAAGACATGTGTCTACGGGGGACAAACCTATCCAAACCACTACAATGCCCTAGTAGCACTGTCTGTAGTACCATGCATTAGGTCTGCAATACTGACTTGCTGTTTTTCTGCCTGCTTGTTATTCCCTGGCTGACAAAAGGTAAAATGGCTCATACTCTTTGCTGAGAGGCCTCAAGCTAGACCACTCCCCTCCCATTTTGGTGCTCAACAGCAAAAATTTGTCTTGGATATCTCTCTTGGACTTGCACTCATTTGTTCAGTGAAACCTTTGCCACATTATCGACTCACCTCTGGAAGCCTATACTTTCCTTCTGATTTATATTTTTATTTATTTATTTTTTTGTTTTGTTCTTCGAGACAGGGTTTCTCTGTGTAGTTCTGGCTTTCCTGGAACTCACTCTGTAGACCAGGCTGGCCTCGAACCTGATTTATATTTTTTAAAAAAATTATCCTTTGAGATGCCTTGTTCACAATTTTGTTTCAAATGTCCATATTTCCCACAATGAAAGCACCAGGCCTTTTGATATCGGAGACCTCTAGCTATAGATTGGCCTATTATATTAGCATGGTATACGTTAGCATCATTATCAATCACATTCTTTATCCATTCATCTACGGACACTGCCTGTGCCTTCAGTGGTCTTATGACTTTGTTGCATTTGCATTCGCATTCACATTTTCGAAGGCTAGTGTCTCTATCAACAACTGTCCTGTTTCTGGGTCAGATATGATCTTATTTACTGCTGAGATCAATCTCAGTTTTAAAAAAATCAGTAAGGGCTTCCCCTGAGCCTTGTATAATTTTTGTAAATGTGGTGGACTTCATCTTGCCTCCTCAACTTTGTCCCAAGCCCTTAAAGCTGCTAAATGACATTGTTCTATGATTGTGTCTTCAAATTGAACCTGTTCTTGTATATCAGCATAATGACCTTCACCTATCAACTATTTTTTTTCACGGTAGTAATTCCCTTTGCTCTATGGCGCTGTTCCAAATTCCGGGCTTCTCTTCACCATGACAACCAATTGCAATTAAGGGGCAGCCTGTAGTACAGCTGTTACCAATATTCTCCAGGCTTAGGGAGTCATTTTTATTTATTTATTTTTGTTTTTTTCGAGACAGGGTTTCTCTGTGTAGCCCTGGCTGTCCTGGAACTCACTCTGTAGACCAGGCTGGCCTCGAACTCAGAAATCCGCCTGCCTCTGCCTCCCACGTGCTGGGATCAAAGGCTTGCGCCACCACTGCCCGGCCCTCTTAAAACTTAAAGTCTGGAACAAAACAAGATCTAATTAACAAAAAAAAGCTATTTGCTTTTCTATTTTTTTTTATTTTAATTTTTTGAAAAAAGATTTGTTTATATAATTTTCCATAAGGACAAACAACATTTCAAATGAGATGAGGCCATAAGTTGTTCCAAGGGACTAAAGGTAATTTGTCTCAATAAACACACGAGCTTCAGTACATACAAGAATTTCTACTATGTCTACTTCACTTTAGAGATACTTTAGGCTAAGATTAATCTGGGTGTCTAGCTCTCTCAGATTCAGCTTTCAGTTGGGGTTTAGTTTCAACTATAGGCTGCATCAGGGCCTTAAATGATGACTGGCCTTGTGATGGCACTGTAGTGTACTAATTTGGGTATGGAGGTGTTTGAGCCTCAAAATCAATAGGTAAAGATTCATAGGTAAATTTAGGAGTCAAAGGCATATTTATGCTGTCCATTGGTAGAATCATCAGTCTATTGGCATCAGTTACAGGATGATTCTGAGCTCTTACTGAATCAGTAACTGGTTGATCTTGAGTTTGGGAATCCTTTTTTTCCAAAGAAGGCATATTAAACATTTCATTTTGTAGTAGAGATTCCATGGGCGGGTCTGTTTTGATAACAGCTGAATCTGAAGTAAAGAGTCCCCAGGGTGCCTCTCCTTCAGATAAAGAGAAATTTGGTGGTAAGTTGGCCTTTGTTGTATATTGATTCTGAGGTCCATTTGATAGGGCTCTCAAAAGATTCTTGGGTTTATCTAAATCAGTGACATTTTCCATCCAAGAAGCAAAACTCATAGTATCCTCATGGGAATTTTCAGGCTCCACTCCATCATCTTCTGATGGACTCAACTGTTTAATTATATCTGCCAGGATTTTATTAATAGACTCATCACTGTTATATGCTATAAAACCCCAGGGAGTAGCACCATCAGTCTTAGGAGAAGTATCTGATTTAGTTGTATCAGAAACAAGCTGAGATAATGGAGATTTTCTTAAATGACCTGTACTATATGGAGGAGAATTCTGAGGATACTGAATTAAATTCTGTCCAGAATTTTCTGGAAGTCCAGCAACAGGCAATAACTTGGCAGGTTGTGGGGTCTGGCTTTTATCAAGGAACAGTCTATTACTATCAGCCAAATAATTCGCATCACTAAAATTAAAAATTGTTGGTACATTGTTTGTATGTTTGGTTTGTGGAGAAATATCTAAGTTTCCTTGTAAATCCCTCAAGGAGGAATTATAGAAGGCCATTGGGATATAATTAAGGCTATGTTTGATTTGGGGAACATGTTCATTTTCATACAGTGTCCTACAGTGTAAGGAGGAAGTAGGATTCAGTAGCTTCTTAGATGCTTTGATGAATCGTTTTATCCAGGAAAAGTAAGGAGTTGTTCTAATGATGACTGTGGGGTTTTGACATATCCTTGAAGTCTTATGTATGAGGCCCACTAGTTCCCAGTGGTTCTTTAGGAGGCATACGACAGGACTGGCTCTCTGTATCTGAATAAGGAAACCAAGAAATATATGTTACTCATGCAGTCTACTGTGTATACACGCCATATACTATGTGAGGGGGAGGGGAAAATCCAAATAATATTCATTATCAAGCAGCTCCCAAAAATTACCAAGGTAAGACATGACCATATATAGTTGAAACATATGGTAAGAGAATATAGAATATGTCAGTACTAATTATACATTTTCAAATTCTTACGGTCAGCAACTTTATCAGCACTGAGCTTGGATATTTCTAAGAGTTATATCAAACTTAATGTTAAAACCCCAAAGAACCACTGATCTTCATACAAAATCTTCCTTTTGCTTTATTTTCCTAGTGACAGTCACAACACTCCTCCAAATGTTCAAGTTTAAAAAAAAAAAAAAAACTTGAGAGGTGATATCCAAGGGAGGCTCATCTTCTCTGAGGAGAAGGGAATGAGCAGTGTGTGGGGAGGGGAGGGAGTTATAAGGGTAGAGCTGAAACAAAAGGAGGTAGGGGGCTGTAATCGGGATGAAAAGTGAATAAAAAAATAAAAATTAAAATACAAAACTTGACATCATTCTTAGTGCCTCTCTTTCCTCCACACTATGCTACCAGTATCTCAACAAATGATGATTCTGATACTTTAAATAATTTCCCTAAAATTATTTTAATAATTAAATAACTTTCTCATCTAGGAATGCTTCTATTGTTGTTAGGAAATATAGTATCTTTATGGAAAAGCATACTTCTTGTCCTTCTCACATCTGATCTTAACAGCATCCAAACTCATCCTCTTAAAATCTAAGAAAAACCAATAAATACATCTTTCTGCTTAAAAACTCCCCAAGGAGTGCTTTCAAGTCTTAACAATGTTAAAAGTGTAGTTCTCATAATCGCTTATAAGACCTTAGAAACCTATATTACTGCCTTGATGCTACCTACTGCTGCTGTTGGCTAAGATGGTATAGCCACCTGGCTTGTCCTTTCTGTTATTTAAATATTCCAGACATATTTACATATCAAAATCTTTGCATTGGCCTTTTCTATGCACTACACATGTAACACTGCTCTGATATTCAAATGACTTGCTTCATCAATTCTAGCATAATTGCATTCAAACACTCTTATTAATTTTTTTAACAAATGTCTTTTCTGATTACCTAGTTGTATTGAATAGGATTATACAGACAAAAAACTTTTACTTCTATCATATATTGCAAGTATTTTAGGGTAACACTGTCTTTGGAGTCTCACTTCTCTCCTAGCTCATGATCTAAATCACTTTTCTTCTCAAATCAAGGTATTTTTACATTTTTCAGACTTGTCTTATTCTGCTTCCTTTGACCTGAATACCATCATATCACTTTATACTTATTATCCTAGTTGGTAAATGGCTACATATTTTTAAATAGTAGTTGAAACATTAACTTCAACACATCTCAAATTAACCTTCCTTTTACTCTCAGTGCCAATTTCATACTGTGCAGATATCTTCTGTACTTATTTGTCCTATGGGGTTACTACACTTTGCTCTCTGTACAAGAAGGTGAGCTTTGGGTGCTGTTACTATGAATAATTTTTCTACCACCACCATACTACTGTAAGTCCTTTGATGTTTGTATCTACTCTGGCTCCTCTATCTCCACTATCAGACTGTCATGCTAAGGACTGACATCAGCTGATTCTTTTCTATCTCACCAAATAAACAGCAGTCCCCTCAGTGCTTGCTTAAAGTCCTTTTGCAACAGTGTGTTTCTAGATACTAACATGAGTCCTGATAATCAATATGTTTCCAGAAGTAGTACTGGTATTCATCTCATCCCTTTCGATGACCCTCTATGATACTTAGCTACTAACTCTATAGCTGTGCATGTGTTATTCCCTGACCTCAGTTTGAAACAGGGTTATGAATAGTGTTCCATTCGTTCTTGTTTACTTAGGTATTTCTTATCTCTAAAGACTTAGCACTCAAGGCTGGTCATATCCTACAGTAATTCAGTCAGGATCTCCACAGTTCAAATCAATTCTTTCCTTGAAGTCTTTCAATAATATTTGTGTGTGTGATTTCAAATTGTCAAAGATATTTTAGTACCCACAAATTTTCTTGTATAGGGCTTTATTTTCTACAGCCTTTCTATATGAATAGGTGGAATGAGTTGTATCTGTGTCTTCTAAACCTCCACACAGCTAAGTTTAAGCCATACAATGTTCAGTATGGTACCTACAGAGAGGCTATAATAAAATTTAAAAACAGTAAGATAAAATGTATTTGTGCCCATTGATTCTTTTTTATATTTCTCATTTGTTTCTAAAGCCTTCCTTGTGCAAACTCTATGCTACTCAAATATCTAATGAAACTTCCCAGATTCACACATTTGCCTGACACCAACTTCCTTATGTCCTGTTATCTAAGATTTACTTGCATATTCATATAATTGTACATTTTTGCATTTCCTTCTGGTTCTTAATATTGTTCTGGTACATGATTACCCAGCAGTCTTCCCGTGGTTGACTCTGAATACACAAGCCCACAGTCTTCTCCAGATAGGAATGTTGGTGGTAGCATGTTGAGAAATCTAGCAGCTGCACATCAATCTTCTTTACTCTGGTGGTTCCAAGACTCTTGCTACCTAAAGGCATACATAAAGGATAATGCTGAGACACAAAGCGCCATATCTCAGACTTCGGTTTGTTACCACTCTCAGTTCGGTCACATAATCTTCTCAAGACAGTCACCTTTCCCTTTCTTCCCCTCCTTTCCTTTCCTCCTTCCTTTTTCTTTTCTCTTTACAGATCTTCTTACCTTCTTGTACTTTCTGAACTGTCCACACCTTCCTTAAACTGTTGTGATGGTTAGTCTGTTGTTGTTTTGTTTTGTTTTTGACAAGACAGGGTCTCTGTGTATAGCCATGGCTATCCTTGAACTTGCTCTGTAGACCAGGTTGGTCTCAAACTCATATAGCTCTCCACCTGCCTCCTGAGTGTTGGAACTAAAGGCATGTGCCTCCACTACCCAGTGCAGTAGTTAGTCTTGATTATAAATTTGATTGGATTAAGAAAGACCTTGGGATACCTAAGTAAAGCCCACCTCTGGACACATCTTATAGCATTTCCAAACATTTAGCTCATGACCACTCTGAACAAAATAATGAATTAATCATTTGTTAGATATACTATGATAGCAGTATTGAGATATAGTTAAAAGTACAAAGTGTACCCTAGTTGAAGAAGTAGTTAACTGGGGACATACTCTTGGGCCAATATCTTATTTATTCTTGTTCTTTCCTATACTCTTCCCTTCTCTCTACCACATGCTTCAATTGCTATAGTGTTCTCCACAGTACACAGGGACAAGCAGCCAAATATGGAACTTTCTGAAAACCATGAGTCAAAATAAATCTATCCTGTCTCATATCATCTCTGTTGGATCTTTTATCACAGCAACAAGAAATACCTGGATATAGAAAGAGTTCTGTAACAAGAGGTGAGACTTAAATCTAGGTATAGCCCATTCCTTTCTTACGGTGCAATTTATCTTCCAATGGATTGATGTGATATGCACATCAGTAATGACACTACTTTCTCTAGATTATTTTCCCCTCTTTAGAGACTTAATTTCTTTAGAAAATGAGTCATAGTCCTAGATTCCATATCACAAAATAGTGTAACGTGACTCCTTTTACTTACTCTGATATTCATACACATAACAGCTTTTGTACTGGCACTTAGAACAGCTCTTCAAGGATATGTTAGAGGACTGAGATAATGGTATTTCGTCCCCATAGATAGGCTCTTCAAGAATGACCAAGCCAATATCTGCTTTCACTGGGTCATTTTCATCGTCGAGATTAAACTTGGGGTGGAGGCAGATTCTTTGGCCATGTGGTATACTTTCTGGATCATTTACTCCTGAAATGTCCAGGTGTAACGGTTTCCTAGGGTAAGAAAAGGGCGTGTAACAATCTAATTGATGATAATATGATAATAAACGATCATCCATATAATATCTTATAAAAGGCATTGCTTGGCAGCATAGGTCAAATTCCAAGTTATAAAATAACTCAGTTCTTAATTAATTTGACATCATAGCTTTATCTTAATTCCAGGCCAAACCGTGCCTATATAAGGACTCCTGTTAGCCTTTGGTTCCTTTATAGTTCTACTTCTCCACCACCAACTATTTGATTCTCAAAAACTTGCTTTTTATACTTGGATCTTAATGAATTCCATAAAACGAGAAGAAAAGGGAAGGCTATCCAAACCCCATTTCAGATGTAGCATTCTCCAAATTAAAAATAAGCCCAGATTCTCCACCTTGGATCCCCAGTGGCCACAACAGTCTGAGACTCAGGTAGGCACTCTCCGCTCTCCTTTCTGCCCTCTCCAGTCTTATCCCCACCCCTGTAACAGATTGTTCTGATGTACCTCTCCTCCCACCCTACCTTCAATCCCTGAGGACTCCACAGAACTTGCTTTGAACCCGGCCTTCTGTCAGCCAAGGATCCTCCATTAGGATCTCTCCATTCTTACTCTGATCCTGGTAACAAGTGTCTCTTCTCCCACCTCAACTTTACTAACTGGAGACTCTAGATCCTAGTTCAGACCCTAAGTCCCCCTAGTCCATTCACAGCTGTTTCTCCAGATTATTCTTTGTCCTACTGCAATTTACTTGCAATATCCCATCTACCCATCACACATGCAATTCCCAGGGACACTGCCTCTCAGTTTAAACAGGATCCTTTCAAGTTCTTTCCTGAAGCCCTTCTAAGCATTTCCTTTTAGCCCACCTCTACTCCTTTCTACCAAGTGGCCCCAGGTGAAGGTTGTCTGTCTCAGGTTCACTTTTGCCTGGGGCTCTCTTAGTCTCCAGCTTGCTCCCTGACTTAGGAGCCCATCTGGGCCTGTATGGTGCTGGACTGATAGTCATCTCTGGCTCACTTTTTCCAGGAAACAGGTTGGTAATCATTCAGATGTTCACAGGTCAGAATACTGCATGTTTCTTTCTTTCTTTTTTTGTTTTTGTTTTTTTTTTAAACTGGGCATTTTATTTATTTACAATGCAGATGTCACCCCTTTCTACATTTCCCCTCCCTAGAACCCTCTGACTCATCCCCCCTCCTCCTTTATGCTTTTATACCATATGAATTACATGCAAGTATTAAGGTCAGTTCCAGGTTGAGGGTCTAGCAACACAATAGATGCAAATAGTCAAGGAACAAGCAATACAATAAACACAAATAGTCAAAGAAAAAGCAAGGCATTAAACCCAATTACGTGAACACTCCTGTGATTACTGTTTCTAAGGGCTTATCAGGATGACCAAAATATCTGAGCCAACTTCCCTGTCCTAGCCCAAGGTCATTTTCATGTCTGAAGCCTACTTCCATGTTCCAGCCTAAAATTTAGATTCCTGTCTGAAATTACTTCTTTGTTCTAGCCTAATATTTAGGTTCCTGCCTGAGATTACTTCTTTGTTCTAGCCTAAGATTTAGATTCCTACCTGAAATTACTTCTTTGTTGTAGCCTAATGTCAGATTCCTGCCTGAAGCCTACTTCCTTGTCCTTGGCCAATGTCATATTCCTGCCAAGCAGCCCGTTTCCTTGTCCTTGGCCCATGTCAGATTCTTGCCAAGCAGCCCCAAAGGCTCTCTGCCTCTTCTCCTTTTTTATTTCATAAGCAAGACTGAGTCTGTCTTAGGTCATTCTGACAAGAATGCCTTCCTTACCCATCATGGAATATGCATTATCAAAAGCAATGTACTTATGTCTTAGGTTGGTAAGGCTCTGTGCAGAATCTTACCCATCCTTGGCTTGCCAGCCTGTTGATTTAATTAGTCTGTTTGGGGGTCCATTTTCAGGATCAAGCCATGTACTTTGGCTGCCAACATGTTGATGTTGTTGAAGAAGAGCTTTAACAGGATGGGCAGGAATAAAAGTATTCCCAGCACAAAAAGGGCTAGCATGATCAACCTATATATGCCATTTTTGAAGCTTGACCAAAATAGAAATACTGACCTCAGGCCATGGGTAATTTTATCAACAGTATCTGCCACATCAACGCTCAACAGAGCAGCATTCTTGAAATTCATAAGCTCACTATGTATCATTAAAACATTCCAATAGGTGTTAGAATTATGCCAAATACACTGCATGTGTCATTAAACTTCTTCCTAATTATAATGACTACCACTGTAAATTGTAGAACTAATATGAATCCAATGGTATTTGGCATGACACTCAAGATGACTCCTTACTCTTAAATTCTGAACCTCCTTCCAGTAATTTGAATAGGATAAAAAGCCCCTGTATGTTTCATATACCTCGATATATATCTCTTTCTTTAACTTAGGGAAATTTTCTTCTATGATTTTCTTAATATTTTCTCTGCTTTTGACTGTGATTTCTGGCCTATTATTTATAGATTTGGTCTTTTCTTAGTGTCCCAGATTTCCTGAATGTTTTGTGTATGAGATTTTTAGATCTAACATTTTATTTGACTGAGGTATCTGTTTATTCTGTCTTGATTTCAATGCCTGAAATTATTTCTCCCACATCTTATACTCTGTTGGTGAGGCTTACCTCTGAGGTTTTTGTTTTGACTTCCCAAAGTTTTCATTTCCAGTTTTATCTTAGCTTGGGTTTTTCTTAGTGATTCTGTTTCTACTGTCATGTCTTGAACTAGTCTCATTATTTTGTTCTATTGTTTATGTTTTCACAGACTTCATTAAGGGATTTATTAATATTTTCTTTAAGGTTCTTGAATATATTCACAATTGCTATTTTGAACTCCTTGTCATGTGATTCAGCTATATTGCATTTTGAAGGTCTTATTGGTTCTTTTCAAAGATTTTATTTATTTATTTTATTTATTTGAGATGATCACCAGACCAATGCCAGGGGGCCCAGACAGAGACCTAGCCTGAGATGACCACCAGTTGGTGCCACCCACATAGGCCTTTGGAGCAGACCATGCTGAGGTGAACTCTGACCAGCACTATAATGCACCGGTGGGGCATGGTACTTCATAGACCACTCCTGAGACAACACCAGATATTCAGAGACCTCAGGTGCCACTAAGAGAAGCAAGTAAGTAAGTGATGGAGAAATGGAAGAGAAAGAGAAACAGAAGGATTCAGGTACAATGGAGAGAGGCAGAACTCAAGGGTAGTGAGGAACAGCCTGATGTGAGTAGTCAGTTATGCCACCTGGGATTATGGTGGGGTCCTAGCCTATGCTGACACTGGGGGCCATGTCTGGGCTCATGGCCCTGCAGCAGCAGGGGTCTGTTACAACCAAAGGCCTGGTGAATGTCCCTGGTTTGCACTGCCACTTGTGGATGTTTGCACCTGAAAGCTATATAGAACTAGCCTCACCCCTCACCTGAGCATTGTGGAAGATCAGGGCATGAGTGCAGGAGAGCTGAATCCACCCCTAGTCAGCTGCAGTGTTCATGAGAATAGGCCCTGCCACCTATCTGCAGTTCAATGATATGAGCTGAGAGTTTGGTGACATGGACTGAGAGAGATGCTCCTCTCACCCCTTGCCACCTATTGCAGACAGGTGGGCTGGCCCCGTGGTCATCAGAGCAGGAGAGCTGGCCCTGCCCCTCACCTACTGCAGCACTTGAGAGAACAGGCCCTGTACCTCATCCGAGCATCATAGTACAGCTGACCTTGCTAATGAGGGCATGAATGAGATGTCTCCAAGGGTTTGAAGATGGGAGAGCTGGCCTTGCAACTTGTCTGCCTGTCAGCACTGTGAGTAAGAGAGAGATGCCCTCCTCCACCCTTGCTACCTATAACAGGCAGCAGGGCCAGATCTGGGGTTATCAGAGCAGGAGAGCTGATCCTGTCTCCCACCTGCTGCGGCACTCTAGAGAGCAGGCCCTGCACCTTGCCTGGGCAGTACAGTGGAGCTAATCCTTGATATGGGGGTTGCAAGTGAGCTGGTCCTGCAACTTGTCTGCTGTGTGGTGGTGCAGACTGTCCCTTGAAACCTATGGAAAGTGGGAGAACTGGCCCCACAGTCATGAGAGTGGGTAAACTGACCCTGTCCCTCACCTGCTGTAACACTCAGAAGAGCAGACCCTGCATCTTGCCTGGGCAACAGAGTAGAGCTGGCACTTGTTGCTGGGGTTGGGGTAGGGGGGTTGCTGGGGAGCCCACCCTAGTATGTGAATGTGGGAGAGCTGGCTCAGATACTTTTCAGAACCAGATCCAGGGATTATGAATTGGACCACCCCAAAATCTATCCCATTGATGAACTGCTGGAGTGTACAAAGAAGCCACTTCTATAGATCCCAGACTATAAGATCTCCATTATACAGGACAATAGGCTATCTGAGAGGAGCCCCAGTGGGGTTCCAGAAGCCAAAGAACTCTGACCAGACCAATGACTCATAGCAATGAACACTTGCAAGCAAAGAAGTGTGGACAAAAGGGTACACTGTGGGACACACTGTGACACACTACAGCTTAAACAGTGAGATTCCTTTTAATCTCTTGAGGGGGAGATTGCAAGGGTGGAGGGTGGGTATGAGAGGAGAAGGAGATGAATGGGACTGAGGTGCATGATGTGAAATTCACGAAGAACCAATAAAAAGTTTTAAAAAGATAAATATACAGAACACCAGATAGATAGGTTGAGAAATGAAACTCCCCAGGACACATAATAATCAAAACACTAAATGTATAGAAAAAATAAGGAATATTAAAAGATGGTAGGGTAAAAGACAAAGTAACTTATAAAGGTAGGCCTACTAGAGTAACACTCAACTTCTCAATCTAAAGGCTAAAAGGATCTGAAAAAAATGTTCTACAAACTTTAAGAGACCAGAGATTTCAGCCCAGATTACTGTACCCAGAAAAATTATCAATCATAATAGATGGAGAAAGAAAAAGATTCCATAATAAAACCAAATTTGAGGAGTATCTATCTACAAAAACAGCCCTATAGAATGTGTTAGAAGGAAAACTTCAGTCTGAAGAGATTAACCATACCAAGAAAAACCCAAGGAATAAATAATCACAGAACAGTAAATCAAAGGGGAGCAAAACATACACCATGAAAACAAAATAATAGAAATCAATAAACACTGCTTATTGATAACTCTTGTTATCAATACTTAGTTCCTCAATAGAAACAAACAGAATAACAGACTGGATTAGAAGATCGGATCCTCTGCTGCATCAAAGAAACACACTGTAATATCTAGGATAGAAATCACTTCAGGATAAATGGACCCAAGAAGCAAGCATGCGTTGTTATTTTATTATCTGACAAAATAGACTTCAAAACAAAACTAATCAGAAAAGATGGGGAAGGACACTACATTCTTACCAAGGGAAAAAAATCCAACAAAAGAAAATTGTAATTCTAAACATTTATGCACCAAACATAAGGGCAACCAAGTTTATAAAAGAAAAATTATTTCAGCTAAAATCACATATTGACCCTAACACAAAAATAGTGGATAGCTTCAATAGCCCACTTTCACTAATAGATCTAGACAAAAACTAAACAGAGAAATGCTAGAGCTAACTAACATTATAAACCAAATAGACCTAACACATTCATAGAACATTTCACCCAAACACAAAATAAAATACCTTCTTCTCATCAGCTCATAGAACTTTCTCCAAAATGGACCACACACTAGGATACAAAGCAAGTCTCAACAGATTTAAAACTGTCGTAGGACCCTGCATCCTATCTGAGCACCATGTATTAAAGATGAATATCAATAATAGAATCAACAGCAAGTATACAAACTCATGGAAACTGAACAAATCACTACTGAATAAAAAAATTGTCAAGACAGATATCAAGAAGAAAATAAAAAACTTTTTATAGATGAATGAGAATGAAAATAGAACATGCCCAAACCTGGACATACTGAAGGCAGTAATAAGAGGCAAGTTCATAGCATTAAGTGCCTACATAAAAAATTTAGAGATCTTATTAATTAATTAATCATACACCTAAATGTGCTAAAAGAAAATTTCATGACCAAAAGGTATAGACCAAAAAACAAAAACAAAAAACAAATACAGAGCCAAAATTAATCAATCAAAAAAGAATAATGCAAAAAAAAAACCAATGAAATGTGGAGTTTGTTCTTTCAGAAAAATCAGTAAGATTGATAAAGTCTTATACAAATTAATAAAAAGCAGTAGAGAAGAGACATGAATTTGTTAAACTAAAGACAAAAAGAAAGTGAGGAAATTCAGAGATTCACGAGGACATACCCAGTGCCACCATTCTGGGAAACCTGAAAAAAATGAATGAATTTCTTTATATATACAGTCTAACAAAGTTAGATCAAGATCAGAAAATCAATTTAACCAGATCCAAAACCCCCAGTGAAATAGAAGCAGTAATTGAAAGTCTCCCAACAAAAAAAAAAAAAAAAAAAATTCCAAGGCCAGAAGAATTAACGTCAATTCTACTCAAATTACTCTGCAAAATAGAAATATAGGGAACATTGCCTAATTCTTATTATGAGTACAACTACCCTGATACCCAAACCACAATAAAGACTCAACAAAGAAAAAATTTCAGACCAATTTCCCTTATTAACATAGATACAAAAATACTCAATAAAATACTTGCAAACAGAATTTTTTTAAAAAATCAAAAGATTATGCACCATGACTATGTCAGATTCATCCAAGATATCTAGAGATGGCTTAACATACATAAATTGATAAATGTAATACGCTGCATAAACAGGCTGAAACACAAAAACCACATGATCATTTCAATAAAGAAAGAAAAGTCCTTTGACAAAATTCAACACTCCTTCATAATAAAAATCCTGGAGAAACTAGGGTTACAAAGGATATATACATAAACATAATAAAGGCAATTTAAAGCAAGCCTATAGCCAACATCAAATTAAATGGAGAGAAAATCAAAGCATTCTCACTAAAATAGAAAACATGACAAAGCTTTCCACTCTATCTATTTAATAGAGTACTTGAAATCTTAGCTAGAGCTAGATCCTGAAAGAGATCAAAGGGATACAAATTGGAAAAGACAAAGTCAGGGTATCATTATTTGCAGATGATTGTCAGGAGCAACCTTGCTTATACACTGAAGGCCTAAAATCAACCATAGGCCTAAGTTAGACATACATGCCTGTTCACAAAGTCTTGGTCTCTGTGGAAAAACACTGCCCCTAGAACAGATAGCTATAAGATCTTGTAAACAGGAAGCCTTAGTGAAAAACTACCAGCCTGGATAGTCATAGACCTTGTGGGTAGGTAGCCTTGGTGGATAGTACCAGCTTAGATAAGAAACAAGTGAATCATAGACAGAGTCATAGTGACATGAAGGTTCTCTGAACCTTCACCCAGCTGATACCCTGTTCTGGAAGATATCTGCACTCCCCCTGAGAACACCTACACTCCTGCATCATCCCCTTCCCCACATCCTGCCTTTATGTGTTTATAATCCCCATGTAAAAAAGTAAAAATGATGGTTTGATCATCCTATAGACAAGTTCTTTGTGTTCACTTGTTCCCCCATTCTCTCTTTCAGGTGATCCCCTGGACCCTGTTCACTGCTCTGCTGGATGGGGCAGATGATAATATTTTACATGTTAAAGGCCCCCCCAAACTCCATGAAGAAACTTCTATAGCTGATAAACACTTTCACTTTCAACAAAGTATCAGGATACAAAACTAACAATAAAAATCAGTAGCTGACAGAAAGATTAAGAAACCAGGGGAAAACAATGCTTTTTACAATAGCCTCAAAGGAAAAATAAGTTGAGATAATTCTAACAAAGCAAGTGAAAGACTTGTATAATAAAAGCTTTAAGACATTGAAGAAAGCCGGGCGGTGGTGGTGCATGCCTTTAATCCCAGCACTTGGGAGGCAGAGGCAGGCAGATTTCTGAGTTCGAGGCCAGCCTGGTCTACCGAGTGAGTTCCAGGACAGCCAGAGCTACACAGAGAAACCCTGTCTAGAAAAACCAAAAAAAAAAAAAAAAAAAACCCAAAAAAAAAAGACATTGAAGAAATAAATTAAAGATATCAGAAGGTGGAAAGATTTCCCATGCTCGAAGATAGGTAGGATTAATAGAGCAAAAATGGCCATCTTACCAAAAGCGATGTGCAGATTCAATCCAATCTCCATCAAAACTCTAACAAAATCCTTCACAGATCTTGAAAGAAAAATTCTCAGCTTCATTTGAAACACACACACACACACACACACACACACACACACAAAACAAGCAAACACAACCCCACAGGATAGCTAAAACAGTCCTCAATAATATAAGAAGTGCTGGATAGGTCACCACTTCTGTCCTCAAATTGTACTATAGAGCTACAGTGATAAAAATAGCATAGTACTGGCAAGAAAATAGACACGTTGATCAATGGAACTGGAGACACAAGACATAAATCCACACACCTAATTTTTGATAAAGAAGCCATAAATCAACACTGGAAAAAATACAAAATCTTTTTTTAAAGATTATGCACACATGCACACACACACACACACACACACACACAAACACACACACACACACATACACATACACACAAACGCGCGCGTGCGCGCGAACATGCTCACACACATGTGTGTGTATGTATATACATATACATGTATATATATGTACAATATAAATGTCTTCAGACACACTAAAAGAGGGTATCAGATTCCATTACAGATGGTTGTGAGCCACCATATGGTTGCTGGGAAGTGAACTGAGGACCTCTGGAAGAGCAGTCAGTGCTCTTAACTGCTGAACCATCTCTCTAGCAACAAAATACAGAATCTTAAACAAATGATAGTGGTCAAACTGGATGGCCTGATGTAGAAGAATACAAATAGGTCCATAATTATCACCCTGCACAAAACTCAACTGTAAATGGATCAAGGATCTCAACATAAATCCAGATACCCTGAACTTGATAAAAGTTAAAGTGGGGAATAGCCTTGAACTCAATAGCACATGAAAGAACTTCCTGAACAGAGCACCAATAACATAGGTACTAAGATCAACAATTGAAAAATGGGCCCTTATGAAACTGAAAAGCTTCTGTTAGGCAAAGAACACTGTCATTCGGAGAAAGTGGAAGCCTACCAAATGGGAAACAAGTTTTACCTTACATATCTGATTGAGAGTTGAAACTAGAAAAAAAATCACTTTAGTGAGATAACTCAGACCCAAAAAGACAAATATTGTATGTATTCACTTATACGTGGATGTTAGCTTTTAAGCATTCGATAGGTATACTCTAATTCATATAACCACAGTAGATAGGTATAGAATAAGCAACCAGAGTAGAGAGGAAGTTTTCCCAAGAAAGGAAAAACAGTATGTATGGTTATGGAGAGATGGGAGGGGATTAGAATGTGAATTTGGATTTTTGTATGATCAATTCCTAAGGTTAAAAAAAGTCTACTCAGATTAACAGAGACCTGTCTGAGCTGGAGAGATGGCTCAGTGGTTGAGACCGCTTCCAGAGGTCCTGAGTTCAATTCACAGCAACCATATGGTGGCTCACAAACATCTGTAATGGGATCTAATGCCCTCTTCTGCTATGCAGGTATACTCACAGACAGAGCATTCATAGATATTATATTAATAAAAAAATCTTAAAAAACTGACTTAAGAGATATATGTCTGACCGGGCGGTGGTGGCGCATGCCTATAATCCCAGCACTTGGGAGGCAGAGGCAGGTGGATTTCTGAGTTCGAGGCCAGCTTGGTCTACAGAGTGAGTTCCAGGACAGCCAGGACTACACAGAGAAACCCTGTCTCGAAAAAACAAAAAAAAAAAAAGAGAGAGAGAGAGAGAGAGAGAGAGAGAGAGATGTCTAACTATTTGTATCTTTGCTAATTATTCAACACTATGCTTCTAAAAAATTTTTAAGGAACAGCATATGTTTGATAAATATGTTTGATAAATAAGGTTTATAAACTCCTAAGAGCTATTCAGTTTAACAGTAACTGACTTGAAGATATATGTCTAGCTTCTGTGTCTTTGCTAACTTTGTTAACGTTTAGCTATTTAGATAATCTGAATCATACAAAAGTCTATGATAGTCTATAAGGGTATGCTATAAAAGGATCAGAAGCATAAGGTTTCTAGTCTTTATGTGGGCTATGTTTATGTTTTATAAAGTTCTCAGTTTCTCTGAAGACTGCACTTACAGTTTAAAGTTTTATTTTGATGCTGAAGGTTTTTCAATTAAATCTTCAACTCAAATTTTTAACAGGGAATAAAGCTATAAAACACTAATCTTATAAAAGCTACCAACTTGTAAACTGTTAAATATATGTAATACATGCAAGTTAGTTAAGTGATCAGTCACTTCATAATCAAATGCTTTAATGTGCTCAGAACCACTCACAATCATGCTAATTCATTTTATACACATAAAGTTTATTTAGTATATGTTTTCAAGATTAAACCTAAAGCAAGTAACTAAAAACAAGTAATAATAAATGGTCTTCAAACTCCCCCAGAGATCTGCTGAATGTGGCATTTGAAGTGTTTATAAAGGGCTTCCAGTGATAGGCAGACCTAAGGTCTCCAAAGAAGACAGTGAAACACAGATGACTTCACCTAGATTATGGTAATGCTAACCACTTGGAAAAACTGTTTCATGTCTCCTCACCCAGTGCCAGAGCTCTGTCCAAACTGTGGACACTGTTAGCTGACTGCCCTAATCTGTCTGCCTCACTTTTTTCCCAAGTTCCTCCTCCAAAGGAAAATCTCTCAGACATTCTGGGTCTGGGAGCTGGAAGCCGATGATGTCTTGTTTGGCAGCCGGAAATAGAATGCTGTTCTGTGTGACAGCCAAAGACCAACTACTTCTGAAAGATATAGAAAACTTATGAAAAGTATAGAAAGTTTTTATAACCCCTAGACCTGAGTCAAAAAAAAAAAATGCAGGCCAGCCAATTCACTAGTTCCACAAAGAAAGCAGAACTAAATGTGAGATTTTAGGTCTTTACTGCCCTGGGAAACATTCTACATTCCAGGAGGAGTACATTACTCCTGAGTCAGAAGACACTTGCTGGATTAACATTCAGGAGAAGGAGAGGCTGATTAACATTCCTCAGACCTCAGGGAAGAGAACCCACCTGCGGGCGGGAAGGCCCAAAGCATGGATAGTTTGAGCAAGGTTACATTCTTGTGAAATATGAGTGTACCAGTCATTTCTGCATGACCCTGACTGAATTATGGGTTGGGACTTCTTGGGACTTTCCACTGTTTTTATGTTATGTTTCCTTAGTTACCCCTTCACACACACCCGGTTTGTGAGTTCCCCTATATAAGACCTCCCCTAGCCAGGCTGTCTTGCCAATTCCTCTGCTCCTGCGTGAGTTATGGATTAACTGGTTGATCTCGAAATATACCTCTTGCTGATTGCATCTAGATTGGTGTTTTGTGAATTATTGGGTGGCCATGACATCCCAAGACTTAAGTAAGGGACTCCCTTCTCGGGGATCTTTCACTTCTGCCCCCAACAAAACTATCAAGACCATCATATGGGAGCCAAGGGTAACTTTCCAGGTAGTGGAATGTCTGTCATTTCCAATGATATAGAAAACATTTGGATGATTATTTGGATAATTTATTTTTCTCAGATCGAATGATGTTGATGGCTATCTACAGCTTTGTCAATTTTGCAGTAGTAAGCACTCAGCTCCTTCCCCCAAGCAGCAGCTGCCTGGTCAACCATTTCATGTATAAAATCAGGCCCCCTTTTTCTAGAACCACTAGGTTTCATGCTGAGAAAGAAGACACATTTTATCTTGCTGGCAAGTTTCAATGTAACTTTTTAACTATTACTTTACTTAAATTAACTTGTTTTGCAGTGACTGCTCTCAGAAATCAGCAACTTGTATCTCAAGGTAAATGGGTGGAAAGAAAAGGTTTTGGAGCTGATGTAAGTTATGGGGCTCTAGGAAAGTAAATTAATGTATGTAATTGCAAGTTGTAAAGGTCTGAGGATGTGAAATGTTAAGTAAGTTGTAAGGGTATAAGAAAGTAATTTAAACTATAAAAGAAGGTTGTAAAGGTTTAAGAAAGTGATTTAAGGTATGTGAAAAATGAGGAGTATTTCAGATTGCTTTCCCTTTTGCTTTGCTACTTTTATACTAAGACTTGAAAAATTCAAGAATTTAAACTGAGACGGGCTAGGCTCATTCCATGGCAGGCTTCAAATTGGGAGTTCAGGAAACTAGACCAAAAGCTCTGTTTCCAAGAACTTGGCAAGTCCAGGCAAGTCCCATCAGATTTCCAATGAACTGCAGACTGCAAACTGCTCCAAATCAAAACAGTTCCCTGGAATTGCTGAAAGCAGATGTAAACTAAATGCTTCCTACAGGTCAGTCAGCTCCAGGTATTTCTTAGGAACCTGCCTCCCAGACTGCTCCAAAGAGGCTAGCCCCAGATGGTTCCACAGGATCTAAGCAGCAGGGAAAACAAATGTCTTCCATCCTCCTCTTGACAATGACTCCCTAAT
This sequence comes from Rhabdomys pumilio, assembly GCA_030674055.1. Lineage (NCBI taxonomy): Eukaryota > Metazoa > Chordata > Mammalia > Rodentia > Muridae > Rhabdomys > Rhabdomys pumilio. The sequence goes on along the minus strand of JANHMN010000005.1, from coordinate 67,231,272 downwards.
TTCTGCAAAGAAGCAATTACAAGAGATTATGTTGCCTTTGTCATTGACAAAAAGGCTGGAATGTCAGATCCTCAGGACAAAAGGCTACCTGGGGTGCCTATCTATTGCTCCTCTCAGATCTTCTCACCTTTACCACTTACCCTAAGCTTCTATGAACAGCTGGTCTTCCCTTCTCTTCCCCCAACTTCTAATTCCTATTTTTAAAAAAAATCTGCCATTTTGGCTATGTGCTCTCTTGGCTCCACTTTCAATTGTCTTTGCTTTGCCCCCTTTTGCTCCTTTCTCTTCCTCTCTTTCCTCTCCTTTCTCTCCTCTCATGGCCCAGTTTAGTCTTCTGGCCATGTTCAGTCTACTTCTTTCTATGCCTGCTCTGGATTCTTCCTGACGCCTGTGACTGTATCTCCCTCATATCTACAATAAAAACTTTCTCCTCAACTTTATCTTGGAGTAGTCATATATCTTCCTTCATTTACACTCAGTCTTAAGTGGTATATAACCATCAAACTCCTCCCCTTAGCACTCAGAAAACTATGTAGAAAATGAGGTGGGGTAATTCTGTGATGAATCATACCCAGGAAACAGTGTCTTCCAGACACAACAGGGCTAAAACATAGAAACTCAGAGACTGTGGCAGCATACATAGGATCTCCACAAGTTCAAGCCAGATGGAGTCCCAGTGCTGAGAGGGGAAAGTAGACACAACCTCTCATCAATAACCAAGAAGTTATTCAATTGACAACCTCTTCCAAAGGAAAACTTAAGTTTTTGTCAATGGAGTTTCACCAACAGTAGACCGCCAACAAAAACCACGATGGTATTTTTATAGACTTTTTTGTCTCCTATTGCTTTTCTTATACAGTTTTCAATTTGGGATGTTTTGTTTGTGAGTGTGTGTGTGTGTGTGTGTGTGTGTGTGTGTGTGTGTGTGTGTTTCATGTGCTTTTTCTTTGTTTCTTTTTTGGGTTTTTTTTTTTTTTTGCCTGCTTGTTTAATTTTTTGGTTTTTTTTTTGTTTTGTTTTGTTTTGTTTTGTTTTGTTTTTTTTCTTGAGACAGGGTTTCTCTGTGTAGCCCTGGCTGTCCTGGAACTCACTCTGTAGACCAGGCTGGCCTCCAACTCAGAAATCTGCCTGCCTCTGCCTCCCAAGTGCTGGGATTAAAGGCGTGTGCCACCACCGCCCCGGCCTATCTGCTTTTTTTCTAAAGAGAGGGAGAATGAGAGATGTTAGTATTCTGTCTAAACTCCACCTCCACAGTTACCTGGCAATAGCCTGATAAGCTCCTCCCTACAGTTACCTGGCAATAGCCAGGTAGGCCTGGCCCACTCTAAAAGGGGCTGCTTGGCCCCTCCTCTCTCTCTTGATCTCTTGCCTCTAGCTTATCTCTGTCCCCCTCGCCCCTCCCCCCTTCTCTTCCCCCTCTCTCCACGTGGTCATGGCTGGCCTCTGCTTCTCTGCTTCTCTACTACTCCTCTCTCTCTCTCTCTCTCTCTCTCTCTCTCTCTCTCTCTCTCTCTCTGCTTTTACTACCCTCCTGGCTCCCCTCCCCATGCACTGAATAAACTCTATTCTATACTATACTGGTGTGAGACTGGTCCCTCGGGGGTAAGAAATGCCTCTGCATGGGCCCCTTAGACATCTCTTTCCCCCATACCTCTCCATACACCCACAGAACATACTCTATCTCTTTATCATTTTATAAACACATCAAGAGAGAAGGAAAGCATGGAGCTGGATGGCTGGGGAAAGTAGAGAGAATCTGGGAGGAGAAACCATGATCAGAATATATTGTATAAAAAAAATGTTTCCAGCCGGTGGCGCACGCCTTTAATCCCAGCACTTGGGAGGCAGAGGCAGGCAGATTTCTGAGTTGGAGGCCAGCCTGGTCTACAGAGTGAGTTCCAGGACAGCCAGGACTACACAGAGAAACCTTGTCTCGAAAAAAACGAAAAAAAAAAATGTTTCCAATAAAAAGCCCACTTATTTAAGGGATTGAAATCAAATTATATGGGTAAAATCACAATGGAAAGAAGAATGGCATGGTAATTATTACTGAAATAGAGTAATGAGTGTATGAGACTTAATTTTACTTTTCTCTCTACTTGTGAATGTTTGGTATTCCCTGAGTAAAATTTAAATAAAAAATTCCATGGAAAAACAACTGTTGATTCATGTATAATTCTATTGGGTAGCAACATGTGGTTTTGTAAGGAGAAATTACGTTGCTACTAAAGACTACAGAGATAGGAACCAAAGCCATTCCACCTGCTTGGCTACTTATTAGTCTCCACCACCTCCCACAACAACCCACCTCACCCTGCAACAATCTAGGACCACATATAGCCCAATCTGGAACTCCAAATAGGAACCCTGAGACATCAACTGCCCACCTGCTTGCCTACTGGCCACCTCATCCCACCACATAGCCCAAGCAAATGAAGGCTGTCTACTGACTGCGGGTCCCTGTGTGGTTTATTCACCACATGTACTCATGGGCTTCTGAACCCCCTATTTGACATCTCTGCTCCCTTTGCCCTTATGGATTGAATCAGCTAACAATCCATGAGGGTAGGAAGACCCACAAGAACCTACAACTATTATTCTGCTAAAATGGAAATAGTATCTTATCTCAGAATGGGTCATCTGCGCTGGACATCACATGGTTGAAATGTTCATAACATAAGAATGTAGACTACTGACCACCTATGAATGTCCTAGCACCCATCAATGAAATTTTATGTCACCTATCCTTCTAGAGAGTTCCATGGTTCCCTATAAGAAGGCCTGCGTGCCTTTGTCTGGGGTCGCCATTTTAGAGAATGGTTGGCCCCCCACATGCTGGATGTTTCTGCAGAATAAGCGTTCTTTGTTTTTGCATACTATTCTGAGTCTGGAGTCTTCCTTCAGTGATTTTCAGACCCTTATAATACATAAGTGACAGCAAGTGCATGGCACTCAGAACAACTTGCAGGAGTTCATTCTCTTTCCTGGAATCAAACTGAGGACATCAGTTTTGATTACAGGCACAATTTAACCACTAATCCATTTACATGATTTTAATACCAGAAAGTGATTCTTATCAGCATCTTCTCCAGTTTCTCTGAATAAGCCACTAACAGCAGTCCTGAAAAGGAAAATTCACTTAACCATATCTAAGAAGACCCAAGAACATTTTTCCCCTCCATACTCACGATTTCTTCAGACAGTTAGCTGTAGAAAGAATCAGCCATGGAGTCAGGACAATACCCTGGCAATTTCCGGGCATAGATGCCAACCATGGTATATCAATGTAGCTAATCGTTGGTGATACATTTCCAGTCAATGAGCTTGTATTTACACTCATTTCTGGCATTTGGGGCACTGAAAAAGGGGTATGATAGGAATAAGGATGATGAATATAACATTAAAAACATTTTCAATACTGAAGATCTTTCTGAGTTTTTAGTTAATATAGTCAAATTCAGCAAGAAAATTTCTGTTGCATATTCAATGTGTCCTAACTTCTTTTGCATGTGTGATTGATCTTCTATGTGAGTAGATTTGAACGTGGTATTTCCATCATGACAACGTGATGCTACATGTTTTTTTCTCTGAGCATTTAAACTAAATGAAAGTAAGGTTTATGTGAAGAAAGATAGACAAAGACGTCACACCTAATGCAGATAAATTAAAAAGGTAGGGCAGAAAGTCATGGGAGAGAGAAGAAGAAAGTAAAAGGAAGGGAAGTAGATGTATAAATATAGCAGACAGAGAAGAGAATGAGAGGAGGTGGTGAAGAAGGAGGCTGTACTAATTCAGAAAGGAATAAGTAAAATAAGGATGAGAAGAACAGAAGAATGGTTTTTGGATATAAATGGGACAGAAAAAGACATGAAGATGTCCAGGTATCGATGACTTACCAGCACAGCAGTAGCAAGCAAAACACAAAACTTGGTAAAGCCAAAGTAGAGTCTTCATTTTGACTCAACTGGCAAGAGCTTTATTGTGGAAATCCCAAGGCAACAGCAGATCTAGGCATCTAGAAGCAGAGTTCAGAGGTTACAGAATGTCTGACATCATAACAGCTACTATGAGATTTGTTCTTCCTCTTGTAGCCTCCTTAGGGCTGCTTAAGATACAGAACTAGGGACAGCAGCATAGTTTAAATTCAAGCATTATTTTATTTTTAAATTCTTTTTTTTAATGCTTTATCTGGCCAGAAAAGAGTTGATATTTGTCCTAGCCTATTGTGAGAAGCTAATTTCTCCTGCTACACAGAAAGACTGATTATGGTACCATTGACACCTTTGTGTAGCTTTGCTTCAGTTCCTCATTGAATAAGCAAGTACTGTCTGAAGATTGCTTTCACTTATTTCTTTCAGAGTCTTATGGTGATTTGCTTGTTGTTGCCAGATGTTTAAAAACATAAACATGGTTTCACTGTATTTTTTTAAAAAAAAATTTTCTTCTTCATGTTTGAACAAAGACTAAAGTCCTTGAGTGGAGGCTAGCCTTCTCTCACAGATGAGAGGGGCATTCTCCTTTCCAATGGTGCTTCACTTCTCAGATTAGACATGGCCCTGGAGAAAGCTTATCACCTAGGATTTTTAAGGCTCTCTCTGAAAACAATAACAGGAGAGATAGTCTAAAGTTGTGTTGGTTCCTTTATTCTGAACCAGGTGACCACTAGATGGTGGTATAGGATTTTCTAAGATTAATGTATCCCACAACTGATATAGCCTTAGATTGAGCTTTTTATCTTTTTCTTCTTCTAGTTTAGCTCCTCTGCCTCTCAAGATCTCCAAAAAGTTATTGAAAATGACTATTATAAAGTAGAAAAAGAATTGTGGAGATCTTGAATCTAATTGTTTTAGAGATTTATTTATTTAATGAGTACACTGTTGCTGTCTTCAGATACACCAGAAGAGGGCATCAGATCCTATTACATACCCTGGGTATGAGAGCTTTATCTCACCCCTAACAGGTCCACTTAACCTCTTGGTTTCATTGATGCTTAGATGTTTATTTATGGAAACCTGACCGGATTTTGGCCAAAAATTTCTGCCTATCCATGTGAAAAGATCATGTAGACATTTCTAAAAAGTGAAACTCAAAATCTCCACATGGAACTTGGATAAGGACCAAGATTCATCACCATCTCTTCCTACCTCCTTTTTTACTTCAACCATCACATGCTACACAAGAATTCTAATGTTGGGAGGGTTACAGTAGCTATAGGTATTCTTTGGAGTAGCTGGGTGGCCAGTATGTTTAACAGTCCCTGGGATTTCCTTTCTAAAATGAACACTTCATGAACCAGAGGATGCTTGTTTTGCTGTTTTCTCTTGGAGACTTTTCTTCCAAGTGGCTTGCTTTGAGGAATAGTGTGGACCCAGCATCCTGCAGGCCAGCAGCCTAATGGGTGGAAGGAAGGGAAATAGGAAGATGTTAAGAGTTGAGCCATAGATAGGTATGGAAGTCCCATAACTTGGTCCAGCATCCTCCTGGGACAGACTAGAACACACTACTTGTTTCCCTTTCTATACTAGAAATGCTCCTCCTGGCTAGAGAATGTGGATGAAGAAAGGCTACCCTCACCCAAGACTCTTTAGTCCTACAAAATCGTGAGTTAAAAGACTATGATCTTTTTCCTGCCAGGCAGTTTGGCCTTGATACCACCAAGAAAATCATGAGAAATGGTCTCCTAGGGGAGCCTCAAATATAATAAAGACTTAGAAGTCTACCAGAGGTACCTTGTAGACAACTGTTTCCTTACTTTCAGGACTACCTTCAAATTAGCCAGGGAGTACCAGCTAGGTCCTAATATGCTAGCTGGAGTCTGTAGAACAAATGCTTTTTTTAATTAATTTTTAACTTAATTATGTTACTTATCCCAAGTGTTGCCCCTACTCCTGGACCCCCTCACAGAGTTCTTCACCCCATCTCCTCTCCTTTTCACTTTTGAGAGGGTGATCTCCCCATTCCCCTTCCCAGGAGCATCAAGTCTCTACAAGTTCAGGCACGTCCTTTCCTACTAAGAAAAAACAAGACAGTCCTCTGTTACATATGTACCAGGGGCCTTGGACCAGCCCGTGTGTGTTCTTTGGTTTGTGGCTTAGTCTCTGAACTCTCCCAGGGATCCAGGATAGTTGACAATGGGGTTGCCATCCCCTTAAGTTCCTTCAGTCCTCCCCCTAACTCTTCCATAGGGGTCCCTGACCTCAGTTCAATGGTTGGGTGTGGGTATCTGCATCTGTCTCAGTCCGCTGCTGGTAGAGCCTCTTAGAGGACAGACATGCTAGGCTCCTGTCTGCAAGCACAATACAGGATTAGTAATAGTGTTAGGGTTTGGTGCCCAACCATGGGATGGATCTCAAGTTGGGCCAGTCTCTGTACAGCGTTTTTTTTCAGTCTCTGCTCCATTTTTGTTTTAAACAGGAACAATTCTGGGTCAAGAATTTTGAAGATGGGTGGGTGACCACATGTCTTCTTAAATGGGGACCCTATATAGCTACTAGAGGTAGTCTCTTCAGGTTCCATTTCCCTACTATTGGGTGTTTTGGCTAAGGTTACCCCCAGTGAGTCCTGGGAGCCATTCACATTTCAGGTCTCTGGGACTTTCTAGAGGTTCCCTCCGGCCCAACTCCTGGAAGCTGCATATTTCCCTTTGTTCTTTTGTTTGTTTGTTTGTTTTTTCAAGACAGGGTTTCTCTGTGTAGCCCTAGCTGTCCTGGAACTCACTCGGGCTAGCCTTGAACTCAGAAATCCGCCTGCCTCTGCCTCCCAAGTGCTGGGATTAAAGGCATGCGCCACCACCGCCCGGCTTCCCTTTGTTCTTATGGCCTTCTGGGCTTCTCTCCTGTTTCCCCCTCCATACCTGATCCTGTCCCCTCTTCCACCTCTCCCTACCCTCTCCCACCCAAGTATCTCCCTCCCTCTGCCTCCCATAATTATTTTGTTCTCCCTTCTAAGTGGGATTGAAGAATCCCCACTTGGGCCCTCCATCTTGTTAAGCTTCTTATGATCTGTGAGTTGTATCCTGGGTATTCTGTACTTTTTGGCTAATATCCAGTTATCAGTGAGCACACTCAGGATGGTATTTTCTAGTTTCACTCATTTGCCTGAAAAATTCATAATGTCCTTGTTTTTAATAGATGAGTAGTATTCCATTGTGTAAATGAACTACATTATCTATATCCATTCCTCTCTTGAGGGACATCTGGGTTGCTTCCAGTTTCCACCTATTATGAATAAGGCTACTATGAAGAAAAAAGTCACATGATCATCTCTTTACATGCTGAAGAAGCCTTTGACAAAATCCAACACCCCTCCACATTAAAAGTCTTGGAGAGATTAGGAATTCGTGGCATAATAAAACATAATGAGCATAATAAAACATAATAATAATAAACATAATTAAAGCATTATACAGCAAACCAACAACCAACATCAAATTACATGGAGAGAAACTTGCAGCAATCCCACTAAAATCAGAGACAAGGCTGTCCACTCTCTCCTTATCTATTCAATATAGTACTTGAAGTTCCAGCTACATCAATAAGACAACAAAAGGAGACCAAAGTGATATAAATTGAAAAGATGTCAAGGTATCACTATTTACAGATGACATGATAATATATATAAGTGACCCTCAGAATTGTACCAGAGAACTCCTACAGCTGATAAACATCTTCAGCAAAGTGGCTGGATATAAAATTAACTCAAAGAAATCAGTAGCCTCCCTATACTCAAATGATAAATGGGCTGAGAAAGAAATTGGGGAAATAACACCCTTCACAATAGCCACAAATAATGTAAAATATCTTGGTGTAACTAACCAAGCAAGTGAAAGATCTGTATGACAAGAACTTCAAGTGTCTGAAAAAAGAAATTGAGGAAGACCTCAGAAGATGGAAAGATCTCCCATACTCATGGCTTGGTAGGATTAACATAGTGAAAATGGCCATCTTACAAAAAAATCTACAGATTCAATGCAATTACCATCAAAATTCTAACACAATTCTTTACTGACCTTTGCAGGGCAATTCTCAACTTCATATGGAGAAACAAACAAAAACAAAACCAAGACAGGATAGCCCAAAACAATCCTGAACAATAAAAGAATTTCTGGGAGAATCATCATCCCTGACCTAAAGCTGTACTACAGAGCAATAGTGATTAAAAACAAGACAAAACAAAAAGCCTGGCAGTGTACATGTAGAAGAAGAAAATTTGAACCGTATCTATCATCCTGTACAAATCTCAAGTCCAAGTGGATCAAGAATCTCCACATAACTCCCCAACACCGGGGCAGTGGTGGCGCATGCCTTTAATCCCAGCACTTGGGAGGCAGAAGCAGGCGGATTTCTGAGTTCGAGGCCAGCCTGGTCTACAGAGTGAGTTCCAGGACAGTCAGGGCTATACAGAGAAATCCTGTCTCGAAAAAACAAAAAAAAAAAATCTCCACATAAAACCAAATACACAGAATCAACTAGAAGAGAAGGTGGGGAAGAGCCTCGAACACGTGGGTTCAGAACACCAATGGCTCATACTCTAAGATCAAGAATTGACAAATGGGATCTCATAAAATTGCAAAGCTTCTGTAAGGCAAAGGACATTGTCAATAGGACAAAACAGCAACCAACAGATTGGGAAAAGATCTTTACCAACCCTACATCTGATAGAGGAATAATATCCGAAATATTTAAAGAACTCAAGAAGTTAGACTTCAAAACCACAAATACCCAGATTTAAAATTAGGGTACAGAATTAATCAGATAATTCTCAACAGAGGATTCTACAATGGCCAAGAAGCACTTTTAAAAATGTTCAACATCCTTAGTTATCAGGGAAATGCAAATTAAAACAGAGATTCCACGATATATCAATTAGAATGGCTAAAATCAAAAACTCAAGTGTTTTCTTTAAAGGCCAAGGATATTTCCCCATCACACTTTCATTTCTACTTGCATTCTCCCTTTCTGATTATAGATGCTCCAGAGTCTCTATGACCCATTTTTCTTCTGTTAGAGACTGTCCCGTCCAGTGGGCAAAGTTATTACAGGGTCCCTGAGTAGCCACCACCTGAAAGAGACATGGGTGGGAGAGAGAAACGAGACCAAGCAGTGAAGAACGACAGAGTCAGTCTAGCTGATGTCAAGATCTCATTTACCAGAGGCAAGGCTTGCAGTATATAAGCAAAATTAAAACAGGGAAGTAAAAACACCCATCCCCACCCAGTGTCCTTATTCAGGTTATCTATGGCTCGAGGCTGTTGCTTTTCTTCATCGTCGGAATGTTCACGTTCTGAGGAACATTCTGAGGTCGGGCTGTGACACTGTTGGAACTGTGAAGGTTGAGCCTTTTCTGGAAAGCCTCTGTCCTTTGGCTGACCCCAGCAGCCTAGGGGCCTCTGGTCCCCAACATCTCTCCCTTTCTTATTTTTAGGAAAATCTCAGTGGGGGGGGGGGGCAGAGGCCTGATCCCCGAAAGTGTATACTTTATAGGAGTATTGTACTGTCTCCCAACTCCCATCGTTGTGGGTGAATTGTGAGAGCAGACCCACTCCAGCACCTTTCTTCAGGGGGAGGATTTTGGTGCAAACCTCCATGCAATCAGGCATGCTCCTCAAGAGAGGCTTGGGTCTGAGGCGCCTCCCTGCAGTCACTGCTGGCACCCGCACTGAGAGAAGAGAGTTAGTTCCCCCACAGTCCTCGATACCACGGGACTGAGGGGTGTTCTGCTGAGGGGAAGTGAAGGGGATCCGTGATGTCAGGGCCAGAATGGTTTTCCCTTGGCTCCTCCATCTCCAGCCGTTGATAATGAATGGCGACTGTCTTCTTTGTGGCAGAGTCTACCTGTTGCTTAATGAAAGTAGTCAGTCGTCTGAATGCCCAAGGTCCAAAAGAAAGCAATAAAAGGAAACCGACTAACGGGCCTAATAGGCTGGGTAGCAGCGTTGTCAGCCATGGCGGCATGGAAAACCAATTCTTATACCAAGATTCTGCTTGCTCTCTACTCTTCTTCCTTTCCTCTAGATGTTTTTTTTAACAATGTCTATACTGTCTTGGACCAGACCAGTCTTATCTTTATAAAAGCAACATTCCTCATTAAGACCTGCGCAAAGCCCCCCTTCTCTTAAAAACAAAAGATCTAAACCTCTCCTGTTCTGGAGAACAACCTCAGAGAGAGACTGAACAGAATCCTTCAAATCTTGTAGCCCCTCTTTGGAGATGGGAAATATCTCGGAAATAGCCGCACTGAGAGCATGATATTGTTGCTGAGAAGTAACCATAGAGGCGATACCAGTGCCAGCCCAAGTAGCCGTGAGACCAAGGAGGACAGCGTCATGGGCTCTCTCCTTCTGCGAGGGGCAAAGTCAAACTCAATGGAAGAATGAATGAACAAACGGGGAACCAACCTAACAAGAATGCAATAATCAGCAGAATGTAATAAGGAAGCCACAACAACATATCGAGTTAAAACCCCCGAACAGGAAAAATAGGTGCCATTGGGAGCACCAACATATAAAAAAGAAGCATTAACCAATAAAGATTGATTGCAAACATCCTTCAAGGGGGAAGGCGATACAACCCGGGGAGAATGGAGGCATAATTCGGCCCCCACGTAGTGAGATAAAAAAAATATGGGATTCATTAACAAAAGTAAAATCAAGAAGGGTTGTATCATTAGTAAAAATGGGGGAATGAAACACAGCAATACCCTCATAGAAGGGAGGAAGGGGAGACACACAAATCCAACAATCTTCTTGCACAGAGCTATTAAAATTATCAAGCAAAATGGCTGTAGCCATTTTGGATAATCATGTCTACAGTGGAGGGACGAGAGGGAGGTAAGATAGCCTGAACGGCTGTGGGGGTATTGGGGGAAGAAACAGGGGGTATGGGAACATTGATTGGCAAATTCTTAGCAAGCAATGGAAAGATCACGACCGGCGTATTCTGCCTGGGTACTTCCTTCTTGAGCTGGATTTTAAAAGTGAGGCAGGAGTCTCTACCGGACATATAGGTACAAAGACCCCACTCAAAGCCCCTGGGAGCCCAAGGGGCCAGTTTTCCCTTATCTGTAAAGGAGATTTGAAGGGGATTGCACCAGGAGTTACATTGTGTATTATAGAGTTTGGGGCCAGAATAACTAGACTCCCCAAGGGGGAGGACACCCTCTTTACTGTGATATAATCCCAAGAGGATGATGGTTTCCAATAAGTATCACCGGTCATCTCACAATCCCAGGTGGCACAAAAATAGGAGGAACTATACCCACACTTGTAGGCGATGTCACGGGGCCGATGTCCCCAACAAGAGACATGTCCCCCAAATCCCAGGAGTCTCCAGGGGTCTGAGTTGACTCCTAGCCTCCTCCTGATATACTAATACTATTACATTTTGCAAGGGAAAATAGCCCTCCTATATTGCTTTATAGGAGAGGATTCTTACTACGTTTCCTTAGGTTGCCTTCACCCATTTGCAGACATACACAAAATGGTTGTGGATGCAGGATTTTATGCAGTTAGGCACACTGAGACTTAGCAATGGGGATATCAGGTTAGACACTAATGAAGGCAGATATACCTCTGTCAGCTTGATCCTCCCAGACATGGGTACAGAAACTATCAACCTGTGACCTTATAAAGTTTAAAGAGATTAAAAAGTGATGGGTTAAGATGAAGCATTCTGTCTCTTATAGCACCCTCAAAGGGAAGAAGATGCTCTCTGTTCCCATTCCTGACACATGATCCAGCAGATTATTCATTTGGACATCTCTAGGCAGATCGTAAAGAAGATAAGTCCTTTGCATCTAGTCAGATGTCATTGGACTGAACAGTGAGTTTTCTATCTAGTGTAAACCTCTGAATTCAGTTCAATAGCCAAGTAAATGCCATTTGGCCGTGAACAATATTGGTGTGAATTGTCACACACTGATTAAGCTCACTGAGAAGTTATTTCTGGAGATGGGATTTGACCCTTCTCTGAGCACATTTATCTCAAAATGTCTTCCCAGGCTTTATTCTAGGTCAGGCTGACCCCCTAACTGTGATGGTGCCCTTAAGAACAGTTAGGGGATGAATTATCTCAAGTAAAAGCTACTGTTGCTGTGTCATGACAAAAAAATGTTTGTAATAAATAGATGCTTATACATGCAGAAAGTAGTAACTCTATTCTAATAGTCAAAACAGGGATTTTCTTTCTGGGGAAGGCTGTAAACATAGATAAGGAAGGTTTGCTATGTACCCAATGCTTCTCTCTGATATTTGCTACTTGTGCTTAAAACCAGGAGTACAGCTAGAGAAAACCATTCTCTGGACTGTATAAACAAACAACCAAACAAAGGACAAAGAAACCTAGGGACAGTAACTGTGGAATCCAATTCTGGAAAGGCAAAAAGGAAGCAAGTCCAAGATCCCCTCTCAGTCCCTACTTGGGTCTTAGGGAAGAAAGCAAACAATATAAAGAGACATACAGATAAGATAGTCTAAATGGGAATGTAAAGTTTCTCAGGAAAAGGGCCAACTATGTCCGTCTCTGGTTAAGTATTCAGGAATGACACAAAGAGAGAGAAACATGTAGGCTGAGTTCTCAATGAATGCAGACTATTCTAACTTATCCTGTTCCTAAAACTGTCAAGCAATTGGGAATTTACAGAGCTAGGTAACCCATCTAAATGACTTCTTAAAGCAACTCAGCAATGTCCCTGGTCCTCTCTGGTATAGGAACTGGAGGACTGTTCCTCTTTCCAAGGATTCGAATTGACAATTACTTGGGCCCCTCCTTTCTTACTATAGACACAACCCTGAATTGCCCTTTATGTAATTGAAAATAAGGAGATTTCTCCAAGAATTCTAACCCAAACAATAGTAGAAATCCTTCCAGTGGGATACCTCAGCAAGGAACTACATTCATGGTTAAGGAAGGGTCAGAATGAAATGCCTGTGAGCAATGCAGCCCTCAACTTCTCATTCCTGAGACAGATTAACTCTGGGGAAACCCCTGACTGCATATGTTACCCATGACAGTTGGAGAATACTTAGCTCCAAGGGACAGTTATGACCATCAGAGAGCCAGGTGACAAGCTATCAGGCTCTCCTATTAGAAGGGCCTAAATTGACACTAAAGACCTGCCCCTCTCTCAAACCCTGCTATTTACTTCCCTGATGGGGCAAATCTTTAACACTCATGTTATGAGACCTTGCTAAAAAATCTTTAGTGTGACACCTGCTCTTAGAAATCAACCCTTGAAAACTACCAATGTTCAATTTGTTACTGATGGAAGTTCAACTGAAAGAATGGAACTAAAAAGATGATGTATAGTGGTAACCAAATTTGAGATTCTTGAGCCTAACCCTGTCCAAGCTAGCACTGGTAGACTTTATCATTTTTTTTTCAGTCTTGCAGTACTTTATAATACAGAACAAGGGTCAGATAAATACATGAATGAAGATGTAGTAGTGCAAAATCAGAGATCCTCAAGAAACTGTTCAGAGCTCTTCTTATTTCTCCATGGTAATGGGTCAGGCTGGTCGATGAATCCTGATACTTTTTGTAAGCTGCCATTTCATTTGAAAGTGTTTTATGTGATGCACATCCTAAAGACATGATACTAACGTAGCAAGTACACTATGGTAGGAGCTGGATTCTGTGCCTATTCTGAGCTTTTCTGTGATTCTGCACACTTGGTAATCTTGATCCATGGAGGACTAGTTCCTAAAGCAGTAGGTGCCCATTCTTGAGGACGATCCATTGGTTAAATGCGAAGATGCTGACTGTCAGAGACCAGTTAACAAGACAGCTCACAGTGGTGTTGCAGCTCCAGGGTGCAAGAAATATGTAATTAGAATGATATATGTGCAATGGGAATGGGGGGGCAGGTGGGGGCACATCCTCATAGAAGCAGCAGGAGGGTTGATGGGATAGGGAGTTCCTGGGGGGGATGGGGTAAGGGAATAACATCTGAAATGTAAATAAAATATCCAATAAAAAATTAAATTCTCATTTAGCAAAGACAAATGTGACACTGGACTCTGCTTTTCAACACACACCTTGAGCTTATGGTCCTTGATAGGGTCAGTAGGATTTGCCTCCTAGACTTTATCATCTTAAACAGGGCTTTGACCCCTAGGAAAGGAAAATGAGTAAATACTTATACAAACTCCAAATATGCATACTAGATGCTGTATGCTGCCTTCTGGAAGGAGGCAGATTACTGACCACTTTAGAGACATCTGTCAAACACTCTAAGGAGATCTTGGACTTGTTAGATATGGTCCTGCTTGCCCAGGATACTGCAATCATACACTGACGAAGGCACCTGATGGGAGAATATCCACTAATATGGGATGTAGCAGATACTGCTTTCAAGGCTGTAGCACATAGAAGGAATATGTCGCCTTTTGTTGGAAAACTCTCTTTTAGCCCCTGAAAGGTTCCATTATACTTTCTCTCCAAGAAAGAGTAGGCCTAAGGACAAGGTTGGAACCTGGATCACCATGAATGGTAGGTCATCAAAAATGATTGTCTATGGCAACTTTAGTCCCTATATGGAAAAAATGTTAAAGTCGTCCATCAAATGTGTCACATAGGAAGAAGAAAGTTCATTTTATTAAAAGGATGTTTATATATACAGAGAGAAATATCAGAAGCTATCATCCAGCTGACTAAGTCTGTTATTAACTCAAAAGACTTATCCTTATAGTGATCACCTTTCTCTTTCTGGCATGCATATGCCGGATCCAAGCCCAGGAAATTACCTGCTGTTCTGAGAGAACCCAGGAAATTACCTGCTGTTCTAGAAAGACTAGTCAGTTACAAGGTTAAGAAAGGACATTCACAGGTCTCAGGTCCCAGGAACTTTTTTTTTTCTGGTTTTTCGAGACAGGGTTTCTCTGTGTAGCCCTGGCTGTCCTGGAACTCACTCTGTAGACCAGGCTGGCCTCAAACTCAGAAATCCACCTGCCTCTGCCTCCCAAGTGCTGGGACTAAAGGCGTGCGCCACCACCGCCGGCAGGTCCCAGGAACTTAAAGAACTGTCTGGCATTTCCTTGGGAGTTGGTTATGACAATGAGATGGTCTAGGGCAATAAGGATATGATAGTGGACTGGACTTAGACAATAAGGACTCAGTAGTAGGATAGCCCTAAGCAATGACCCTCGCCCAAACTTTCTGGTTTGCTGTGTCCTTATAACCTGCCCCCAAAATTAAAAGTTTCAGAGCTTGATCAGAACCCCAGACTTGCTCTCATTCTTTGTGTCTCTTGTCCTTTCATTCTTTCACCACTTTCCCTAAAGTCTCGTCGAATCCCCACAGGCCAGGATATGCATAGGCAAGGAAAATAGCCAGGGAACTATCAGCAGATAGATTTTACCCATTTGTCATGGGGACCTAAAACCCATGTTCAACTAGTATGGGTAGACACCTTTAAAAAAACACTTTTTTTTAATTTAAAGTACATTGACGTTTTGCCTGCATGTGTGTCTGTATGAGGGTGAGACCCCCTGGAACAGGAGTTACAGACAGTTGAGAGCTGCCATGTGGGTTCTGGGAATTGAACCGGGGTCCTCTGGACAAGCAGTCAATGCTATTAACCTCTGAGCCAGTTCTCCCGACCTATGGGTGGACACCTTCACTGGATGAGTTGAAGCCTTCCCTTACAAAACAGAAAAGGTAAAGAAGGTGACAAAGTCTGACTTAAATGAAATAATTTGCTGGGCGGTGGTGGTGCACGCCTTTAGTCCCAGCACTTGGGAGGCAGAGGCAGGTGGATTTCTGAGTTCGAGGCCATCCTGGTCTACAGAGTGAGTTCCAGGACAGCCAAGGCTACACAGAGAAACCCTGTCTCAAAAAACCAAAAAAAAAAAAAAATAATAATAATAATTCTTAAGTCTACAATACGTAGAAACATATAGAGTGACAATGAATAAAAATCACCAGGAGTCACCAGGAGTCTCTTGAACCCTACGGATACAACTGAACCTCCTTTGTGCCTGGCATCCTTAGTCTTTTGGGAAAATAGAGAATGGTCTACTCAAAACACACCTTACTCAATTAATGCAAGCAGTTCAAATAGCTTGGACAAAACTGTTGCCTTTAGCTTCGGTGTGCTTAAGGAGTACTCAGTCTATTAGGTTTGAGAGTTTGTATGCCAAACCTTTTCTTTCAGGAAACCTACTGCACTACCCAGCTGATATCCCACATTTAACCAGTTCTAGGACATTTTTTAGGGCTTATATAGGGAGCCCTTGAAGGGAGAGAGATGGATTGTTTCCCATTCTGTCCTGGAGAAAGTTCTCAAGGAGACACTTTCTTTGAGGCCAAGCTGGGTGAGTCTTAATCTTGTCTTTCTGTCTATATCTACATCCATCAAGGTAGGTGGTGTGGATTTTCTGACTAACATGAAACAGGAAGTACCCTGAACCTGTATAAAGGGGGGGGTCATCTATTATGCTCTCTTATCATAACCTGAGCCTAGAAGAAAGTATTCCTCTCAATATTTCCCTGATGAATTTTTGTGGCCGGGCAGTGGTGGCGCACGCCTTTAGTCCCAGCACTTGGGAGGCAGAGGCAGGAGGATTTCTGAGTTTGAGGCCAGCCTGGTCTACAGAGTGAGTTCCAGGACAGCCAGGGCTACACAGAGAAACCCTGTCTAAAAAAACCAAAAAAAAAAAAAAAAAAAAAAAAAGGAATACAGAATGGATTTTCTAGGAATATGCCTCTACCACTTCTTCAGAGAGATTGCATGTAAGCCAACAAGGTCTGGGCTTGAATATTTTAATTTGGATGGAATCTGAAATGTCCATGGGCCAATGCCCCAAGTCTCCCGAATGCAGAGGCAAAGTCTGCTTATTTACCACTTACAGTACATCTTCTTTCTGGAAAGTAACATGACACCTTCTAAATGCCCATGTTCCCTAACTAAGTGAAATGATTAAGGACCCAGTGGTCAGACTCACAGGATTAGGTATAATTATCAGCCAGAGTACCCATTTTGAACCCATGGGATATTGCCAGGAAGTTTTACAAAACAGAACCCAATGGGATTATAGTTCCCTCCTAGATTGAGTTAGAGAGTGATATCTGGTTTAGCCAGAGAGAATGGGACCTTGACTTTATCCAGACTTGACCTCTGATCTCTACTCCCATCCTAGAGTACATTTGATATACTGGAAGAGGCATTTGCTGTTGGGAGGAAATAACAGACAGCACAGTTATTCTCACAGATCTTCTGTGTGAACTTTCTAGGCATCACCTCTGTATTACAAGGCTCTGGTGTACAGTTTAGCCTGTTACACAGAGCTCATCTTTCTGAATAAAATTTAAATTACTAAATTAAAGAGTTCTCTTCATTAGCCTTGTCTCTTAGTGTTTCCCATGAGGCGATGGTGATAGAAGAGACACAGTAGCTGACTTCTAAACTAGAATTGACATTTGTCTTAGTTAGGGTTTTATTGCTGTGAAGATACTGAGTCACCAAGGAAACTCTCATAAGAAAAAAATTTTTAATTAGGGCTGGCTTACAGTTCAGAGGTTTAGTCCATTATCATCATGGTGGGAAGCATGGGGTGGAGGGGGAAGGAGACAGTCGTGGTGCTAAGAGTTCTACATCTGGATCAGCAAGCAACAAGAAGACACAGTTACTCTCACTAGGCCTGGCTTGAGTATTTTAGAACTCAAAGCCCATCTTCAGTGACACACTTCCCCCAACAATGCCACACCTACTCCAACAAGGCCAAATCTCCTAATAGTGCCACTAATACTGCCCTATGAACCTATGGGAGCCATTTTTATTCAAACCACCACATTCCACTCTCTGGCCCCCACAGGTTTGTAGCAATATCGGAATGCAAAATGCCTTCAATCCGACTTCAAAAGGCCCAGTGATAATTTGTATATGCTCAACCCTGGGAGTGGCACTATTGGAGTAGGTGTGGCCTTGTTGGAGTAGGTGTGTCACTGTTGGCTTTTAGACCCTCATTCTACATGCCTGGAAGCCAGTCTACCACTAGCAGCCTTCAGATGAAGATGTAGAACTCTCAGCTCCTACTGCACCATGCCTGCCTAGATGCTGCCATACTTCTGCCTTGATGATAATGGACTGAACCTCTGAACCTGTAAGCCGACTCCAATTAAATGGTGTCCTTGTAAGAATTGGTCATGGTGTCTGTTCACAGCAATGAAACCTTAACTAAGAAACACCCTAAAACACCCCTCTTAGCAGGACATAGTCAGAGCAGTTATCACTCCCATCCCTACAGCAGTTAGGTGTCTGAAAGGGAGTACTGAAGAGAAGCCAGTAGAACTTGGGCTTATCTGGGGAACAAGATCTGGCTCCTTTAAAAAAAAAAAAATTACTCCTTGTTCCAGGGATTGTTCTACCCCTGCGAGACTACAAACGCTACAAAACGGTGGTCAGGGAGAAAAGAGCCTAAGCAAGGAAGACTATGCAGGACAGAACCAATAAAAGAAGAAAGGAAGTCTGAGCAGAGAACACCGCAAATATCCTATAAAATGTCCAATACAGAGGCCCCTGGCAGACTTCTACCTCTGGAGCCCCTCATATTTCCTTGAGCTATTTATTCTAATAAAGTCTGACATTTCATGTTTCTCTCTGAGGCTGGTATTCCATTGTTGCCGGTCAACCTGTAACTTTGTGTCAGGAACCTTCAGAATCTCTAGTTCACTCTAGGAGGTTGATGCTTTGCCTTCCTGCTTCAGATCTATAGCTGTAACTTTGTGTCTGGGACCCATGGGGTCTCTACATTAAGTCTAGGGGGTGTCCCAGTTGAGTTCCTGCTTAAGATCTTTAACCATTATTCTGTGTCCTGGAGCCTCACGATCTCTCCTCTCCCTCTCAGGTGAGTTGGGAGTGCTTTAGCATTCTACCTCAGGATCCATAAGCATTACTTTGTGTCTTGGACCGCTTAAGATCTCTACTTTCACTCTCTGGCCTCAGATCTTCAAGATGTTAAGCATCTGTCAGTGGCCTCTCACTCTCAAACTGACACTTCCGTTTCCTGCCTGAGTGGGTCATCTTTCCAAGATGTACAGTTTTTGTCTGTTCCAAGGAATGAATTCAGCAATAAGCCTAGATGACAAACACTGACTCAGGAAGGAGTTGGGTTGTTCAGTTATTTGGTTTGGCTGTGTCTTATTGTTTAGGGGGGCTTGCTTTTTGAGATAACTTCTTACTATAGATCTTCCTGCCTTGGCCTCAACGGTGGTGAGATTACAAATCTATGTCAATATGCACAGCTTACTTTTGAGTTATTTTTATATTTTTTGTTTAAAGTAGTCAATATTTTTACACTTAGATTCAGATTTTCTGTTATACTTGTTAATATATCTTCACATTTTGTTAAGCTTTAAAAATGTAAAATGTTTCATAAATCTGTTTATCATCTTAGTCAAAACTAATCTTCTTTTATCATTCTAATTTTAATATATGTGCTGCTAAAGCAAGTGCTGTTGTTAATCTTTTAAACTTTCTACATATTCAATCTTGTTGCTTGCAAATAAAAGTTTATTTTCCTTCCTTCTCAAATCATTTTGAATTGTTCTTTTTTTAAAGTGGATAAATTTGCATATGCCATATTAAATGCAGATAATGGAAGTAATGAAAATAAACATGCCTCCTTAAGAAGATAAACAGACACAACATAGTAAGAAAATATTTATAGTCATTAAGTCTCATGTCTTCTCTTTCTTAAAATGAATATACTAAGGATTGGTACTCTATTTTTCTACATTCATACATATGTTCACATGTTCATTAATATATGAAAATGTGTGCATATTTACCCATAAACACATATGTACACACACACACATATACACATACTGCTGTATCTTATCCACCCAGTATCTAAGCACATAGAAAGAGACATGTTAGAGTGTAAATGAGAGTTCTCCTTTAATGAAAGCATTTCTCTGACTACTTTTTTTTTTTTTTTTGGTTTTTCGAGACAGGGTCTCTCTGTGTAGCCCTGGCTGTCCTGGAACTCACCCTGTAGACCAGGCTGGCCTCGAACTCAGAAATCTGCCTGCCTCTGCCTCCCAAGGGCTGGGACTAAAGGCGTGCGCCACCACCGCCCAGCTCTGACTACATTTCTTAAGCTATAGTCTGCATGCTGAATTGAGGGCAGAGTAAGAAAGCCAACTAGGCTGACAAGCTTGGGAGTGAAATTTTGGAGGGTCTGGCTGAACACTTCTACTACTTTTTCTCCCTTGACCTCAAAAAGAACAAGAGAGCATCTTTGCCATTGCAGCCTCCTAAGAAAGGAAAGCTAACGTCATATTGCCTCTTAGGATTAGGAGTTGAGTGCACTCAGAATCCTGCAGCAACTGGCAGGATTAAACCCATCCACAATAATGGCATGAGCCCTACCAAAGTCCTTGAGAGAAGATATTTTAGGAAGTTTTCTATTGCTGTGAAGAGACACCATGATCACTGCAACTCTTAAAAAGAAAAATATTTAATTGAAGCTGGCTTAGAGTGTCAGAGATTTAGTCCATTATCATCACAGTGGGAAGATGACAACATTCAGGTGCAATGCTGGAGAAGTCGAGAGTTCTACATCCGGATTGACAGGCAGCAGAGAGAGAGTGACATTGGGCCTGGCTTGAGCATTTGAAACCTCAAAGCTACCACTCCCCCCCCACACACACACACCCCTGGCAAACTTCTTCCAACAAGCCCACACCCATGCTAGCAAGACCACTCCTTTTAATCCTTCATAACTAGTTCCACCTCCTAATGACTAAGCATTAAGATATATGAGCTTATAGGTGCTACTCTTATTCAAACTACCACAGAAAGCCAATCTGCTTTCTTATTTTGATTCTTTTATCTGACAAAGTATGACAGGGTAAGACATTGTAGAAGTTCCTACATCTTATATTCTTTCTGAGAACATTTTAGGTTTGACCAGAATTTGATCTCTTTGATGAGAAGCCCTGTGTAAAATACTTAACTCTATTCTAGGAACCCAAGGTCAAGATTCCCATGTTAGCTTATCTTAGCTTCTGCTAAACTGCTTGATTTTTTCAAACCTCCAGATGACTGCTTATTTCAGCTTTTGTTAAATTGACTTTTTGTATAGACATCCTCCTCCAGATAACTGTTTATCTTAGATTATATTAAACTGTTTGTTTGATTCCTAGTACAGAGGACCTCCACTATCAGCTAACTGCTTATCATACCATCTGTTACACAGCTTGCCTGCACAAACCTACCCATGCAGCTATCAAGATAACCAGATGTGGTTTTTGTCTTCAAATAATCTAAATACCTAGAGCTATACTTGAGTTCCAAATTCCTAAGTATAGTTCCAGCCTGCTGGAATAAAGACTTTTATTGGCTATAAAGTATGTCTGAGTGGCCATCTCTAGTGGGTTCCCTACAAAAGTTGTGAATATGTCCAGCAACTTGAAGAAGAAGAATTTTTGGAAACATCAGCACTGTGGAAACAGGAAGTCCATGCTACAAACCCTGCTCTTAATCAGCCCTTGAATTGCCTTCCTGTCATTAACATATCTATAGAAAATCATGGAGTTGGCCTAGTCTAACTGCCCTGAGAGACGTGTGTCATAGGTTTTTCAGGTTAGAGTTCGTGACACCTGAAGCTCTTTGTGCCTTTCAGTTCTTAAGAAACCAAGACACTCTCTCAAGGCAGTGAACAAATTCATGTTGACTCAATTTCTCTGTGTTCCCTAAAAGTCAATAATGCATACAGTAATTTGACAGCACAATTGGTCTTTTTTGTTTTGTTTCGTTTTTTCCAGACAGGGTTTCTCTGTGTAGCTCTGGCTGTCCTGGAACTCAGTCTGTAGACCAGATTTCGAACTCAGAAATCCACCTGCCTCTGCCTCCCAAGTGCTGATATTAAAGGTGTGCGCCACCACCGCCTGGCAGCACAATTGGTCTTAGATATTAATCTTGTATCTCCTGTAGAGCTTATAAATGTCATTGTATCCCAGCAACTACAAGTGTATCATCCTAGGAACCTCCATTGTATTCTGTTTCTCATAAGGAAAAGTCTGATGGCTTGAAATAAACTTGTCACAGCCTCCTTCTAGTGTGACCCCTACAATCTGTAACTGATAAATGACATTCCCATTTCATTTCACAGGGATCTAAAATGAGGGAGTTTAAGAAAGAGAAAAAGAAAAATTGAGGTGAGGAATTCCTGGATTTTGGAATACTAAGACAGGAGATTAATTCACTGGAGGTAAAAAGGGAGCAGGTAGGGTTGAGGAAGTGACATTTGTTTGCAGAATTTCTGCAAATTTTGTTGTTGGAGGAAGGAGTTAAAGCAGGATACCATCAGTTAATGAAGTTCCTGGAGTTTATTAGCAACTCTGCCTTCTTTCCCTGAAGAGGGATCTCTGGATTCCAGAGCTTGGTCCCAGTTAGGAAGAACACTTCAGGAAGAATTAGATACAAGGGAACCCAAGAAAATTCCTAGTGATGTTTTTCAGCTTTTGAAAAAAAAAAAAAACAGGCTGGAGAGATGGCTCAGTGGTTAAGAGCACTGACTGCTCTTTTATAGAGGTCCTGAGTTCAATTCCCAGCAACCACTTTTGATGCCCTGATGCCCTTTTCTAGTGTATCTGAAGACAGCTACAGAGTACTCACATAAATAAAATAAATCTGTTTTAAAAAGAGAGAAAGAAAGAAAGAAAGAAAGAAAGAAACCAGTAATAAAAATAACACAGTTAAAATTAAAAATGAAAGTGATAAAAAAAAGTGGAACTAGAGCTGGAAATAGAAGAAAAATTAAAACTTAAAGATATATTGTCTATGGGAGGCAGAGGCAGGTGGTTTTCTGAGTTCGAGGCCAGCCTGGTCTACAGAGTTCCAGGATATCCAGGGCTACACAGAGAAACCCTGTCTCGAAAAACCAAAAAAAAAAAAAAAAAAAAAAAAAAGAGAGAGAGAGAGAGAGAGAGAGAGAGATTGTCTAGTGTCTCTCTATGATAAAGTTGACTGTCCTCCTCCTCATCCTTGTGCTAATTTGTTTACCTCCACTGCCCTCTAGCTCCAATTTCTTCCTCTCCTAACCCCTATCTATCATGTACAGTTCCTGATAGCATGAACACTTCTTTTTCTGCTTTACTTCATCTCTTACTGAAGTTATTAAAGACATTTCTCATTTCCAGGTAAGAGAATTAACTCCTTCTAAGTCAGGCCTCTGGTGCAAGAAGCTCTGCATCATGCCCAGGAGATGGAGAAGAGGGGAAAGAATTTTCTCTTTTTCTAGTAAGTGAAACATCCAATCCTAATAACCCAGGGCAAAGAGTTAGAAATAACATACCTCTTAAGGATCTTAAGCAGGTTTGTGCTCAAAGTGGGCCAACTGTTTCTTCTATATTGTCTCTCCTTTATTCTACTTCTGGGGCTGCTTTTGTTCTGTCTGACTGAAAGTTCTCGGCAAAAGCTTGTCTTACTGCGGATGAATATTTACTATAAATGTCTGATTATTCAGGAAAATATCAGAACCAAGGTATGAAACCAATAAAACAATGTGTCCATAATTTGAAATGTTCACAAGAGAGATGTGGATATTGATGCTCAATGACATATTATACATCCTCCTGAGGGTCACAGACAAATGTGTTGGCACTGCAAGCACGGAGTTAGATACCAGATTCTGAAAGAAAAATTGAGAAACTTTCTACAATTGCACAGGAACCTGTTGAGCCATATCAAGTGTGTTTCTTGTCTTTTTTTTTTTTTTTTTTTTTTTGGTTTTTACTCTGTAGACCAGGCTAGCCTCGAACTCAGAAATCTGCCTGCCTCTGCCTCTGCCTCCCAAGTGCTGGGATTAAAGGCATACGCCACCACTGCCCGGAGAGATTTATTTATTTATTTATTTATTTATTTATTTATTTATTTAATGTATATAAGTACACTGTTGCTCTCTTAGACATGCAGAAGAGGGCACTGGATCTCATGCCAGATGGTTGTGAGCCACCATGTGGTTGCTGGGAACTGAACTCAGGACCTCTGGAAAAGCAGTCAGTGCTCTGAACCACTGAGCCATCTCTCTATCAGCTGTTTTCTGTCTTTTACAGGCAATCAGTCACATGATGCTTGATAGAGAGGTGGGAATGATTTTTGTCAAGAAACTGGCATGTGAATACCCAAGATACAATTCACAGATCATATAAAGCTCATGAAGGAAGGCCAAAATGTGGATTCTTCAGTCCTTCTTAAAAGAGGGGACAAAATACTCATGGAAGGTAAAGGGTGGAAGGGACTTGGGAGGAAGAGAGGAGATGGAAGAGGAAAAAGGGGGGGCAGGATCAGGTATGAGAGGATGATATACAGAGGGTCAGGAAATTGAACAGAGGTGTGTAGCAATGGGAAATGGGGAACAGGGGTTAGCCATCAGCAAGTCCTAAATGCTAGGAAAGCAAGAGGCTCCCAGGACCCCACGGGGATGATATTAGCTGAAATACCCCACAAATGGGGAGGGAGAACTTGGGAGATCATATGCAGAGGTTAGGTATGGCCCCCGGTTGAGGGTGTAGTCACCCACCCATCTCCAACACCCATTTAAAATTTTAACCCAAAATTGCTCCTGTCTAAAGGAAATACAGGGACAAAGAGTGGAGCAGAGACTGAAGGAAAGACCATCCAGAGACTGTTCCACCTAGGGATCCATCCCACATGCAGACACCAAACCCAGACACTATTGTGGATTCCAAGAAGTGCTTGCTGACAGGAGCCTGATATCCTGTCTAAGGACTGAAGGAGCTGAAGGGGTTTGCAACCCATAGGAAGAACAACAATATCAACCAACCAGACCCTCCAGAGCTCCCAGGGACTAAACCACCAATCCAAGAGCACACATGGAGGGACTCGTGGCTCTAGCTGCATATGTAGCAGAGGATGGCCTTGTCGGGCATCAATGGGAGGGGAGGCCCTTGGTCCTGTGAAGGTTTGATGCCCCAGTGTAGGAAAATGCCAGGGCGGGGAGGCAGGTGGGTAGGAAAACACCCTCATGGAAGCAGAGGGAGGAGGATGAGATAAGGGGTTTGGGGGGGGGGGGAAACCAGGAAAGGGGATAACATTTGAAATGTAAATAAAGAAAATATCCTGGGCTAGAGAGATGGCTCAGTGGTTAAGAGCACTGATTGCTCTTCCAGAGGTCCTGAGTTCAATTCCCAGCAACCACAAGGTGGCTCACAACCATCTGTAATGGGATCTGATGTCCTCTTCTGGTGTGTCTGAAGAAAGTAATGATATACTCATGTGCATTAAATAAATAAATAAATAAATAAATAAATAAATAAATAAATATAAAAAAAGAAAAAGAAAATATAGGAAATGAAACAGG
Source organism: Rhabdomys pumilio (assembly GCA_030674055.1). Taxonomy (NCBI): domain Eukaryota; kingdom Metazoa; phylum Chordata; class Mammalia; order Rodentia; family Muridae; genus Rhabdomys; species Rhabdomys pumilio. Next base: position 67,205,945 of record JANHMN010000005.1, on the reverse strand, counting down.
AACCTCAGAGGCAACCCTCACCAACAGAATACAAGATATGGAAGAGAGTATCTCAAGAATTGAAGAAATAGATACTTGGGTCAAAGAATCTAAGCAAATCACCGGGCGGTGGTGGCACACGCCTTTAATCCCAGCACTTGGGAGGCAGAGGCAGGTGGATTTCTGAGTTCGAGGCCAGCTTGGTCTACAGAGTGAGTTCCAGGACAGCCAGGGCTACACAGAGCACAGAGAGACCCTGTCTCAAAAAAAACCAAAAAACCAAAAAACAAAAAACAAAAAACAAAAAACAAAAAAAAAAAAAAAAAAAAAGAATCTAAGCAAATCTTAGCACAAAACATCCAGAAAACCTGGAACACTATGAAAAGACCAAATCTAGGACTAATAGGAATAGAAGAAGGGGAAGAAATCCAGATTGACAATACATAAAACATTATCAACAAAATCATAGAAGAAAAATTACTTAACCTAAAAATAGGGATACCTATCAAGGTGCAAGAAGCACACTGAATACCAAATAGAGTGGCCCGGAAAAGGAAGTGCCCCTGCTACATAATAATCAAAACACCAAAACACAGAAAAAGAATATTAAAAGCTTCAAAGCTTCAAGGGAAAAAGAACAAGTAATATGGAAAGTCAGAGCTGCTTGAATGCCGCCGCCCCGCCCCCACCCCACCCCAAGGAAACTGCAACCCAAGGTTAACTATACCCATAAAAACAGAGAAAATAATCTCACACCAGCAAATCCAAAATGAGGGAAGCACACACTGACACACACACAAACACATCCACCACCAACAAAAACAAAAGCAAGAATTAATAATCATTGGTCATTGATATCTTTCAGTATCAATGCACTCAATTCCTAATAAAAACACACAAGCTAACAATTGATGCAAAAACAAGATCAATCCTTCTGCTTCGTACAAGAATACATGTCAACATCAAAGATAGACATTACCTCAGAGTAAAGAGTTAAAAAAAAATACAGATAGGTCATCTAGCCAAAAACTATACATAGAAATACTGAAGCTAACAGATCTTATCAAACAAATGGACTTAACACATAGCTATAGAATATTTCACCCAAACAGAAAAGAATATACCTTCTTCTAAACATCATAATGGAACTTTCTCCAAAACTGACTACATACTCATCATAAAGCAAGTCTCAATAGATATGAGAACATTGAAATAACCCTCTGCGTCCTATCAGAGACTACCATGGATTAAAGCTGGATTTCAACAACAGAAAGCCCACATATTCATGGAAACTGAACAACTCTCTCCTCAGTGATAACCTTGTCAGGGAAGAAATAAAGAACAAAATTAAAGACTCTGGAATCTAATGAAAATGATGACACATCATACCCAAACTTATAGGACACAATGAAAGCAGTACTAAGAGGAAAGTTCACAACACTAAGTGCCTTAATAAAGAAACTGGAGAGAGCATACACTAACAACTTGACAGCACACCTGAAAGCTCTAGAACAAAAAGAAGCAAACACACCCAAGAGGAGTAGACAATAGGAAATAATCATACTCAGGGCTGAAATCAACCAAGTAGAAACAAAGAAAACAATACACAGAATCAACGAAACAAAGAGTTGGTTCTTTGAAACATCAACAAGATAGACAAACCCTTATCCAAACTAATTAAAAACTGAGAGACTACCCAAATTAACAAAATCATAAATGAAAGTGGTAAAGAACAGACAATGTGAAAATTGAAAGAATCATTAGGTCATACTTTAAAAATCTATACTCCATAAAATTGGAAAATCTAAAAGAAATGGATAATTTTCACAATTGATACCCCTTATCAAAGTTAAATCAAGATCAGATAAACAGTTTAAATAAACTTATAACCCTAAGGAAATAGAAGCAGTTATTAAAAGTCTCCCAAACAAAATAAAAGCCCAGGTCAAATGGTTTTAGTACAGAATTGTTAGCATGTCATTGTGCACTGTGTAAAGATTACCCTTGTATTATTCAAATGCTGATTTCTGTCTCCACATTTGGTTGCAATCTGAACATGGCGTTGTAATGCTTATTCTAGTATCTCCCATCTCAATGTTATATTTACATTGCTCCCCATTTATTCTCTAATTTGTCAATAAAAGCTGATCAGCCAATGGCTGAGCAAAGGGGAAAATAAGACTGGACTTCCAATTCCAGCCAGGGGAATAGGAGAGAGACAGAGAAGAAGAGAGGATTCAGCCCAGTCATGAGGTGAAGGACCACGAGACACTATGAAAAGACAAATGGAGCAGAGAGAGTCAGATCAATACTAAAACACATGTATCTAAGAAATTTTGGCTGGGAAGTAGCAAGGTCAATTTAGAGGATTAGAATAGAATATTGTGCCATAAAGCTTGTTTAACAAAAATATACTCTGCCTAGATTATTTGGCAGCTAGTCTGGTTAGAGAAAAGAACAGCACTATTAAAGTCTGATATAGCTGTCTTCTGAGAGGCTCTGCTAGAGCCTAATGAGATGGATGTGGATGCTTGTAGCCAACTATCGGACTGAGCACAGAGACACCACTGGAGGAGTTAGGGGAAGGACTGAAGGAGCTGAAGGGGTTTGCAACCCCATAGGAAGAACAACAATATCAACCAACCAGACCCCCCCCCAGAGCTCCCAAGGACTAAACCACCAACCAAAGAGTACACATGGAGGGACCCATGGCTTCAGCTGCATATGTAGCTGAGGATCTGCCTGCCTCTGCCTCACAAGTTCTGTGATTAAAGGTGTGTGCCACCATGCCCTCCTTTAAAAACATTTTTTTTTAATTTTGCATCAGGAAAATTTTTAGTACTAGGGCAGGAAGTAGCCGTATTTGTGAAAATATCACAAGGATGGTACTAGTCTAATTGGTGATAGTGTTTCCCTCTGAAACGTCTTTAACTAGGCTTCCATAGTCCACATTTCTCTCAGCTCAACTGTCCTCCAAGCTCCTACTAGAATGGCATGTTAATCCCTGCTTCCAGCATTCAACCACTTTCCTAGTACAAAGTCCCAAATTCCACATTCCTCCAATAAGCAGCATAGTCAATCCTGTCAACAGCAGTCGCCCACTCCCTGGTACCAACTCCCTTAATTTTCTATTACTGTGATAAGACACCATGACCAGAGCAACTTATAGAATAAGGGGTTTATTTGGACTTATCCTTCCAGGTCCATCAAGGCAGGAACGGGTGGCAGAGGTAGCAGACTTAGTGGCGGGAACAGTTGAGAGCTCACATCTCAAGCCACAAGCAGGAAGCAAGAGAGCAAATGTGAAATGGCACGTAGGCTTTAAAGCTCAAAGCCCACCTTCAGTGACTTACTTCCTCCAAAAATGTCACAGCCCCTAAGCCTATTCAACCAGGGCTACCAACTGGGGATAAAGTATTAAAATAGGTAACCCTATGGGGGCATTCTCATTCAAACTACCACACTATCTCCCAGTCTCTCTCTCTCTCTCTCTTTTTTTTTTTTTGGTTTTTCGAGACAGGGCTTCTCTGTGTAGCCCTGGCTGTCCTGGAACTCACTCTGTAGACCAGGCTGGCCTCGAACTCAGAGATCCGCCTGCCTCTGCCTCCCAAGTGCTGGGACTAAAGGTGTGCGCCACCGCCCAGCTCTCCCAGTTTCTTGAACTTTTAATCTTATCCTTTCTGACAAATGTGTGATAAACCCAATGGTAAGCAAGTACCCTCATTAAGCTATTTCCTCCATTCATTTGATCTTTATATATATTCTCTTGAGGTGAATGATATTGAAGAAAGCTTTTGACACGTTTATTATCCATTATAACTTCTGAACACTATTAATCAAAACAAAAATATATTTTTTAGTGTTTTTGAGACAAGGTTTCATATAACCCAGGGTGGCTTCAAACTTGGTATATTGTTACAGATAACCTTGAACTCCCAGTCCTCCTGCCAAATGGAAAATAACAGGCAGATACCACGTGTAATTTCCAAATTCAAAAGAGAAGAAAGGGGGAATTGGAAATGTGTTCTGTGAAAGAGAAGGCCTTGAGGGTGCACCAGGAGCAAGAGCACTGACGGGACCCATTCATATAATGGCTCAATGTGTTTCAGTCAACAGTGAACACTCAGTGTTTTATAAACTTTATTGTTATCTGTTATTCTGTTCACTCATAAACATAGCTTCAAGATATGAGACATGAATTTTCATATAAAAATTATCCAAAGAGAGGCCTCCCCTTTTCTGAGGATTAAGGGAGGAGAGGTAGATGGAGAGGAAAGGAGGTGAAGGGAAAGACTAGGAGAGGAGAGAGAGGAAGCTGCAACAGGATGTAAAGTTAATTAATTAATTAATTAATTTAGTTAAAGAACTAATTAATTTTTAAAAATCATCCAAAGAGCTCAGAAGCTAGCTCAGTGGGTAAAGTGCTCACTGTAGAAGCATGAGGAGCTGACTTCACATCCCCAGCACTCACATAAAAAGCTAAGAATAGGAACTGAAGCCATGACTCAGCAGTGCTCTTCCAGAGGACCCAGGTTCACCACATGGTGGTTCACCACAATCACCCACATGGCAGCTCACAACTGTCTGCAACTCCAGTCTCCAGTTCCAAGGAATCTGACACTCACACATGCAGGCAAAACACAAATACACATAAAATAAATTTTTAAAAAAGCTAAGAATAGCAGTGCATGTGTGTAAACCCAGCACTGAAGGTAAAGACAGGAACTCTCAAGAGCTTGCTGGCTAGTCAGTTTAGCCAACTGGTGAGCCCCAGATACGAGGAGGGTCTCTGTCTTCTAAAACAATGTAGATAGTGATAGAGTAAGGCGCTTGACATCCACATCTTGTTTGTATGTGCATGCATGCATTCATTCACACACACACACACACACACACACACACACACACACACACACACACACAC
>JANHMN010000005.1:67117365-67199360 GCA_030674055.1 Rhabdomys pumilio | reverse complement strand
ACACACACACACACACACACACACACACACACACACACACACACACATCAAAAATAACAGAAAAAAATAATTAAATAAAATACACAACTGTGGCCGGCGGTGGTGGTGCACGCCTTTAATCCCAGCACTTGGGAGGCAGAGGCAGGTGGATTTCTGAGTTCAAGGCCAGCCTGGTCTACCGAGTGAGTTCCAGGACAGCCAGGGCTACACAGACAAACCCTGTCTCGGGGGGTGGGGGGGAAGTCAGAGTTTCCAAAATGCATACAACTTTTTTAAAATCATCTATCTGAATTTAAATAAGGTTTAGCATAACTTGTCACTTTGCTATGCTCCATGATGGTTGGATAGCTGGAACCCAAATGGGGACAAGAGGCTTCAGGTTGTCAGTTGACCTAAGACTCAATAGGTTTCTCAGGAATTTCCATCTGGCTCTGCTTCCTAGGAGTGAAAGTTTAGTTCAGGCTGCCTCTTGCTGGGATGAAGATAGTAAATCTCACCTTCCACCTGGCCTTTATTGACATTAGGTCTGTGGAAGAGCAAGTGATCCACCTCCCTTAACTACATTGTTGCTAGGTGAGGACAGGAGTTGGGAACACTATTAGGGATGCTAACTCTTAAAAGCAGTGTGAGGTCCCACTCACACTCTTCTGCCCTCTCCTGACATCTCATTGCTTCCGGGCCAGGCTGTATGCTTTGCTCCTCATAGGCCCCCGAACATTGGAGGGGAAGGAGCGTGCTAACTAGCTCTACTTGGTTCAACTGAAACCAGGCTGTGGGAAAGCACCTTGCTACCTACTGCTATCTTGTTGCTGTTGGTGGAATGTAAGTTCAGTTTCTTGCCAAAATGCAGCTGAGCATGGAAGCCCTGCTCCTGCTTGGTCTGACAGCCACCACCAGGTGGGGTAATCAAAGACGAAGTCTATACTTAAATATACTGTTCATTGAAATGGTGTTAATGATTCTACTAGTGTGGACTCAGAAGTAGGTATACTACGGGAAGACAATTCCATCGTCAATTCCACCTAAGCTATCATGCACATGATGATGTGAGATTGATGAAAGAAATGTGGGTATGAAGTGTACCTTGTGGAGAAAGACAAAGACAGCAACTCTGTTAAAATGGGAGGAAAAAAAAAAACGCAACAGGCCCTTAAGAAGAAAAATCTACAAGTTGTCAATAAACATATGAAAACACATTAAGCAACTTTAGGTATGGAGAAAATCCATATCCAAACAGTATGTGCATTTATATGATTGTATAAAAATATGAGGATCGGGCTGGAGAGACGGCTCAGCGGTTAAGAGCACTGACTCTTCTTCCAGTGGCCCTGAGTTCAATTCCCAGCAACCACATGGTGGCTCACAACCGTCTGTAATGTGCTCTGATGCCCTCTCCTGGTGTGTCTGAAGACTGCGACAGTGTACTCATATACATAAAATAAATACATCTTTAAAAGAAATATGAGGATCATAATTTTGGCAAGTACATGAAGCAAGGTTCATATTGGTGACAGAAACACAAATAGATTGTCTTTGGATGGCTGATTTGTTATCTAGGAAATTTCAACACAAATACTCACTCTACAATTCTAGTCCTGTTTATAGTCTCAAGAGAAATAAATGCATTCACCCACTAAAAATATTTATAGGAATTTTAAAGATGCTTTGTTATTAATAGCTGAGCTGGAAAAAATTTATCAAAAAATGATTAAAAGCATTACGTTGCATATTCATACAATGTAATAAAGGTCAATAATAGGAATTAGCAGGGCAGTAGTGTTTCACACCTTTAATCCCAGCACTTGGGAGGCAGAGGCAGATAGATCTCTGAATTGGAGGCTAGCCTGGTCTACAAAGCAAGATCCAGAATAGACAGGGGTACACAAAGAAACCTAGTCTCAAATATCCAAAACTACATGAAGGCAGGAGGAAGAAATAAAATAAAATAAAACTAAAATGCCAGAGTTAAGCCTTGATGTGTTAACAACTACAATTAAAAATAGTTCCTGAGCCCCTGGCAATGGGCAAAGAGATACCTTCTTGGTGGTGCTGCTTTTATATTAGACAGGGGCAGAGCAGATGGCAGTCCTTTGTTCATCCTAGCTTGATGCCTGGCTTGGTGGCCTAAGCTGCCTTATGCCTAGGACACATAAAAACCAAATCAAATCAAATCCAGGTAGTGCAGCAGGGGAGGAGGAAGACAGACAGAGACCTATGGACCACCATAACACCCACAGACCACCCCTCCAGTGCTTGGCACAGATGGGCCATAGACATCTGCTTGCCATCAGGCATGAATAGAGGACGACACCCAGGGGTCTGCCAGCTGCATGGCCAGCCTACAGTGGGAGCCACCACAGTGTGTGAGGATGTGGTGGTCAGATGGGGGAGAAAGAGAGATGGAGCAGATTGAGTATCGTGAAGAGAGAAGGAACTGGAGACTCAAGGATGGGGAGGAATAACTTGTTGTGAGTGGCCAGCCCTGCTACCTGGGGTCATGATGAAGGGCAAGGAGAGGTTGCAAGGGTGAAGGTGAATACGAGCGGACAGGGAGATGAGTAGAATAGGATACATGATGGGAAACTCACAAAGAATCAATAAGTTTTTTTAAAATTCCCAATTGTACTGTTTTCTGATTTGTAACTAGGCTTCAGATAGTAACTTTTTGAATAAAAATAAACCTAGTGGTACACACTTTAATCCCGGCAGTCAGGAGGCAGAGGCAGGCAGATCTCTGTGAGTTCAAGGCCAGCCTGGTCTACAGGGTTCTAGGACAGCCAGAGCTACACTAAGAAAATCTGTCTTGAACAAAAAAACAAAAAACAAAATATAAATCAATGATTATTTAACAAGATAGATGTATCTCACAAATGTTATACTGAATAAAATAAACAATATACAAATTTTATTTACTGTATGAGTGCATTCATGACATAAAAGTAATGGCAAAATTTACCTGTGATAATATAATTTACCTTTAGGGTAATGTGCATTAAAAGCTTCTTGGTGATAGAGAATTCTACATTTGATCTGAATAGTTGTTATACTTGGTGCATACACAGATAAATAAGATTCATGGACTTTACTTAATTTCATACCTTGACATAAAGAGTATGTACTAAGTGAAAGTGTGAGTATAAGGGAGGGGTTACAAATATTCTTTCTAAGAAAATGTGGTACTCAGTCTGAATTTAGGTCTCCCAAATTAGAAAAAAAATTATTGTGAGCAAAGAAAGACTGTTCATCTCCTTCCACTTAAAGTATCTCTGAATGGGGCTGGAGAGATGGCTCAGAGATTAAGAGCACTGAATTCAATCCCCAGCAACCACATGGTGGCTCATAACCACCTATAATGGGATCTGATGCCATCTTCTGGTGCGTCTAAAGACAGCAACAGTGTACTCATACACATAAAATAAATGAATCTTTTTCTCTGAATGACTTATTACTTCAGATACAGTGCTTCACTTGGCTAGCACTCAAGATGCAACTACAAACATTACAACTGTTTGTGGAAATCTTTTCCTCAGAAACATAATTAGCAAACATTTTCCTAAAAAAAAAAAATCTTTATCTTAAGAACCTCTGTCTTGGAGTTTTGATTATGGATACTGTCCTTGAAAATAGTGATTCTTGGAATATTATTCCCAGAAACTGAACTACAAAGTTGTTGCTCAGAATATTGCTCCTAGAAGCATTTATCTTAGCTTTAGCCCCATGAATATTGTCCCCAGGGTTGCTTCTGCAAGAGAATAATCTAGAGAGCTATCTTCCTGATATTGTTGTGGATGTTGTAGGTTTGTCAGATGAAATGCATGATTCCCAATTAAATGTGTTTCATAAGAAACATTTCCAAACAAAACCTTTATCAGTAGAAAAGTAGGAGACAGATCTTCCAGCCATTTATCTGATGCTTACCCTATGTGACAGGAAGACTGCAGGGATATACACATAGCAAGCCCTAGATCAGTTTTGTTAGCTGTTTGTTTGTTTGAAGATTTATTTTATCTATGTGAATACACTGTTGCTGTCTTCAGATACACCAGAAGAGGGCACCAGATCCCATTACAGATGGTTGTGAGCCACCTTGTGGTTGCTGGGAATTGAACTCAGGACCTCTGGAAGAGCAGTCAGTGCTCTTAACCACTGAGCCATCTCTCCAGTCCTAGCTGTTTGGTTTTTAATGCCAGGATTCTGATTCACTTGGACTACAGTGGGGCCAGGAATGCAGGCTTTTGAAATTCTTCCAATGCACTATCAAATTTAGGAGCTCCTAAACACTTACCCTATAGTGTGCTGCAAGGGCTAAGGATGTTGCTAAGTTATTATTTGCCAAGTATGGGACAAACCTGGGTTCATCCCCATCAGTTGCCCCCCCAACCCCCATCATATAAATTATTCAGCCTGAGCTAGTCCCAGAACTCAGGAGACAGAGGGCAGGTGAGTTTCTGAGTTAGAGGCCAGCCTGGTCTACAGAATGAATTCCAGGACAGCCAGGGCTACATAGTGAGAGCCTGTCTCATAAACAAACTATTACCCAATCAAGTATGTCTTCTCTGTTATGTATTTGGAAAGGAGGGAACTGTATTTAATAGTAGACATAACAAACAGTAGTGGGGGAAAAAAAAACACTTTCCCAGTCCTTTTTAGATCTTCCTATGGAAGACTCTACTTCAATCTTTGCTGATGCTATTTTGATAAATCTTTGAATATCTAAAGACTGCTATTAACTCCCATCTCCTACATTAATCACTTGCTAATTCTCTGATGGCAAGTAATGTTTTATTGCCCTACTTTCTCCAAAGGCCATAGAGTAATAAGTAGTTAAATCATCTTTCTTAACTAATAAAAGTAAAAAAAATAATAATAATCCTTTCTCCAACTGTAACCATTGGTATCCCATCTCAACCATATATTTAGAGGAACTGTTATGTTTGCATCTTCAACAAATTCTATTTTACTCAACTTGATTTCTCATTTTCTTCATTTAGAAAACACTGAACTTAGAGTCACAGATTCTTCCTTGAGACTTAACAGCCTTGTTTTATATGGAAGAAAACTGACTTCAGCTCATTGTCAATACTTAGGCTGAACCTTCATGAAGGGCTAGTAGGAAGCATGAAGAACTGAGCTGTGCTATGAATGTAGAAATAATAACAGAAGATAATAACAAAGAAAAACAAAGATGTGCTCACAAAATTTGGAAGAAAATGAATGGAATTAGGATTTATAATATTAAGTCATACAATCTCAGAAAAAAGCCCACATATTCTCCCTCATATTCAGAATCTAGGCAATAATATATTCATAACAAATGTACATGCCGGTACAGTATAACATGAAGAAAAGTGAACAAGAAAGGCTAAATATCATGGGATGAGGAAAGACTGAATGCAGGTGATGGACATGAGTTATGAAGGGGCCATAAAGCTAATGGTTCTTCTAGTTCTAATTCTGTCATGGTTGTTTGTGTTGTTTTGGTGGTGAATAAGTGCATAAAATATATTCAGCAGTGAAAGTATAAAATCCAACGTGAAGCTCTGTGACTTTGGTTTGAAATGGCTGCTCTAACTGTACAGAAGTTTGTTGAGTCTTTGAGTCTAGTTTCAGTGTATGAAATTTTATTTGCAATATTTTTATAATTAAACTTGTATACACACACACACATACATACACACACATATACATACATACTTTTTTAAAAGGTGCTCAAAGTAATAGAAGGAAAGCAGATAAACGAAATTCGACATTAGACTATCACTTCCTTCTCCTTCCCTTTCCTTCCCACCTGAAGCCATTGATAGGTAAGCCTTTGATTACTAAGGAAACATGGCAAGGAATGTGCAGCATGCAGTTTTAAGTTACCTAGCTGAGTTGTCAAGGTTTTCTGGTCCTGAATATGGGAACTGTTTGCTTAGCATATGTTACTATGATTATTGTATTTCATCTTTGGTTCTCTCTCCTTAAACTTTTTGATCTAAGAAAAAAGTTGTTTTTGTTTGTTTGTTTGGTTGGTTGGTTGGTTGGTTGGTTGGTTTTGCTTTGTTTTTTAGTTTAAAAATCCTGAACTTTCTCTTGAACCTCTAATGTCATCTCTCATGTGCACACATTTTGAAGCAAGAAAACTGTTCAGGGATGTTTTAAAAATGTACTTGCTCATGCACACATGCATACGCCATGAGCTTCAAGCCTCCTCCTCAGTAAAGAACAGTGATGGAATTGTGAGGACCATGGGGAACAATAGATAAATAACATTGCTATTTTGTGGCCCAGCTCTTTCTCTCACAGAGAAACCCCAGCAACCCATGCTCCCTTCTCTCAGTGTTCTTCAGATAAAAAGAAGAGAATCCAGGTCTCCTGGAAAGATTAGGAGACTATCCTCAATTATATATCAACCGGAGGCCAGACCCAAATTGATGAGAGAAAGGAACCAGTAAGGATTATTCCAGTGTAACCAATGGGTCATAAACACCTCCCTTCTAACAGGTTTTATCTCCTAAAAACAATAAAGACTGGGATAGCCCTTTTATTTGCTGCGAAAATCCTCACCTTTCCTTGCAATATAACCCTTGAAGAAAGGAGGACTGAGGAGGAACCCTGCTGCATATCAAAGCCATGTGAAATGTTAAAAGAGTCTGTTGCTCCAATATGACAGATAAGACCTCAAAACCCTAGACAAAGTAGGAAGGTCTTTTCTTAGACCTCATAATTCCTGTGGGATAGGGGAAAGCATCAGCATTCAAAACAACAATAACAACGAAAAGAGAGTCTTGAATCTCCTTAGGGAACATGGGTAAGAGTGTCACCTTCAGATTGATTAAATGAGGAAATAAGAGGGGCAGGGTAATGAAGTGGAGAATGTAACTTCTTCCCACCAGGAGGGCCACATGATGGTCAACAAAGCCTTCTTACATGAACTCCTGCAAAATGTGATGCAGAACACCATTTTACAGATAGTGCAGAAGCTGCAGGACTGCTTCACTAAGCTGAAGTCCTGAATAGATGTTGTCTGTTGCTGGGCAATAAAAAAAAAAAAAATCAAATGAATGCCAGATCCTCCTGAATCTTAACCAAATCCTGTCTCTGGAGAATGTCTTCAAATCCTTCCACTTTGAGAAATGAGTAGGAAGGAGCTTACTAAGCTGATGACGGTGGTGGACCATGGAGTTAATTAATATTGTTTTGTATTGGTTTGAAAAAATGTGATTTCTGCATAGAAAAGGAACAACCAACAGAATGAAGAGTTAATCTACAGGTACCCACCCATACATCTGCCTGGGAATAAAACTATTACAGGACAAACAGAAACAAATTCAATAGAAAAAAATATGATTTGTAAGTGGCAAAAGAAATTGAATAGATGTTAATAAAAGATGACAAACAAATAAATTAACAACTGTGCAAAAAGTAGTCTCCATCATTTTTCATCAGGAACCCAAAAGTAACAACCACACTGAAATATCACCTTACTTCTTAGAAAGCCCACTATCAAAAAGACAAAAGAGAAGAAATAAACCAAGAATCCAGAAGATTACCTTTGCATGTTATTCATATGAATGTAAACATAACCATTATGAAAATACTATTAAAGTTTCTTCCACAAAAAATTAAAATCAAAACTACCATATGATCCAGCAATCCTGCTACTGCGTATATAGTCAAAGAACACGAAATCAGTATGTTAAAGAAACACTTGTCTTCCCATATATACCTAAAATTTTTATGTTAATTATTTGATACTTATTGAGTTCACTTATTAGTAACTTTCAGTGTGATATTTCAACACAAAACCATAATCTGTTATCATCAAATCCAGCCAGTCTTTGACTATCTTCTTCTCTTCATACTTTCTTTTTTTGTTTTTTTTTTTTTTTTGGTTTTTTTTTTTTGGTTTTTTTTGGGTTTTTGAGACAGGGTTTCTCTGTGTAGCCCTGGCTGTCCTGGATCTCACTCTATAGACCAGGCTGGCCTCAAACTCAGAAATCTGCCTGCCTCTGCCTCCCAAGTGCTGGGATTAAAGGCATGCACCACCACCGCCCGGCCTCTTCATACTTTCTAACCTCTAATAACACTTTTGTACATTTAGGTTGACATTTTGGCTTCCATATGTATAAGAAAGAACACTTGGCACTTATAATCTATTTCAGCTAATGAGATGCCATTTGTTCTATACATTTTTCTGCAAAAAAATGCATTGTTATTTATGACTGAATAATAATCTATTATATATATTCACTTTATAATGTCATTATAGTAGTATATATTATTTGTTATTCCATTAATGGAGACACATGAATTAGTATTTTAGCTGTTAATCAACTTGAATGTATCTATCATTTTGAGATACTGATCTCATTGCCTTTGCATAGGTATCCAGAGGTAGGATAGCCAGATGAAATCAGACATTTTTGAATTTTAGAGGAACTTCTGTAATAGTCTCTATAATAACTATATTTGTATTCCTCCCAAAACGAATTCTAGGAACTGAACTCATGCAGTATACACTTGTTTTTTAAGAATTTGTTTAAAGATTTATTTATTGTATACATTGCCTCCTGCCTGCATGTATGCCTCATTATAGATGGTTGTGAGCCACCATGAGGTTGCTGGGAATTGAATTCAGGACCTCTGGAAGAGCAGCAAAAGTGCTCTTAACCACTGAGCCATCTCTCCAGTCCCAAACAAGTATTTTTTTTTAATTCTGTGTATGTGTGTGTATGTGCTGTGGGACCAGAATTGTTGGATCCCTGGAGCAGGAGTTACAGGAAGTCAGGAATTCATCACCAACCAGTGTGGGTGCAAAGAACCAAACCCAAGTCCTCTCTTCTTAGAAAAGAAGGTGCTAAGAGGAAAAAGGAGCAGAAAGTGCTCTAACCACTGAGCCATCTCTCCAGGCTCACAAATAGATTTGTAATTAAGAACATAAAGCTTCAGCAAGCCTTCCTTATACTTACAACTTTGACTCTTTCCTAGCTAATGCAGTAAGATTTAACTAATGCAGAATAATCAATAACCTAGTTTGAACCTGTAAGACAGAAGCTATTTTCTCTAGTCATTGAGAATCAGGCTTTCCATCAAATTAAGTCTTCAACTGGATGAATGAGTTTAGTCCGCACTTCATGCTTCATGCTTCGGAAGGAAAAATTCTCAGATTAACATTCTAGCCATTTGTGTGTATGCATATTGTTTTTTTCCTCTGAGTATAAAAAGATGCCATAGTAATGATAATGGGGGCTATTGACATTCACTGAGAAAGACCTCCCTTGGCATTCCAGCTATTTACTTCCTTCCCAAGCTGCAGGTGCTCTTGGGAGATCTTTACTATACACAGGAAGTCAAGGGTTAATTAAGGTCAGACCTCCACAACACAGCTTCTCTGAGATCACCACATTAATTTCCATAAGAAAGCCCAATAAAGCCCGTGGTTTCACTAAACTGGGTTCCAGTGAAGGTGAAATTGAACTTTGGTCTGCCATTGGTGCTCATCTGGGTTAATTATTTTAAAACACCTTAAAAACTCTTAATCTCAAAGTCAATAATAGGATAACTTCTCCTAACAGGAGGACAAATCTTGAACAATGAAACATGCACTAATTCCTTCTCTAAAAGAGGAATTAGTCTGATATTTACACATCTCCTTTCATCTCATAAGTTAACTATTCTGAAGTAATATATATTAATACACTTAAATTCAATGATATAATCAATACCTCTTATGTTTCAAAACAAAGGGCTAAAAGATTAAAACAAACAGGATAAATATGTTGTAGCTATATAGATACATACACATATATGTATACATATAAATATCAGTGAGTCTAAATGACGAGTATATTTTAATTTTACTTTAAAAGCAACCTAATGTGCCCGGCAGTGGTGGCTCACGCCTTTAATCCCAGCGCTGGGGGGCAGAGGCAGGCGAATTTCTGAGTTCGAGGCCAGCCTGGTCTACAGAGTGAGTTCCAGAACAGCCAGTGCTATACAGAGAAACCCTGTCTCGACAAACCAAAAACCAGAAACAAGCAAACAAAAAAAAAAAAAACCCAAAAAAGCAACCCAATGTTAGATAAATGTCAAAAGAAGAAATACAGTGAGTCAATAAATATATGAAAAAATTTAACATTCTTGGCCATCAGGGAATTCTAAATGAAAACTCCCTTAAGATGCCATCACATCCCAGTCAAAGTAGCTGTAAGCAAGAAAACAAATGACATGGGCTAAGGATGTAGCCTGGTGGTAAAAAGCTTGCCTAGCATGCGTAAGGCCTGGGATTTAATCATCAGTACTACAAAGATAGATAGATAGATAGATAGATAGATAGATAGATAGATAGATAGATAGATAGATAGATAGATGAAGGAAAAAGAGAAAGTCTTGCTTCTCTTCTTTTTTAGTCATTTGTTTTCCACTCTTAGTTGCTTTATTCCTAAAGGCTTACAAATATAATCAAGTCTCTCTCACTTAAAAACAAGGTGGAGAAAGAAGAGAAAGAGGGAGAGGAGAAAGAAAAAGAAAAGAAGTAACAACAAATGCCGGCAAAGACACAGGGAAAGAGGAACCCTTATGCACTGTCAGTAGAAATATAGAGCAGCTACTATGAAAGACAGTGTAAAGTTTTCTGGGGGGAAAAACTCTAAAAATAGAACTTCCACATGAATAAGCTATATCACTCCTGGGCATGTATGCAAACAACTCTAGAGCCTACCAAAGATTTGGTCTTTAAACTTCTTTGATATTTTATTTATTTTTATGTGTCTGGGTATTTTTCTTGCATGTATGTCTTTAAAATAGGTGTGTGCCTGGTGCCTGTAAAGGCCGGTAGAGGGCACCAGAACCCACTGGAAGTGGAGTTAAGGAACAGTGGAGCACTATGGTTGCTGGGAATTGAACCCTGGTCCTCTGGAAGAGCAATCAGTGCTCTTAAACATTGTCATCCCTAACTCTAGCACCACCTCCCCTCCCCCAGCCAGTCTCTGTCTTTCTTAAGATTCATTTTGCCGGGCAGTGGTGGCGCACGCCTTTTAATCCCAGCACTTGGGAGGCAGAGGCAGGCGGATTTCTGAGTCCAGCCTGGTCTACAGAGTGAGTTCCAGAACAGCCAGGGATACACAGAGAAACCCTGTCTCGAAAAACCAAAAAAAAAAAAAAAAAAAAAAAGAAAAACCAAGAAAACCAAAACAAACCAAAAAACCCAGGTGTTTACAGAATGGCAGGCTGTGATTTAGGAGGAAATGTTCTTAACCCCAGAACATTCTCTCCCTTCACATGTTTGTTCTTATACCTCATCATTGCATTTCCTTATGTAAAGATTTAAGCAGTAAGTATAAGCTAGTCAAATCAAAAATTTGCATACAGTTAATATCTGCCTATTTTTATGGGCTAGTTATTAATGGAATTCTCTGACACTGCTGTTTCAAAAGCCTAACTAACATGATTCTGAGAATTTTCCATTAAACTTAGACAAGTCCTTTACTATGTGTAACAAACATATACACTATTTTCTGTCTTCTCAGGTGCAGTAAATACATAATTCTAGAGTACTTAAAAATTAATCACATGCTGTCCCTCTAGTTACAGCTCTATCATTTTTACACACATGTATAAGAGTACATCTTCCATAGAAGAATATAAGCTGGGATTTATTGTACTATGTAAACAAAGGAGGAAAGCAGAATTAATTTTTTCCAAGTGTCAATGATTTAGAAATATCCTTCCTCGTGGCAGTAAAATCCTGATAAAGTGTTTACTTTTGTTCATTCTCACAGCAATTAGTGTTTAATAGGAATGCTAAAACTATAACCTACAGTCAGGCTTTACTAAATGGTAAAAGAAAAAAGATAAGAAAAAGCCATAAATATCAGTCTCCTACTTAAATTAATGTCTTTAAAGCCATGGTCCAAAACTGAGAGTTATATTGATTCATTTTCATATGTAAGTGCCGCTTCATCCCAAATATCTACAAAGTCTGACATTATTTCTAGAAACCCCAAACGTTGGCGAAAGTGGCAAGCATTCATGTAAGTGACCACACAGCATTGTATGAAACTTTTTTGGTCTGTAACTATCATAATTAAGGATGAAGAGCAATTTGACAAGCCAGGGAAGAATCAAATGAAACAGATGGCTCAGTGGTTAAGAGTTCTTTTTGCTCTTGCAAGCCTACTGGTCTTTGTTTCCCACATCCACATGGTGGTTCACAGCTGCCTGTAACTTTAGTCATAATGTAACCAATGCCTTCTTCTGAACTCCTTGAGCACCAGGCACACATACAGCCAAAGAAAAATGTAAACACATAAAAGCAAGTAAATCTTTTTGTAATGATCCTGAATTACTAGTCTGAATTTTTTAACTAGTTCAAATTTTAAGAAAACTGATACTGATGAATTACTAATTACCAACCTAGAAACACTTTTCCTGTTATGAAACAATTTGCTATTTTTAAACTATCTTTTTTAAAAAATAGAATGCTTTTTTTTCCATTTATTTATTTTTTTAAACTATCTTCTAATATACAAAGAAAAACTGTTTCTACTACAGATCAGTTGTTTTTAGGAAGGAGATTTGTGCAAAGATCAAAAAGAGCCACACAAGCTACAGCTGAAGTTGTCAGCTGAGAACTCTCTTGAAAGTCCACTTGGTCTACGGCCAAATCTTGGGGAGGGGTGTTGTTTGTTTGTTTTGGATTTATACAGAGATTGCTATCAAGCTTTTCCCGATCTTTAAACAATTCTGCTTAGAAGCACTGTTATCTTTCTCCACACTGATAAGAACTGCCACTCAGTTCCTTCATGTCACACAGATTGCTTAGTGTCTCTGGCAAGTACTGAGGGAATGATACTGTCTCAAAGCCTCCCGGAGGCTTTTCACATAGCCATGGGACTATCCTGGTGTCTTTTAGGATCTAAAGACTACCATCCAAATGCCTATGCTTACAGACTTCATCTTGATTGCCCTTTAATCTCTCTGAGTTGTCTGCCAGCCAGCAAACAAAGGCCCTGGAAATCTGCTCTGGCCCTCCTACAAAGGCAGGGTAAGCCAGTTTGGAATACTCCAGTTCCTGTCTCCTTCCAGTTCTGTTCACTGCCCAATTCAGCATGCAGTTTTCCCACCACAAATTGGTCCCACACTTTGAGGAACTCTACTGATTACAACTTCTGAGTGTATGTGACAGACCTCATCTGTTTTCAGCAACAGACAAGACTGTTAGAACATCCGTAAACTCCCATTAAAAGAAAACTTATTCTGGTCGAAAGAATAGACTCTCTGGCCTGGGTAGAGACATAAAATCCCAGTTGTGCTGGGTCAATCACCCAAATAAGAGCCATTCCTAGGAAGTTGGGCTTACCTTAAGGCATGCTAAAGAAATAGGCAAAATAATTTTTCCTTTAATGAACCACTGTATTTTTTCTTCCCAGAATTCCCAGCTCCTTCCCTCAGAGCAACCCCTATTGGCCACCTTGACATTCCACTGGGTCTGGTGACCTTCAGGTACAACTTCTGCTTTTTTTTTTTTTCTGTCTCTTTCAGATGCTGGCCAAAAGCTAAGTACTTTTTTTCTGACATTTGGGCCTCGTCACTCTTTCTCTAAAGCTCCCCTCCCCACCGTGTGTCTGACTAACCTCCATAACAACCTCAATGACGTGGCTTTTTCCCCTTCTCTCTTGCCTTCTCTGGGCAGCTGCTGCCATTTCTGGCATGGATTTTTTTTTTAACTCTAATAAAACAGTCCTTGAGCTTCCACTGGAGTTTACCTTAAATGCTTTTATTAAGGAGACTAAGAACCCCAAGAGAGGGCCCCAATTTCCTCTGTTATCATCTCCCTATATTATCTGCAAGTCTCTAAAACCATAAATGGAGGTTTTCATAACAAAGCACTGCCTTCCTGAGTAATGTAGATGAAACCACTGCAATTCTTTCCATGAATTCATGAAGCACCGAACCCCTGCCAGCTGTAATAACTCTAAGAATTCCCCCACCATCATTCACTGTCTTGTGAAGGTTTCGTGACAGGAGACCATCAAGGTGCTGTGCTGGCCTCTCACACAGGATTGTGCCCTTGAAGCTTCTAATAAGAGGAAATACAAGCCAGAGTCTTCCACAGCTGGCACCTGTAGGCCACAGCTTGGTAGACTAAAGCTGTTTGCTTTGATAATAAGATTGGAGCAGAGAGTTTCACACTGACAAACGCAGAGAGCCGCAATGAAGTATCTTCGGAAAGACAGAACACCTCATTTTCCTGACGCAAAACTAGATTGTCGGTGGTGACTAATCTGCAGGAGCATAGATCTTCCCTGTCTAACTCGGGTACTTCACAGACAGCAGCACCTATTGAGAATTTCACAAGCAGATGTGGACTTCAACTGTTTCAGCCAGATGTTTCTTGCCACATTGCAAAGTACACTGTTGTTGGGAGGGGACAACATTCCAGCTACAATAGTACATCATTGTTACTAGGTTTTCAGAGAACGAGACAGTGCTTGATCTGCAAGGCTGGCCCTGAGGTACTGTTTGAAGGCTGAGAGCACTGCAGTAGAGCAGACAAGCAGACATTACAGCTTGGCTGCAGCACTCTGTGGTGCTCCAAATTGGTTGCCCTGGCAACCTCACCTCGCCGCAGGGGGGTTGGGGGTGGCGCTCAGCAACAAAACCTAAAGCCCTGCCACTGCGTGTCACAAGGCACGGAGGCCAGCAAGCAAGCTAGTATTGACACACAATGTGGTCTTTCAATCCGAGGATACGTGTCACTTCTCTGTTTAATTATTTGTGCCATTTAGATTTATTTAAGCATTGTTTACATTGTTTTGTAGATTTCAGGGCTAGTGGTGTGTGGGTGTGTGGGGTGTGTGTGTGTGGAAGAGGGTGTATGGAAGAGGGTGTGTGGGTGTGTGTTTGTGTGTGTCTAATGAGGCCTTAAAGGAAAAATTGAGGTTTCCCCAAAGAGAAAGAAATTGCCCTTATGGCCTGCAGTGCCAGCCTCAAAAAATTACTTCTGATTTTGATGCTATTTCCTGAGTTGGTTCTGTTTTTTTTTTTTCTGGAATTTACTAATCTCAGTGCTAAAAGGGGTACTAGAGCATCCATGCCATGATGAAGCAATAGAGATATACAATATATTGTTTAGTCAAATAATAAAAGGCAAGATCTGGATGCCTAGGTAATGATCTCTTAAAATATCTTTCCAAAAGTAATGATTATAGTGAGATTAGCTTTCTACTGGCTGCATCTAGAAAAGTAAGAGAGGAAGCTGATGAACACAGAGCTACTTGATGGTCTTAAATAATGCAAAAAAAAAAAAAGCCTCTGGACAGGATTCATTGTCCTTTCAAGGATAAAAGAAAAATACAACTCAACAAACCAAGCAAACAAGAAATGTAACTGAATATAAATGAGCCCACAACTAGTATGATATTTGACAATGAAAGGCTGGTGAGTCTCCGTCCCTTTAAGGAGGTCAGGCAGTGTGTAGCAGGGTTAAAGGTGCTACAAGCAGCCCATTGAAAAGGTGGTACATGGAGATGTGAAGGTAAAGCCATAGCATCCGCGGAGACCCCAGAAAGAAAGAGATGTCAACAACATGGGCAGCTGTCTAAAGGAACCACATGAAACTGACTGGAAAAGAGAGTCCTATGAACTACACCTAGCAAGGCTATAGTGGAAGTGCCCAACCCTTTTCTCAGCCTGGGCCAGGTGTCAATATTTGAATACATGTGGGTGAATCCACTTAAGATTCACTATTTGGCCTGCTACAGTTTGATTTTGTTTGGCCTGATCTTTTATATTTTCCTGTTCCTCTCTTGGAATGGGAATGTTTGCTCTGTGCCATTGCTTCTTGAAGTGCACATTTTGTCTTTTGATTTTTGCATGCGCTCACAGCTAAGAGCCTACTTTGAGTTTCATATGAGACTTGGGTTTTGGTCCATTAAGCAATGTTGGGATGTTTTAAGACTCCGAGGATTCTTGGACACGGTCTAAATATACCTTGCAATATGAATATGACATGGATGTGAGCCTTTGGGAGCCAGAAGCAAAGTATTGTAGTTTCCCATCTAGAATCACTCCTGCCCCTAAGACTCACGTATTAAAGATTTAATTCTCAGTGTGGAACTATTAGAAGGTAATAGAATACGTTACGGAGAATCTACTAGGAAGTATTGGGTTACGGGGGATGTACGTTGAAGAAGGCTGTGGCACTTCCTATTTCTTTGCTTCCTGGTTTCCATGAGATGAGCATCTTTAGTTACCACATAGTTCCCATCCTCATGTTCATGTGCAACCCAGAACAATCACAAGTTCAAAACTCTCCTTAGACCCATAGAGAGGCCCCAGATCAAAAGCAAAGCAATAGCACAATATTCTAATGAAATAATATAGATGAAGATAAACCAGATACATCATTATTTTTAAAATGTCTATATTATCCAAAAATTTTAGATTCAATGCAATCATCATCAAAACACTAATGATATTGTTCACAGAGCTAGAAGGATAGTCTTAAAATTCATATAGAAGCAGAAAGTTCCAAAATAGCCAAAGTAACCTTAAAGAAAAACAACAAAGTTTAAAAGTATCAAGTTTTATATATTCAAAATGATAGTAACCATATGTAAAGCATGCCATTGGTGTATAAATAGATACATAAACCAATTGAATGGAATAAAGAACCTAGGAATTACTGCATTTATAAGCAGCTGATTTTTTTTTTTTTTTTTTTTTGGAGACAGGGTTTCTCTGTGTAGTCCTGGCTGTCCTGGCACTCACTCTGTAGACCAGGCTGGCCTCGAACTCAAAAATCCGCCTGCCTCTGCCTCCCAAGTGCTGGGATTAAAGGCGTTAACCAGCTGATCTTTAACAAAGATTTCAACTTGTTATTGATTCATGTATAGCAAGCAGACTAAAACCTGACCCCTTTTCTCCATACCAAAATCAACACAAATGAATAGAATATTTTAACATAAGATCTGAAACTACCACTGAAAAGCATGATCTCGATATATGTGATGGAACAGCCTTCTGGATGGGACTCCAAAGCACAGAACACAGAGCAGAAAAAAAAATGGCAAATAAGATGGTAAGAGTGCCTACACAGCAAACCAAGGCACGGATGCTGTGAAAACACAAGTGTGGAAATGGAGAAAGCCTGTGCACAGAGAATTAACACACAGGGCATCAGAAGATGGGTTTTTAACAGAATAACCCAAAGAAAATCAACTGGTGACATTTATATTGGGCAAATCATCAACAGAAGAGATAAAAATAGCCAATAACTGCATGAAAGTGTTTAGAGGTAAACCAAAGCTATAATGACATTCTGTCACATTATTCCATCATAGTTAATATCATTTTTTAATTGTTTTTGAGACAGGTTGGTCTTGAACTTGCTACATATAGCCATAGATAAGTTAGAGTCCTTAATCCTCCTGCCTTAATACCTCCCAAGTGCTGGAACTGTAGATGTGTGTCTATCCTCAACTTTATGCTGGTGTTTTTTGTGGCGTTTGAGGGAAGCTGTTTGTTTTTCAAGACAGGGTCATGATACACATAACCCAAGCTGGGCTGGAATTCACTATATTGCCCATACTGGCTTCAAATTTGTAATCCTCCTGGCTCAGCTTCCTTACTTCTGGGATTACAGGTATATGCTCAAAACACTATTTTCATGAAAAAAAAAATAGATGCTGGCAAAAAAACTCCTAGGCATTTCTAAAAGAAATATAAAGCAGTATACCAGTATACATAAAAATGGATGTATTACATGATCTAGCTATATCACTCTGAGTATACATCAAATTTAAATTATATTATTGTATCTGAAAGGTACCTTCATTTCCATTTTGTTACAGTACTATTCACAATAAATAAAATATGAAAATAACCCAGATGCCATGAACAAATGAATAAAGAAAAAGAGGTATGCACCAATACAATAAAATGTAATTTAATCATAAAAGGTGATATTCTATTATTTGTGGCTAAATAGATGCAATTGGAAGATATTACATCAAGTGAAATAAATCAGAATAACACAGAGTACATGTTCCCTCATATGAATATTTTACAGTTAATTGGAATATAGATTTGTTATTATTAGAGACCAAGGAGGAAGAAGAAGTTAGTGAGGCTAATGGGAGGTTGGATAACTGATACTCAAAGATGGGAAGATAAATTTATTATGTTCTAATGTTCATTTTTTATTGGATACTTTATTTATATTTCAAATGTAGTCCCCCTTCCTGGTTTCCCCCCTCCACAAATCCCCCTATTCCATCCCCTCCCCCTGCTTATATGAGGGTATTCCCCCACCCAGCCACCCACTCCTGCCTCTTCACCCTCAAATTTCCCTATACTGGGACATCAAGCCTTCATAGGAACAAGGGCCTCTCCTCCCATTGATGCCTGACAAAGCCATCCTCTGCTACATATGCAGCTGGAACTATAGGGCCCTCTGTGTGCTCTTTGGTTGGTGGTTTAGTCCCTAAAGTTCCAGAACTTTACAAAAACAACTTACAACAACATGTTATACAGTTTACGAAAAACTGAATGATAGGAGCTCACAGACTCCAAACAAAAATAATAGTGAAGAAAGTAATATGCTAATTACCATGATTTTATCATTACATGTTGTGTATATTACCAAATTATATTACCCAATCAATCTATGGAAATAAAATAATAAGCATTTAAGTGCTCTTTTGTATACTATCCTATATGTCACCTACATGCAATGAATTTTACATTTATAGATAATGTCTTAGTTTGGGTTTTATTCACTGTGAACAGACACCATGACCAAAGCAACTCCTAAAAGAACATTTACTTGGGGCTGGCTTACAGATTCAGAGGGTCAGTCCATTATCATCAAGGTGGGAGCATGGCTTCATCCAGGCAGGCATGGTGCAGGAGGAGCTGAGAGTTCTACATCTATCTTCATCTGAAGGCTGCTAGTGGAAGACTGTCTTCCAGACAGCTAGGTTGAGGGTCCTAAAGCCCAGGCCCACAGTGACACACCTTCTCCAACAAGGCCATACCTCCAAATAGTGCCACTTCCTGGGCCGAGCATATACAAACCATCACAGATAGTATATAGATCAATAATCATATAACTACCTCACAACTGCCCCAAATAATCATCTTTATTTAAAAAAATAAAGTAAATTAAAAACTGGAAAATATCCTAATAAACCTTTCTGTTGAAATGACACACATCAGAGCAATGCAGGTGAGAACTCACAAACATGTTATGTTATTATCAAAAATGTGAAGGGTAAGTATCACAGAGGATTTGGAAAAAAGACAACATTTACCCAGTGTTGAGGGGAGCGTAAGTTAAAATAGTCAGGAGAACTAACTAAGCTGTGTGAGTCACTCGCACACACAGAAAAACATGAAAGTAGGAGGACTTGTTAGGAAGAAAGGAGGCTAAGAAAGGCCAATAGGAGGTGAAGAGGACTAAAAGTCACTCAAGAGATTCTGGAGCTATTAAAAAAATTAATTTTTAATAGCCATTATGAGCCAGGTATGGTGGCACACGCCTTTAACTGTAGCATTAAAGAAGCAGAGAAAGGTGGATCTCTGTGAGTTTGAAGCCAGCCTGGTCTATATAGTGAGTTCCAGGCTAGTCAGGGTTGCATACTGAGATCTTGTTTCAAAACCCGAAAACATTCAAAAAATATAGCCACTAGGTCAAACAGTATGAGGGGGTTCTTTAAAAATATAAATAAAACTACTGTATAGTCCAGCCTTTGTACTTCTTGTTATATATTGCCAAAGGGTATGAAATCTGCATCCCAAAGCAATATCTAGATACTCATGCCTATGTATTATTATTAGTTCCTATAGCCAACATAGGGAATAAACCTAAATGTCCATAGATAAGTGGAAAAGAAATATAAATGGATTTAATCTCAGCACTTGGGAGGCAGAGGCAGACGGATTTCTGAGTTCAAGGCCAGCCTGGTCTACAGAGTGAGTTCCAGGACAGCCAGGGCTACACAGAGAAACATTGTCTTGAAAAACCAAATATATATATATATGGAAATGTAGCCTTCAGGAGGTCTGTATCCATGGAAATCACATTCTTCCGACAGCCTGAGTAAGTTGAAGGAGTCCTCTGAGCACCACAACGTCAAGAACACAAGCTGCAGAGAATAGCACCTCTCCTGCATACAGGATCCTGTGGAACCTGCCAGTGGGCTCTGAGAATATCACCTTTCAGCATAGCTCAGCATAGCTGTGCCTGCAATGCACTCCACAAATTAATGTAGCTCTAAACTTTAGCCAGAGAAGCTTCTTTCTGCAGTTGGCAGTAGTTAATGTAGACATTAACTTCTGAGACAAGAGACTGAGAACAAGTGACTGCTGAAAGCTCAGCCTTAAATGAGACATCTATGTCGACCTGCTTTTTAAGAGTCAGGGAATGTCTCAAAAAAGAGAGAGAAAGAATTTAAGAACCAGAAAACAGGGAGGAATACTATGGAATGCTCTCTTCTAGTCAGGAGATAACTTTTAGGAGGGGAAAAGGAGGTGGGCTGGTAGGATGGCTCAGTTGGTAAAGGCATCTGCTGTCAATCCTGACAACCTGAGTTCAATCCCAGGGACTTGCATTGTGGAAAGAGAGAACCAAATCCAGCAAGCTGTTCTCTGACTTCCACATGCATACTTAGACATGTCCATGCATGAGCCTGCTTACCTGAATACATACGCACTAAATAATAAACAAACAAATATGATGAAAAACTAATTTTAAAGGAGATCACATGAAGGTAGGAGGGGGAAATTGTTGGAGGGTGCCTAGGAGGAGTCATGAGGGACTTAGGAGCTCATCGGATCAAGATACAGATTATGCATGCATGAAATCGTTAAAGAACAAAAATAGTGTGAAAGTTAACATGTATATGTGTAAATATGTAAAAGTATATACAACAATGTCATACACACACATATATCACAATGAAATAGTGTTTAGCCTTGAAAAAGAAGAAAATCTTCTGGCCACATATTACTCACACACAAATAATATAAACAAGATATAATTTTGAAAAGACTGTAAAAGACAGAAGTTAGGGAGCACCAAGGGAAATAACATGACAGAACTGCTGTAATCATTAACCCACACGTAGCTATGGCTATGTGGCCAGGATGAAGCTAGTCAACATTGTAGTATATAAAGGGGAGGTTTTCACAAGCCCACACAACTAACTGAGGAGCTATGGATAGTTGATAGCTTCTAGGGGAGGGAGACTCAGTTTTCCTTTAAGGAGTAGCTGCTTGTAGAGTGACCATTTCCCAGTTAATGGTCCTACACCTACACCGTGGAATATATTGGTTATACAAATCAGAGTCAGTGTATTATCTTTAAAAAGGACACCAAGTTATCTAGGAAGAGTAAAAGGGAGAAGTGGAAAGAGGGTGAATGAATAAAATGCATTGTTGAAATAATCAATTAAAATATTTCTTAAAATTGGGGCTGGTAAGATGTGCTCGCCATGCAAATTTGATGACCTATGTTAGATATTTAGAGCCCATGAAAAAGTGGAAGAAGAGAACAAAATTCCACAAAGTTGTCCTCTGACCTCAACGCACATACCACAGCATGTATATACATACTAATAATAAATAATATAAAATTTAAAAACAGATCTGCTATTTTCAAAAGCATGGGTAAACCTGAAAGACATTATGCTAAATGAGATAGCCCAGACACAAAAAGAAACACTTTATTATTCAAGTTTCAGTCTGTTGCTGCAACAAAATAGGACAGAAAGCAGTTTATAAGAGAAGGCAAGCCAGGCAGTGGTGGCGCTCGCCTTTGATCCCAGCACTTGGGAGGCAGAGGCAGGCAGATTTCTGAGTTTGAGGCCAGCCTGGTCTACAGAGTGAGTTCCAGGACAGCCAGGGCTACACAGAAAAACCCTGTCTCGAAAAACCAAAAAAAAAAAAAAAGAGAGAGAGAGAAGGCAAGTTGGTATGTTCCTCAGGTGCTCACTCACCACTCTACAATTTAAGGCTGTCTATCTGTCTCTCTGTCTGTGTCTCTCTGTCTCTGTCTCTCTCTGTCTCTCTCTGTCTCTCTCTCTCTCTCTCTCTCTCTCTCTCTCTCTCTCTCTCTCTCTCTCTCTCTCCAGAGCTTCTCTGTATAGCTCTGACTGTCCTGGAGCTCTCTCTATAGACCAGGAACTCAGAGATTGGCCTGCATCTGCCTCTACCTCCCAAGTGCTGGGATTAAAGGTCTGCTAAATCAGATTTATTTATTTATTTATTTATTTATTTATTTATTTAATGTATGTGCATATGCTGTAGTTGTGTTCAGACACACCAGAAGAGGGCATCAGATCCCATTGCAGATGGTTGTAAGCCACCATGTGGTTGCTGGGAACTGAACTCGGGACCTCTGAAGAAGGAGTCAGTGCTCTAAACCACTGAGCCATCTTTCTAGCCCCAAGGCAAGACTTCTTAATGAATCTAGAACTAGCCAATTCATCTAGTAAGCTTGTTCCTACCAAGACTCCAAGAGGACTGCCACATTCACTCTGGCATTTATATGGGTGCTAGGGAACCTAACTCCAGTCCTCAATTTGAGACCTATTAAGTATCTCCCCAACCGGTCTCTCTTTTTTTAAATTTATTGTTTTTTAATTATTTTTATTTTATGTATATATCAGTGTTTTGTGTGTGTGTGTGTGTGTGTGTGTGTGTGTGTACACATTATATACATGTCTAGTTTCCTTGGAGATTAGGAGAGTGTCTGTCAGACATCCTAAAACTGGAGTTACAATGTTTAAGAGCCAAAGTAAGAGCTAGGAACTGAATTATGGTCCTCTATAAGAGGAGCAAATATTCTGGGCATATTGTACTTTTTTTGGCTAATATTCACTTATTAGTGAGTACATACCATGAATATCCTTTTTGGTCTGAGTTACCTCACTCAGGATTATATTTTCTAGTTCCATCCATTTGCCTGCAAAACTTAAAATATCCTCCTTCTTAATAGCTGAGTAGTATTCCATTATGTAAATGAACCACATTTTTTGTATCCATTCTTCTGTCAGATATTGGGGGGCAGGAGTGAAGCTTTGAAGGCCAGAAGACAGACTTGAAACAGGCAACCTGGAAAGATGGGGTACCCTCTAGACTATACCAGAGACTGGGAGTTGAGAGAAGCTCAGGACTCAAAGGGAGGGACCTTAGATGAAATGCCCTACAGTGGGGAGAGGGAACTTGTAGAGTTCACCTCCAGTAGAAAGACAGGGCATCAAGTGAGGGATGGGGTTGCCATTCCACAGTCAAAAACTTTGACCCAGAATTGTTCCTGTCTAAAAGAATTTCAGGGACAAAAATGGAGAAGAGACTGAGGGAAAGGGGGTCCAGTGACTGGCTTAATTTGATCCATCTCAAAGGGAGACTCCAAGGCCTGGCACTATTACTGATGCTATGGTGTGCTCACAGACAGGAGCCTAGCATGGCTGTCTTAGAGGCACAACAAACAGCTGAAAGAGTCAGATGCAGATACTTAAACACCCAACCAATTGACAGAAGCTGATGACCCCCGAGGTTGAATTAGGGAAAAGCTGGAAGAAGCTGAGGAGGAGGGTGACCCTATAGGAAGACCAGCAGTCTCAATTAACCTGGACCCCTGAGATCTCTCAGACACTGGACCACCAACCAGGCAGCATACACCAGCTGATATGAGGACCACACACATATACAGCAGAGGACTGCCTGGTCTGGCCTCAGTCAGAGAAAATGCACTTAACCCTTGAAAGACTTGGGGCCCCAGGGAGTGGGGAGGTCTGGTGGGGTGGGTTGGGGGCATCCTCTTGGAGAGGGGGGGAGGGGAGGTGGGAGATGTTGAACAGTCAGAGGGTGGAGCGGGAGGAGGATAAAGTCTGGACTGTAAAAAAAAAAAAAAAAAAAAAGATTAAAGTACTCTTAACCAGTGAGCTATCTTTCCAACTTTGAACTTTGTAATTATTTGTTTGTTCATTTTTCATATTTTGAGTCAGAGTTTCTCTGTGTAGCCTTCCTTGGCTGACCTGGAATTCACTTTGTAGATCAGGCTGGCCATGAACTCAGAGATCTGACAGACTTTGCTTTGCAAGTGCTAGAATTAAAGGTGTGTTCCACAACTTCCTGGCTTCCAGCTCTGAACTTTAATCTTAAATATAAACACCTCTCCATCTACCTGTCTGTTTGTCTGTGTGTGTATGTATGTATTACATATGTACATATGTATGTATGTATGTATGTATGTATGTATGTATCTCTCCCCCTCCTTCACCCTCTTTTTCCTCCTTTCGCTCAAAGGTCTCACTTTATAACCCAGGCGTGACTCAAACTCAAGATTGTTCTGCCTAAGCCACTCAAGTGCTGGGATTTCAGGCATACACAACCATTCCTACCCCAAGTTTTTTTTTGTTTTTTTGGTTTTTGGTTTTTCGAGACAGGGTTTCTCTGTGTAGTCCTGGCTGTCCTGGAACTCACTCTGTAGACCAGGCTGGCCTCGAACTCAAAAATCCGCCTGCCTCTGCCTCCCAAGTGCTGGGATTAAAAGGCGTGCGCCACCAACTGCCCGGCCTATCCCAAGTTTTTATGTCCATACTGTAGCTCAACAACCCTTACCAAGTGAGGGGACGGAAATGGTGGAAGAGGGGTGTGATTAAACGAGTTGTCTATGAGCTCAAAGCAGTCACTGCGATCAAAGATGAACCATGATTTGTATCTTTTCACATGACTTCTCTACCGGGGATTTCTTTTCTCAATTTCTCTGACATTTAGTATGAATGTCATGTTTGGCAAAGCATCCCCCACCTTTCACTATTTCTCCATCCTTTCCTTCATTTTCCCCATCACACAGTCACCTACTAACTGTTCCTATACTTTGTCCATAGTCAAAGTTAGCTGCTTTGTCCCTGTTACTTTCACAGCACCTCACACCCAGCTGTCACAGTGATTATGGCATTAATTACAAATATTTCTTGTTGTTTGTAATTAACTACAAATTAGTTCACATTGGGCCTGTGACTCCTTGAAAGCATGGGTTCTGTCTTATCTCTCAAGTCCAATAGAGAGAATGCTAAAAGAACAGTCAATAAATATTTGGCAACACAGGCAAATGGATGGAACTAGAAAATATCATCCTGAGTGAGGTAACCCAATCACAAAAGAACACACATGGTATGCACTCACTGATAATTGTATATTAGCCCAAATGCTCAGAGTACCCAAGATACAACTCACAGACCACAGGAAGTTCAAGAAGGAAGACCAAAGTGTGGATGCTTCTGTCCTTCTTATAAGGGAGAACAAAATACTCACGGGATCAAATACAGAGACAAAGTGTGGAGCAGAGACTGGAGGAAAGGCCATCCAGAGACTGCCCTACCTGGGGATCCATCTCATATACAGTCACCAAACCGAGACACTATTGTGAATACCAAGAAGTGCTTGCTGACAGGAACCTGATATAGCTGTCTCCTGAGAGGCTCTGACAGAGCCTGACAAATACAGAGGCTGATGATCATAGCCAACCATTGGACTGAGCACAGGGTCCTCAATGGAGGAGTTAGAGCAAGTACTGAAGGAGCTGAGAGGGATTGTAGCCCCATGGAGGGAGCAACAGAGTCAATCAGCCATATGCCCCAGAGCTCCCGGGGACCGGACCATCAACCAAAGAGTACACATGGAGGGACCCATGGCTCTGGCCACATATGTGGCAGAGAATGGCCTTTTTGGACATCAGTGGGAGGAGCAGGCCTTGGGCCTCAGGAGGTTCAATGCTCCAGTGTAGGGGTATGCCAGGGCAGGAAGGTGGGAGTGGGTAGGTGGGTAGCAGAGAGGAAGGGGGATGGGATGGGATAGGGGGTTCTGGAGGGAAGCTCTGGAAAAGGGATAACATTTGAAATGTAAATAAAGAAAATATCCAATAAAAGAAAAAAATATTTGGCAAATGAGTGGCAAAATGAAGCTTCTAATCTGAGTCTAATTTTTAAAAAGACACTAATTAGAATTGTGGAAATAACTATAAACAGGGGCACTTTGTTACTTTGCATGATGTAAATAGAATTTCAATAATCAGTTAATTATTCCATACAAGTTGTTCATTTTCATTTTAAACAATTAGAGGAACAGAGTCTCCAAGGAACAGTAGGGTCTATTTACTAAGGACATTAAAGTATATTCTAGCTTGAAGAGAAAGATGACTCATGAAAGAAAAAGAAAAACAAAACAAGAGCTGAAACAGAGTGAGTCACCTATAATAGCCACCTACTGAATTGCAAGGAAACAAATATGTTATCTTCAATAAGCAACGGAAATCAATGTTCTTTATAATAAAATGCAAAATACTTGAGATACCAATCAACAAAAACTATACTTCTTTTAGCTTGAAGCAATTCAAGCTATGCCAGTAGATATGTCTAGACGTCTCCTTACTTACCCAAAACCTTATGGTAAAATACTTTCAGATCTCCTCATTATTTACCATATATAATATACATGATTTATTATATATTTAGTGCATATAATTATATAAATTCCATATATGCCATGCATATATATATGCCATATATACCATATATATGGTAAACAATGAGATTTGAAAGTACTCTAAACACAGTATATATTTACCATATATATGTGGCAAACACACACACACATTTGAACCCAACTGTCTCCAATCTATGGCACTTTGTATATCATATTTAATCTTTCCATTCAGCCAGACCCTGTGCATTTTGTGCCAGGGTCTAGCCAGGTGTGTCTCCCTTATCATTTCTCCCATCCACATATCCTTCTCAAACCCCTAGATTTAGCCAAGATCCTACATCAGTGCCCTGGCCTAGTCTGGCCATCCTGATTGTGCTGCTCCCTATCTAAAGGTCCCTCATGTGACACACACAATCTGTCAAGCCAGGTCCTACATATCTTGTACCAGGGTCTGGCCTGGTAAGTCCAACAGATTCTCCTCTCCACAAACTCTCCTCATCCTCCAGATCCACCCCCAAACTCCAGGCTAAGACCATGATTCACATTGCTTGCCAACTCAGTCCCCCTGTGTTCCTCTGACTTCCTTCCACTTAAGCTATATATAACCTTTAGAACCAGCTCGGCCCACATATTCTCTACCTTGCCCCAAACTGCTATGTTCATTTCAGACACAGAACTAACAAAATTCTGTGTGCTCAGATCTCATCACAAAAATACAATCAATATCAAAAATCAAGGCAGTATTTATATACATATACACACCAATATTTACTAGTCCTATGTCCCATGTTCCCCAATGAGAACTACCCAGATAAACCCAAGGACACAATTTAAAAGGATAATCATAAGCTTCAAGGAAGTCAAAGAGTTTAAAAAGGATACAAAGAAATAGCTCTATAAACTTAAAAAAAATAAATGCCTGAGTGATGACTAAGAAAGCACAAACATAAGACTGAATAAAATGGCAAAAGCAGTCTAGAACTTGAAAACAGAATTTAATAAAGAGATATAAACATTGAAAAGCAGCCAAGCTGAAATGAAGATAGAATTGAGAAACCTGTTAACCCAACTTGGAAACTCAAAGGAAAGCCTTACAAGTTGAATGAATAAAGCAGAAGACAGAGATCAGGACTTGAAGATAAAGTTTAGGTTAGGATCTAGACCAAATAAGTGAAGAATGAATATATATATATATATATATATATATATATATATATATATATATATATATATATATAAAGACTTTTTAAAATACAGGAAAGGAGTATTCTGGAAACATAGGACACAATGTAAGAACAAACCTTCAAATTATAAGCATAGATGAGGAAGAAGAAACCAGGTCAATGACATAGACCATATCATCAACATGATCATCAAAGAAAACTTCCCCCAAATAAGGAAAGGCATATTCATGCAGACACAAGAAATACACAGAACACCAAATAGACAGGATCAGAATAGAAAATCCCACAGTATTACCATAGTTAAGTTACTAAGTATACAGAACCAAGAAAGAATATGGAAAACTTCAAAAGGAAAAAAAACTCATGTCCATAAGAACAACAGCTGATTTCTCAGTGGAACCTTTGAAAACCAAGAGTCTGAAGCAAAGCACTCCAAGTCCTAAAAGACTACAACTGTCAATCTAGACGACTGTACCAAATAAGATTATCTGACATAGTTGAAGGAGAAAGAAGAACTTTCCATGATATAAAAACAGCCTTAAAAAAAAATCATATCCAGCAGACCAAAACCAAAGAAAATACAGGAGCGATACATCTGGATGAAGAGAGAAATAAGCATAGCCAAAATATTATAGAAAGAAGACAGATAAAGCCATAATTACACCGTACCCTAAAAACACAACACCAAAAGTCAACAACACAATGACTACAATCAACATACACCTTCCAATAATACCTTTAAATATTAATGGCCTCAATTCTCCAATCAAAAGACAGACTGAATAGATGGATTAAGCAACAATATCTGTTTATTTGTTCTCTAAATGAAACAAATCTTAGCTTTAAAGATAGATGCTAAATATTCAATAAAAAAAAAAAAAAGAAACGATAAGCACAATGTGCCTTGCTTCAGTAATTGTTCAAATAAGAGTATCTCCATCCATATGTCTCCACACATTCACTCATATTTTCAGAGACCGGTTTTTCGTTAAATGTCTGTGGATCAAAGATCCATGTTAAATCCGGTCACACTTCTGTGCTTATTTCTTCATCACATTTCACCACTATTTGTCTTAATTTATTTGCACCGCCTTAACTAAGTGCTATAACCCTAATGACTTATAAACAGCACAAATTGATTGTTAGCAACTCTAAGGGCTTGAAAGCCTCAAATAAAGATACTCTCAAATTTGGTGTTAAAAAAAAAAAAGATAAATGCTACTTTCCAGTGAAAAAGTGGACAAAAGTACTCCGATCAAATGAGACCAGGAAAGAAAGGAGGAACTGCTATTCTAATATCTGACAAAATAGATTTCAGACTAAAACTAACCAGAAGAGACAAAAGAAGACAATACTTCCTAGCTACAAATCACCAGATATTAGTATACAAACTGGAGTAACTACAGAAAATAGGAAAGGAAAAAGGAGTCATGTTCGGGGAGCAATAGAGAGAAATAGCAGTATACAAGTTATTCAGGGAAAATGAGGGGGCTTTAATTAGGGAAAGGGAGGATGATAAATATAGAAGGATGGAGTGGAAACTTAAGGGTTCTTTGGAAAGTCGGTTGGACAGTGTTTTGCTGGGGCAAATAAATGAAGGAGCTTATAGAGCTAGCTGTGCAATGCTTGTGTGTAGCAAGTCTTCCCTGATCTTCACTTCCCTGAGAGAGGCACCGCTGAGAACTTCTCCTAGTGTCCCTCCAGGTCCCTCCTGCTGACTCGAACCACGGTTGAGGCCTGGCTGTCTCTGCTAGGTTGTGCCACCACTAGTGATTAGTGGGTGCTATCCCAACTCTACTGAACTAGAGTACTAGTGTATCCGTGAGGTGTTTGGGAGTGGATGGAGCTGCCACTCCTAACCTGTAAACTGAACGGCACATTTCCAGACAACACAGAGTGGAGTTGCTCCAAAAAACCATTCCAAACAGGTCCACTTTCTCCGTCTCCTTTCTTTTCCACTACCTCTAGTGGGTGATGGGCTACAATAGATGGTTAAAAACATCATTTAAAATATGACTTGAAAAAATTAAAGTTACAGAAGGAGGAGGGTGAAATAACTATAATGATGTTTGAAAAAGTCATTGGGAATCATTTAGTTACTTAAAATTACAGATAACACATACATATACACTTATATATTGTTTATTTATTTTCCCATCCAGACTAACAATGGTTCACCCAAGAGCCATAGACTAACAAAAAAAAAAAAAAAAAAAAACCAACAAGCGTGAGAAGCCTCCATTTGAGTTGTTGGTCAGAGTTGTCCTAAAGACTCCAAAAACATTATAAGCTATTGTTGTTGCCTTTGATTTTCTCCGAGATCAAAGGTGAGTCTACATTGCTGTAGCTACCATATAAGTCAGACATAAGACACAGAACTGAATGTGATCTGAAAGCCTCCTCCCTGAGGCATTTATGGTATTAGTAGGTGCCATGAAAACGTCCAAGGGAGGAAAGCAAGGGAGGACTACCTATCTGTGATGTCTGTGAACTACAACAATGACCTGCATTGATTGCACAATAATCCTACAGGTGCCACAGCAGCACACATACCGTGGTAGTAATCAACAGCTCTCTATTTAGACTTAAGACCTGCTCAGCATGGCCGGGCGGTGGTGGCGCATGCCTTTAATCCCAGCACTCCGGAGGCAGAGGCAGGCAGATTTCTGAGTTCTAGGCCAGCCTGGTCTACGAGTGAGTTCCAGGACAGCCAGGGCTACACAGAGAAACGCTGTCTCGAAAAACCAAGAAAAAAAAAAATAAAAAAAGACCTGCTCAGCAAAAGGGAAATCATGACTGTTATTGAACTAACCAACTATCTGGCAATAATGAAGTCATGGATCTTGGAGGAGAATCTATAACCAATACTTTACTAAACCAGCTGGGATTAAAGGCGTGCGCCGCCACCCGCTGCCGCCGCCGCCACCACCACCACCGCTAACCAGCATAATCCTTAACTACTTTATATTTAACCTTATATCCATATCTAAGTATAGATCCCACCCCTAATCATGGAAATATCTCTTTGTAACAGGAGACCATTACAGAAAATCACAACTAATCAAACTTCAGAGAACAAGTGATTGTCTAATGCCCAGCCCCAACCAATCTATCCACAACACAATTCCTGTGCCTAAGGCTTAGAGATCATAGAAAAGGGGGGTGAGCAGAAGGAAGGTAAGAATCACAGAAATAGGAAGTTCGCTGTTTGACTGTGTTTCTTAGAAATGTCAAGAAGCAACAACACCCATGAAGTCTCATCAGCACAATTACTTAAATAAGACCTGAACAAGGATGACAAAGGTCTCTAGACAACTAAGAAATGCTGAGAGCAAGAGAAATTGTCTTCTCCAGAGAAAAGCCCACAATTGGTTATCCAATACTAAATGGTTAGTCCTGAAACCATATATATATGTATGTATATACAAGTAACATGATATATACTGAGAAGATGGAGTTTATATATTTACGTTATGTCATAAAACACAATTTAAAAAAAGAAGCCATGAATTTGAGAGAGACCAAAGGGTTACATGGAAGGAAGTGGAGTGAGGAAATGGAAGGGGGAAATGATGTCATTATATTTTAATTTCAAAAAATAAAACGCCAGGCGGTGGTGGCACGCCTTTAATCCCAGCACTTGGGAGGCAGAGGCAGGCGATTTCTGAGTTCAAGGCCAGCCTGGTCTACAGAGTGAGTTCCAGGACAGCCAGGGCTACACAGAGAAACCCTGTCTCGAAAAAAATAAATAAATAAATAAATATAAAATAAAATATTTTTTAAAAGTGTAAGGTATGATTTCATGAAGTAAAACCATGGGTATAAACAATTGTCAGCATATCGAGATAAATGACTAAAGTATGACTATGAAGTAGACAAGGACTTTTCTAGCAAGTTGAGAATCAGCATAGCAATAACTGTCACCACGAAGTAGCAGTTCGAGCAGATCACTGGATTTAGCAGAGAAAATGGTTGTGTCTACAGATGGGTGAGTTCATAGACCAGCAATATTTGACTTTTCAGCACAGCAGAGAGTTTGACAGAGGATGTGGCAGCTGACATAACACAAGAACATCTTTTTCAAGATGTACTATTCAAAAGTGCTTTAAAAAGCACATCAACAACACTCCCACCAAGAGAAGTTGATTCATCACTCACTCCAGATGCAAGCAGAATCCATGATCGATCGTCTGTATATCAATAAAGCAGCAGGCAATGCTCACGTAACTGTGGGCAAGACAATCCCACTTCCTCAAGGGCGTGCACATTGGGTAGCATTCGGCAACCATAATTCTTACAATGTTTCTCACAGAATAGATTTCTTTTTTTGGAAGAGCTTATTGGGGAATTAATCTTTTAGATGAATCTGAAGAAAAAAAAGGGCTATAGATCACAGCAGATGTTGCAATATTTTATTGCAGTTGTGCCAACAAACCTAAAACGTATGAGATGTCAGCAGGTATCCAATTTTCTCTGAGGGAAAGGGAAGAAGTGTGCTGCAGGCAGCCTTTGAATCTCTGGAAAATTGAAAACTACTACTGAAGAAGCAGCCTGCTTAGGCTTAAAAGCTATCTTATAGTAAAGCCAAACTAAGTCTGCTCCTGCTTATAATTAAACCTTTGTTTCTCAAGAATTGGGCTATGCCCACCTTTATCCTTACACATCCAATGTTGACCTCTTGAACCCCTCCTTGGGAGAGAGGCAGCCTGTGTACATGAATTTAAAGGCTTTAATGAATTGCTTGCTTTAATTAACTTGGCCACGATTTAGGCCAGTGGTTTTCTTCTCCCATCTTTGAGATTAACACTATCTCAGTTCTCTCATGGAGACAGTCACTGAGGAGTCTTTTTGGTATTATTTGGAAGAATCTTTTCAACAATGGGCATGTTACATAAAAACTGGAAATTTTACTGTAGAAGTAATTTGTTTTCATTTCAGACTTGGATCCTACAAGCTCATCTGTTCTGTCCTCTTTGATGATAGTCACACAGACAACAAGTACATCTTTTAGAAAATAACATTTATTTTAGTAAAGAATACTGTGGGCAAGGCACCCATGGTTAACACCTCCTGAATAGAGACAAACACAACAAAACATTTTTTGCCTTAGACATAATATCTTCTTAATAATAAAATGTTATGCAGCATATTCAAAGAAAATGTGAGAACCTGGAAATATGCTTCTTTTTAAAAGAAAAAAGAAAAAAAACAAACAAAAGAAGTCCTGTAGATGTGTATTGTGTCTGTTACAAAAGTCCTAGAAGAAATTATGCAACTAACGGTGAGTCAGCCCAGCCAGTGTCTGACACAGAACCTCTTATACTCTCATGGAAAATGGGTACTATGGAAACCAGAGCCTGGGGAATAGAAGTGAAAAAATATTTAAAGAGAAGAGCACTGATAAATGTAAATATGTGCATTTTTAGTTTTTAAAAGATGATGGCAGAATAAAATGTATAAGACATTTAAAAGACACAATGACTACATGGATTGTGTTGAAGAATAACCAGGCCAGACATTTTGAACCTTGGGACTTTATGAGAACATTTTCTATTGACTCAGTAATCAATTAATAGGTAACTTTTGTATGTGAGATGTTATTAATGAATGTGTGGGCTTTCGGTAAGTGAAAGGGGAAAAGACATCCCAAACAGAAAATATTAGTGTGTAAATAATAGGAATTAGACAGACAATGTTGAGGAAGCTGGTTTCAGGGACTGGAGTAGATAAGCTTAAAACTACAGCAATTTGGTACCATTTCAAAATAATCATGTACCTTTCTGAAAGCCAAATAGTCACAAAAGCAAAGGTAAGGTCTCATGTGAAGATGTCTTATGAATCCTCTACAGCCTACTAAGAATTCCACATACACAACAGATTATCTAGTTTTCTGATCAACAAATGATAAATATATAGCATCTTGACTTTATGGAAGATATAGCTAAATACTGTGGCACATTTGTCTTACCTTAAAACAAATTCTCTTCATTAACTTGAATAAATTCCCAATAAGAGAACAATTGTTGTTCAAAAAATTTATATGCTTCCCCTGAATATTTGGGCAATAGCCATAGCTCAGGAGCTTGTTCCTTTCAAAAACATGCATGGGGGCTGGTGACATGGTTCAGGCAGTAGAGGTAACTGTTATCAAACCTGATGACCTGGGTATGATCTTTGTAAGGAGCAGGTCCTTTTTTTTTTTTTTTTTTTGGTTTTTCGAGACAGGGTTTTTCTGTGTAGCCCTGGCTGTCCTGGAACTCACTCAGTAGACCAGGCTGGCCTCGAACTCAGAAATCTGCCTGCCTCTGCCTCCCAAGTGTTGGGATTAAAGGCGTGCGCCACCATCCCCTGCTGAGCAGGTCCTTTTCTTTTTCTTTTCTTTTCTTTTTTTTTTTTCCCCCGAGACAGGGTTTCTCTGTATAACCTTGGCTGTCTGGAACTCACTCTGTAGACCAGGCTGGCCTCGAACTCAGAAATCTACCTGCCTCTGCCTCCCAAGTACTGGGATTAAAGGCCTGCGCCACCACCGCCCCGGCAAGGAGCAGGTCCTTAACAGAGCTGACTCCATTGTAATAGGAAAGAAAACAAGTCTGGACAAGTCCAGAAAACAAGTTTGGACATGTTTTAAAGTATTATGATAACCAAAAGTCCACCTGCAATGAAGTCATAGCCCACAGATAACCAGACACATCTGGTTATCTGCCGTATATGTCAGAAGTAAAACCCAATTCAAGCATAAAAGAGGAGCCCCCCCGGCCAGAGCACTTCATCACACTGGTAGCCAAGACTGGCTAGCGTGATCAGGCCTCCTCTGCAGCCAAGAGATGGAGCATTCTGCTGCACCAGATCATCAAAGCAGTAGCTGAGAGACCAAAGCCCCTATCTTCATGGTCAAGCACTCTCTGGACCTGAGCTGCTGGAAACTGCAGTCATAAGGACTCAGGTCGTATAACTCATGAATAGTGATGTGCTTATTGCTATGCTTATTTCTTTGGTAATTAACAACTTATTATTTGTGTTTATTGTACTGATATTGATAGAGGCAATGCATAGGGAATGTGGCAATACCTCATTGTTACAATAGCTTTGGCATTGGTGATAATATATTGTTTGCTGTGCATTATTAAAGGGCAATTAAATATCAAACCTCCGTCTCTGGCGTACTCTCTCCCCTCTCGTGGAACTGACGACCTCACACTCAATCCTGTATACAATTCTTGAGTGGAGAGGACCTGTTGCTCCTCTCAGACCCTAAAACCTTATCACAACCTGCTCACGACAGATAACATACTAGGCTCTTCAAAAGCCATGTAGTAGGAGAGAACTGATTGATTAATTAATTAAATGCAATAAAATTAAAGCATGCATACTTGCTAGTTGATATAGATTCTCTCTAGAAGAAAAGAGACAAGGTAAGCACATAATTTGATTTATCCTAGACCTGCCACAGTCAATCCACTCATCCAGAGAACACTACTCAAGAAAGAAGATTCCATGGGTGATCAGTGTGTTAGACTTTGTGCTCATCAAGAGTGCTCTCAGTTCCCATAACAAGACAAGCAGGAAACTGTAAAGTTTTGAAGCAGAGGCACAAGCACTTCTGTAACTTCACAAGTCAGTATTTCTATAACACTAGAAGCTGTTCATGTAACTTGGAGGCTATTGTATTAACATCAGAAAGAGTATTTACTAGCATCCAGAACTACACCAGAGCTTTCAGAGGATCTGCTCTAGTTTTTCCATTGCTATGATAAACAACAAGACCAAAGCAATTTAGAGAGGATTTGTTTTAACTTTACAGCATACAGTCCATCATGAAAAGTCAGAGCAGAAACTCAAGGCAGGAACTGAATCAGAGGCCATGAGGAGCTCTGCTCACCGGCTTGTTTACTAGTACTCAGTTTGCTTTTTATATTACCCAGGACTACGTGCTCAGGGGTAGCATGATCCACAGAGAGCTGGACACTCCTGTATCAATCATTAAGCAAGAAAATGCCCCCAATCAGATTCCCTTACAGGCCAATCAGATGGAGGCATTTTTCTGGATTGAGGTTCCCTCTTCCCAGATAACTCTTAACTAATGTCAAGTTGAGAAAAAACTGATCAGCACAGTATCACTCAGAGTTTGTGCTATTTGCTTTGCCTTCCTTCATAAGACCCATGAAACTGAAAATTCACAAAGTATTTTACATTTCATTCAGCCTATTTCCTACCTCCAGATGGGGTCTCAAAGCAGGGCCAGATGTAGCCTACTGTGAAGGAAGATAGTATGAAAAAAGGCAGGCCGGGCAGTGGTGGTGCACGCCTTTAATCCCAGTACTTGGGAGGCAGAGGCAGGCGGATTTCTGAGTTCGAGGCCAGCCTGGGCTACAGAGTGAGTTCCAGGACAGCCAGGGCTACACAGAGAAACCCTGTCTCAAAAAACAAAAAAAGAAAAAAGAAGAAAAAAGAAAAACAGGCAGGAAGATCTTGGACTCTAAGATGGAGATTTTGGATTTTATTTCTGTTACTAATTCATTTCACACCACAAGGCAAGTCATGTTCAGTGGCAGTTATTTTTTTCTTTCAAGGCGGCTAAACTCACTGAGCTTAATACTTCTGGCTTTTGCTGAGAGGTGATGGCTCACGCCTTTAATCCCAGCACTTGGAAAGCAGAGGCAGGCTGATCTCCTGGGTTCAAAGCCTACCTGGTCTACAGACTGTGTTCTGGGACAGCCAGTGAGACATAGTGAAACTATGTCTTGTGGGGGAGGAGGAATAAAGAAATTGCAGTTCTCACATCCGCAGCTTCATAAATGCTTGTAGTGCCCTCCACCACACACACACATACACGCATATCATGTTTTGGGGAAAAAACCTCATGACTTTATAAGTGTTATTAGTGACCCCTCCAACCCATCCCAACAACAGTCCTCAAGCACCCAACTCCTCTTTCTCTTCCAGCGTTGTGTGAGTGTTCCCTTTTGTCTATTTCTACATCAGCAGACCTTGTTACTTGTTTTCCTTTTTTTCTTGGGGTAGGGAGGGGGAGTGGTTCGAGACACGTGTCTCTAGGCAGTCCTGGGCTATCAAGGAACTCAGCTTTGTAGAGCAGGCTGGCCAGAGGGGACCTGAGAGATCCGCCTTCCTCTGCCTCCAGAGGCATGCACCACCACACCCGGCTGATGAATTGTGATTCAAATTCGATGGAATCTCAAGGTAATAGTAATTTGCAATTCCCGTGACTCTTGAGTTCCTGGCTTTTCTTGTTGCTGTGACAAAATGTCTGACAGAAACAATTTAAAGGAGGATTTATTTTGGCCCACATAGTGAGGAAATAGATTGAGGAAAGCATGACAGGAAGAGCGTGAGGCAGCTAGTCACACCCAATCTAGTCAGGGAACAGATGATTGTTCATGCTCAGTTATCTTTCTCCAATTTATGCAGCCAGGACCCTAGTCTCCAAAGCCTTCCAGGGCTTGCTTGGATCTTCCCATCTCAATTAACCTAATCTAGATAACCCTTCACAGACATGCCCAGGGGCTTAGTTTCCATGATGATTTTAGGTCTTGTCAAATTGACAATCAATATTAACTATCACAGCTAGTGAAATTAAACATTTTTCTGTATTTATTGTCCATTTGTACTTTGAGAACTATCTGATTATTTCATTGAGTTATTGGATTCCTCTGTTGGAGGCACAGCTGGCAAGGAATTTCTTCCATTCTTTGGGCTGCCTTTCACTCAATTGTTTCCTTTGTGGAACAGAACTTTCTTAATTTCGTGAAACCGATCTGTCAATTTTTAGGCTTATTTTCTGAGCAAGTAAAGTATTCAGGAGGAGTCCTTGCTTGTGCTTCTATATTAAAATGTTTTCCCTGCTTTTTCTCATGAGTGTCTCAGAGTTTGTTATTCCATTAGACTCTGATGACTTGGAGCTGATTTTCGTAGAGTAGGAGCTAGAGCTCTAGCTTCATTCTCCTCCATATGCACATCCAGTTCTCCCAGCGTCTTTTGGTAAAGAAACTGACTTTTTTCAATTTTTTTTTTTTTTTTTTTTTTTTTTTGGTTTTTCGAGACAGGGTTTCTCTGTGTAGCCCTGGCTGTCCTGGAACTCATTCTGTGGACCAGGCTGGCCTCGAACTCAGAAATCCGCCTGCCTCTGCCTCCCAAGTGCTGGGATTAGAGGCGTGCACTAACACTGCCAGGCGCAAAGAATGTTTTATTTTGCAGAAATCCAGCATGCTGGGGTCTCCCATTACCAAAATAGAGATACCCAAGTGAGCTTGCAAGACTGATTTAAAGCACATTAGAGAATTCTGGGGTAGGTGACCTCTATGTTAATCTGTTGGGTCTATCTCTACAGACATTCCATTACTGGGGTGTTGGGGCTAGAA
Source organism: Rhabdomys pumilio (assembly GCA_030674055.1). NCBI lineage: Eukaryota > Metazoa > Chordata > Mammalia > Rodentia > Muridae > Rhabdomys > Rhabdomys pumilio. Next base: position 67,161,319 of record JANHMN010000005.1, on the reverse strand, counting down.
ACTTGCTGGAGAGGTCTGGAAACGGCTGCTGACTCATTGTCCTTGCCTCAGGCCAGGTGGCAGGGCAGCTTCTAAGGCCTGGACTTGGCTGTAATTACCTAGTTCTTGGAAGCAAAGATTTAGGCCTAGTCTCCTTAACTACCAATTGGAAGCCTGTCATGGAATGAGCCTAGCCTTCTCAGTATCTACAGCATTATCCATTATGTTCAGGATCACTTTGACAATCTAGAGTAGTTTGGCTTCTATCACTATCCACCTATTTCTTTGAGACAGGGTCTCAAATTGAGCCTGTCACTAGGCTGGTAACCAGCAAGCTCCAGTGAATCTCCTGTCTCTACCCCTAACAGTGATGGTTTATTTGTTTGCTTCTTTATTTTAATATAGTTTTTTTTTTTTTTTTTGGTTTTTTGAGATAGGGTTAGGGTTTCTCTGTATAGTCCTGACTGTCCTGGAACTCACTCTGTAGACCAGGCTGGCCTTGAACTCAGAAATCCGCCTGCCTCCGAAGTGCTGGGATTAAAGGCATGTGCCACCACCGCGGGCGTTAAATATAGTTTCTAAGGATTTAAACTTTGCTCCTTATCTTACTTACCAGTGTTCCTACTCACTGCACCGTTTCTTTAGCTCCCCAGATATTTTTAAGACAACTGCAAATAGGGTTCTAACATGCATGTTATTTGAATATTTAGTGACTTGTATGTGTTAATTTTGCATCCAGCCACGTTACTGAAAGTAGTCGTCAGATCTAAGAGTTTTCTGGTGTAGTGTTATGTATAGAATCATATCACTGCAAATAAGGATACTTTCACTTCTTCCTTTCCTATCTGTATCTCCTTTATTTTCTTCTCTCATTGCTTTAGCTAAGACTTCAGGCACTATATTGAATAAGATATATTCAAGATGCATATTGAAGAAAGTGAATATGTTCATCTTATTCCTGATTTTTAATGAAAATGCTTTCAGTTTTCCCCAATTAGTATAATGTTGACTATATAGATTTGCTTTTATTATACTGAAATATGTTTCTTCCATTACTGATTTCCACTGATCTTTTCTCATGAAAGGATATTGGATTTTGTCAAAGACTTTCTGCATCTATTGAGATGGTCATGTGATATGTGTCCTTGATTAAAAACTAGGGAATGAGGACATAGCTCAGTAGAAGACTATATACCTATTCTGTGTGTGACCCTGGATGTAGTCTCTAGTACCTTAAAACTAACAAATATAAATCAAGAGTTGTGGCTATAGATCAGTTGGTAGTATGCTTGCTTAACGTGCATGAACCCTGCAGTTCAATCCTCAGCACCACATAAAATCAGACATGCTTAACTGTGATACCAGCAGTTAGGAGGTAGAGACAACTGGTCATATTCAACTACAAAACAAATTCAAGATCAGCTTTGAGCATGCACGATCCTACAATACTTTGAAATGCCCCCTATAGTCTAAAGCATCTGAGTACTCTTTTTATGAAGCCAGGATTATTTTGACACTAAAACCAGAAAATGATATCATCCCATATCCAGAAAAAGGGAAAATTGTTGATTGTTGACCCGTATCCCTGACAACATAGATGCAAAATGCACACCAAAAGATCATCTAAGTCAACCAAGTTGACTTCATAACAGAAATGTAGAAATAGCTCAATATATTTTAGTAAAATGAATAAATGTTACTCAGCACATAGGCTAAAAGACAGAAATCACGTGCTCATCTAAGTGAATGCAGAAAAGGCATTTGACAAAATTCAGCATCTCTTCATGTTAAAAAATTGATTATACAAAAATACTGAACAAAAAAATCATAGAGATATGAGGAATAGAAGGAAAGCATTCCTCAATATAATAAAGGTTATATACAATGAGTGCCAACATGCTAAATGGCAAAAAACTGAAAGCATTCCCATTAAGATCAAGAACAAGACAAACAGTGCCTACTCTCTCGACTCCTATTTATTATAGTGCTTAAAGTCAGCTAGAGCAATAATACCAGAGGAAGAAATAAGAGGAATATGGTAGGAAAAGACATCCCTAAGTGGTTTTTACATAAGAGACCTGAGACTCCACCAAAAACATCTCTTAGAGCTGTTTTCATTAAAGTGGTAGGATACCAAATTAAAACACATAAGCTTTTTAATATGCTAGTGATAAATGAACTGAAAAAGAAATCAGGAAAACAACTTCAATCCAAAAGTAAAACACTTAAGAATGAATCTAATCAAGGGTCGGGCGGTGGTGGGGCACACCTTTTAATCCCAGCACTTGGGAGGCAGAGGCAGGCGGATTTCTGAGTTCTAGTCCAGCCTGGTCTACAGAGTGAGTTCCAGACAGCCAAGACTACACAGAGAAACCCTGTCTCGAAAAACCAAAAAAAGAAAAAAAGAAAAAAGAAAGAAAGAAAGAAAAAAAGAAAGAAAGAAAAGAAAAACCAAAAAAAAAAAATCAATCAGCAAGGGTCTATGGGTATAAACAGAAATATTTAGAAGGTATTTTGACAGCATGACAATTTAGCAAAAATAACAAAAAAAAAAAAAAAGATTCTACTCAGGGCCTATGACCTCCTTAAGCATAGGGTTTTGACCAGAATTATAGTACCAGGCATGAAATCCCCTTCTGTGGAACAGGACTTTTGCTTACAATATTATTTTCCATTCTTTGAAGTTACAGTGGTGTCAATAATTGGTGCTGAGATGTGTTTCTTAGAGGTATCAAAAAGATAGCTCCTGGGTTGTTTCTTTGTTTGGTTACTTGGTTGGTTGGTTTTGGAGAAAAGGTTTCTCTGTGTAACCCTTCAAATTGTTCTGTAGACCAGGCTGGCCTTGAACTCAGTGATCCACGAGTCTCTTCCTCCTGATTAAAGACATGCACCATGTCCACCCAGCCTAATGGGTTCTGTTTTTTAATTCAATCTTCTTATCTATATCTTTGTATTTGGAGAAATGAGACCATTAATATTAAGAGTTATGATTGACAGTTTTGTCTTGATTCCTGCCATTTTGTTGGTTTTATGGGGTTTTCTTAAATCTCTTTCGATTGTCCTGGTTTTGTTTACTTATTCCTGTGGCAACTTCTTGTGGTTATCCTTCCCTATAGATTGACATATTCTATCCAGTATCCTCTGCACAGTTGGCTTAGTAAGCATAAATTCCTTTAGACTATTTTTATCATGGACACTTTTATTTATCCTTCAATTTCAGCACACAGTTTGGCAGTTGTGGGCTTTCAGATCTTTGTATACATCTTTCCAGGTCTTTCTGGCTTTCAACGTTTCTGCTGACTAATCAAGTGTCATTCTAATTGATGGACTACCTTTATAAGTTATTTGACCTTTCCCTCTTTCAATTTTCAATATATTATTTTGTCTGTGTTTTTAACTATTAACATGTCATGGAAAGTTGTTTTTCTGGTCCTATCTATCTATTCTGTGAGCTTCTTTATAACTTGTCTGAGCATCTCTTTCTCTAGGTTTGGGAAATTTCCTTCTATGATTTTATTGAAAATTTCTCTATGCCTTTGCTGCAGAGTTCTTTCTATGAGCATAATTCAAAGATCTGTCTTCTCATGGTGTCCCAGAGCTTTTACATGTTCTATTCATATTTTTATAATTCCTCATTGATTTTTTTTAAATATATTTATTTATTTAATTATGTGAGTACACTGTCACTGTCTTCAGATACAGCAGAAGAGGGCATCAGATCCCATTACAGATGGTTGTGAGCCATCATGTGGTTGCTGGAAATTGGACTCAGGACCTCTGGAAGAGCATTCAGTGTTACCCTCCGAGCCATCTCCAGCCCCCCTCATTTATCTTTAATAAATGATTTTTTTTTTTTTTTGGTTTTTCGAGACAGGGTTTCTCTGTGTATCCCTGGCTGTCCTGGAACTTACTCTGTAGACCAGGCAGGCCTCGAACTCAGAAATCCACCTTCCTCTGCCTCCCAAGTGCTGGGATTAAAGGCGTGCGCCACCACGCCCGGCTGAATAAATGATCTAATTCCTGTACTTTATATTATAGCTCTTTTCCACACAATCCATTCAGTTGGTCAGGCTTTCCACTGAGCATTTATTTTGACTTATTGAGTTTTTTATTTCTACCCATCATTTGAGTTGGTTTTTCCTTCAACAATTTCTTTTTTTACTGAACTCAAGTTTTCTATTTTGAATTTACTTCTCTATTTCATTCAGCTGTGGTTCTGTTCTCTTGGGGGTTCATTTATGCGTTCTTTAAATTTTTCGGACTACTTCAATTATTTTTTTTAAATTTAATTATTCTGAAACTTTTGTTTTCCAAATTGTTACTGTTAGGAGACATTTCTATAGGACTAGTCATTTTTTTGAAAAACATGCTATCTTGTTTTTTCATGTTGTTTTTTTTTTCTTCCTTCCTTTTCATAATTCTGTATTTGTTCTTTTAAATTCCAGCCCTCTTTTTTTTTTCTATTAGTGATGGTTTCTGCAATGTTGAGGGGAAAGACAAAATTGTAGTAGGGGTTGAGCTATCTGCCCCTCTTTGGGATTGGTATTTAGGGCTAGAGACTGTTTCTTATCTGCCTCTGTGTAGGTGTGAGCCTCCTGGCTGGGTCTGCAGCTTTTACTGTGAGTTGTAGAACACCCCATTTATCTGTGGGCTTTACTCTGAATCAGATCCAGTCTCTATCATGTGTCTGCAGTTTCTGTGAAGCAGGAGATGCGGAACTTCACACTTGCTCGTGAAACTAATCTGGAGTTCAATCCTGTCTCTGCTCTGGGTCTGCAGCTTGTGCTAAAAAGCAGCTGTGAGATGTTCAAAGAAATCTTCAATAAAAACAGTACTTCAAGAGGTATCACTTTGTGTGATTTCTGTTAGAGCCACAATAATAATAATAGTAAAAACATCATGGTGCAGACACAAACAGGAACTCATAGATCAATGGACTAGAACACCCAAATACAAAGTCTGCCCAATTACAGCAACACGATCTTTGACAAAGATACCAAAAACACGCATCATAGAAGACACCTCTTTAACAAACAGTGTTAGGAATTCTGGGTCTTAACATGCAGAAAAAAGAAACTGGATGCTTGTCATTCATACTACACAAAACTCAACTCCAAGTGGATCAAGGATCTCAATATTATCTAATACTATGAAACTGCTAGAACAAAAATTAGGTAAAATGTTTCAACTTAGAGATGTAATCAAGGACTTCCTGAACAGGACTCTCATTGTTAACAAAGTCTAACAGTTGACAAGGTAAGTCATGAAATTTAAAAGCTTCTACACAGCAAAGGAAATTGTCAATCAAATGAAGATGGCCACCTAGCCATCCGTTAGGAGGAAATCTAAAAATCATGAGAAGAAACAACCCAATTAAAAAGCAGGCTATGAAACTAACCCAAAAGTTCTCAGAACAAGAAATACAAATGGATAATAATCATAGATTAACAGGGTGATGCTGATCTAAGCCACATTAACATCCTATCTCACTGCAGAGTAGAGATAACCTGAAATATAAATGACAACAAATGCTGACCTGGATGTGAGAAGAGAGGCACCTTTATATATAATAAGGGTATACCTAGTATACTAGTGCAGCCTCTTTGGAAATCAGTCTGGAGGCCGCTTAAAGAGCTAGAAATAAATCTACTGAGTGACCCAGGTACGCTACTTCAGAGCATATAGCAAAGAACATTACATCCCACAACAGAGATATGTGCAGATCCATGTTGATTACTGTTCTATTCACAATACCTCAGAGATTATTAAAACCTAAATATAAAATCAGCAGATGAATGGATAAGAAAAATGTCTCACACACACACACACACACACACACACACACACACACACACACACAGAGAGAGAGAGAGAGAGAGAGAGAGAGAGAGAGAGAGAGAGAGAGAGAGAGAGAGAATCAACTGTTGCCTTGCTATAAGGGAAAAACGAAAACATAAAATTTGCAGGCAAATGGGAAGAACTAGAAAAAAATTATACTCAGGTCAACCAGGTTTACAAAGACAAATGACACATGTTCTCTTCGATGTGGATCATAACAGTAATTTTATGAATTATACTAATTAATTATATTGTTTAACTTGAAATGCATGCAGAAGTCAGGTAATTAGAAATGGGATACTGAAGTTGGTTACATTTAGGAAGAAAAATGATAAAATATGGCAAAATAAAAATAGGGTGAATACTGGCTGCAGAAAGATTCAAATACGAAAGAAGTAGTGATGAGCAAACAAGGGATGGGGAAAAATTTAATCATGAAAGGTGGAGAAAAAAAAAAAGAGAGCCGGGCAGTGGTGGCACACGCCTTTAATCCCAGCACTTGGGAGGCAGAGGCAGGTAGATTTCTGAGTTTGAGGCCAGCCTGGTCTACAGAGTGAGTTCCAGGACAGCCAGGGCTACACAGAGAAACCCTGTCTCAAAAAAACAAAAAAAAAAAAAATGTGGAGGAAAAAGCTATATGGAAATCGATAATTCTTGCAATGTGTGTGTGTTTGTCTGTGTGTCTGTATAAAATCAGAGGTGATACAGTACACAGGTGACAGGAAATAGGGAGGAATGTGGAATATTCTGGGTTAGGCCAGGAGGTGGTGACTCATGCCCTTAATCCCAGCAATCGTGGGGGGAAGGAGCAGAAGTAAGCAGATCTCTGTGAGTTCAAGGCCTGGTCTACAGAGAACATTCCAGGAGAGCCAGGGCTACATAGAGAAACTTTGTCTCAAAAAAAAAAATGTGAGTAGGAAAATAGGGAAGAATATGGGGAAGGAGGTGGGTTAACTAAAATTAACTATGTATAAAGAAGCTGTAAGTGTCTTGGCTATGCTTCTATTGCTGTGATAAAACATCTTAACCAAAAGCAACTTGGGGAGTGAGGAGTTTATTTGGCTTACATTTCCCAACAACAGTTCATCACTGAAGAAAGGTCAGGGTAGGAAGTCAAAGCAGAAAGAAATGAAGCAAAGCCATGTTTACTGGCTTGCTCCTCCTGGCTTGTTCAGTTCATTTCCTTATGCACCCTAAGACCTAGGACTGTCCAGGGATGGCACCACCAAGAGTAGCCTGTTGATTCCACATCAATTCTGTTATGAAAATGTCTCACAGACTTGTCTACATGCTAGTCTTTTTATTTTTCTTGTTTTTCAAGACAGGGTTTCTCAGTGTAACAGTCCTGGCTGTGCTGGAGCTCACTCTGTAGATCAGGCTAGCTTCAGACTCAGACATGGTTTGAATCTGCTTAGTCCAGGGAGTGGAACTATTAGGAGGTGTGGCCTTGTTGGAGTAGGTATGTCACAGTGGGGTGGGCTTTGAGAACCTCCTCCTAGCTGCCTAAAGACAGTCTTCTCCTGAGTGCCTTCAGATCAATATACAGAACTCTCAGCTTCTCCTGCATCATGCCTGCCTGGATGCTGCCATGCTAACTGCCGTGATGATAACTGACTGAATCTCTGAAACCATGAGCCAGCCCCAATTAAATGTTGTCCTTGTAAGAGTTGCCTTGCTCATGGTGTCTCTTCACAGCAGTAAAATACCAAGACAACCATTGACTAGATCTTATGGACACATTTGCTTAGCTGAGGCTCCCTCTTCATAACTGAACCTAGCTACAACAAAACTCACACATACACAGAGAGAGAGAGAGAGAGAGAGAGACAGAGAGACAGAGAGACAGAGAGACAGAGACAGAGACACAAAGACACACAGAGAGAACAGTATACTGATTTAAAATACAATATACTATTAAAACAAATTTTAACAGAAATACCCTCCATGGGAAGATAGTACTGCTCCCAAATGATATGAATCATTAAATGGAATTTCAGTGCCAAGAACAGAACATCTCTTTACTAATTATTGGTAAGGGGGGCCCTAGGGGGACCAAAAAAAAAACCCCACAGGATATTGCTATTATTTTTGGTGACTGTCGTAGTTAGGTTTCTGTTATGGCAAAACACTATGACCAGAAGCAACATGGGGAGGAAAAGGTTTATTGCTTCTTACATGAAAGCCAAGGCAAGGGCTGGAGAGATGGCTCAGTGGTTAAGAGCACTGACTGCTCTTCGAAAGGTCCTGAGTTTAATTCCCAGCAACCACAAGGTGGCTCACAACCATCTGTAATGGGATCCAAGGCCATCTTCTGGTGTGTCTGAAGACAGCTACAATGTACTCGTCATATACATAAAATAAATAAATAAAATCTTTTAAAAAAAAAGAAGGAGGAGGAGGAGGAGGAAGAAGAGGAGAAGGAGGAGGAAGAAGAGGAGAAGGAGAAGAAGGAGAAGAAAAAGTAAGCCAAGGCAAGATAGAAGCTGAAGCAGAGATCATGGAGGAATGCCACCTACTGGCTTGATTTTTATGGTTTGTTCAGCTCGGTTTATTACACAACCCAGGACAATCTGACCAGGGGTAATACAGCCACAGTAGGCTGGGCCATCCCATGTCAATCATTAATCAAGAAAATATACAAAATACATGCCCACTGGCCAATATGATGAAGGTAAGTAATTCTTTTTTTTTTTTGGTTTTTTAAGAAACCAAACAGGGTTTCTCTGTGTAGTCCTGGCTGTCCTGGAACTCACTCTGTAGACCAGGCTGGCCTCTAACTCAGAAATCCACCTGCCTCTGCCTCCCAAGTGCTGGGATTAAAGGCGTGAGCCACCACCACCCGGCGATAAGTAATTCTTTAATTGAGGTTCCGTCTTCTCAGATAACTATAGTATATATAAATTTTCTAAAAACAAGCAACATTGATCCTTTATCAACGTGGCATATAGATATATCATGATTAAACCACAAACTTCCCTTTCTTTCTTAACTTTTTATTTTCTTCCCTCCAAATCTCATGTTAATATTACAATATAAAATGTAGTGTGTGGTGGTTTGAATGAGAAATGGCACCCATGGTCTCATAGATTTGAAACTTGGTCTTCAATTGATGGTTCTGTTTGGGAAGTTTGAGAGGTATGGCCTTGCTGGATGAAGTGTGTCAATAGATACAGCTCTTGAAAGTTTAAAGATTCATGCTATTTTTGTTTCCTATTTCTGCTTTGTGCTTGCAGTTCAAAACATGAGCTCTCAGCTTCCTACTCCAGCCTCCAGACTTGCCACTTCCCTACCATGATGGACTCTCATCCCTCTGGAACTGTAAGCCCAAATTAGCTCCTTCTATAAATTGTCTTAAGTCATGGTGTTTTATCGCAGCAGCAAGATACAGAATAATTAAAAAAAAAAAGTCCCGCCAGGCGGTGGTGGCACACGCCTTTTAATCCCAGCACTTGGGAGGCAGAGGCAGGCGGATTTCTGAGTTCGAGGCCAGCCTGGTCTACAGAGTGAGTTCCGGGACATCCAGGGCTACACAGAGAAACCCTGTCTTAAAAAACCAAAAAAAAAAAAAAAAAAAAAAAAAAAAAAAAAAAAAAAAAAAAAAAAGATGGGCTAGGGTAAGCTATTATTTTCAACAGGTTAGTTGTTTCAAATATATCTTCAGTGTATAATACTTTCAATTCATGAAGTTTTTCAGGGTGTAGCCCTATATAGCCCAAAATATCTGCACTGAAAGAGAAAAAGAAACTTGGAATATTGGCACTAGATGACATCAAGAATTCACAGAAATCTAGTGACCAAGGCAGAACTGGATTATAAAAAGTAACTTAGACAAACACCTGACTATAAAACTATAAAACATCTAAAGACAACAAGGAAAAAACTTAAATCAACTTGGGTAAGGTGGCGATATTTGAGACACAATATCAGGAACATGATAGACATAATGACTATTTAATAAGCTGAACATTAAAACTTACATGATGTAGAAAATAATGTCAAGAGAATATGAAGACAAGACACAAACCAAGATTAAAACTAGAGAATGCATATGCAGTAAAAGCTGTTATTAAAAACATGCAACAAGCCGGGGGCGGTGGTGGCGCACGCCTTTAATCCCAGCACTTGGGAGGCAGAGGCAGGTGGATTTCTAAGTTCGAGGCCAGCCTGGTGTACAGAGTGAGCTCCAGGACAGCTAGGCTACACAGAGAAACCCTGTCTCAAAAAATCAACCAAAAAGAAAAGAAAAAGAAAAAAGCTCAGAATACCCACGATTCAACTTACAGACCATATGAAGTTCAAGAAGGAAGACCAAAGTGTGGATGCTTCAGTCCTACTTAGAAGTGGGAACAAAATAATCAAGGGAGGTAGAGGGAGGGAGAGACCTGGGGAAGGGATAAAAGGGAAAAGGGCAGGATCAGGTATTGGAAGGGACAGGAGAGAAGTACAGAGGGTCAGGAAATGGAAAAGAAATAGGTAGCAGTAGGGGATGGGGAACTGGGGTAGCCACTAGAAAGTCCCAGAAGCCAGGGAAATGAGAGGCTCCCAGGACCCAATGAGGATAACTTTAGCCAAAATATGCAACAAAGGGGAAATAGGACCTGTAGAGACCACCTCCAGTAGATAGGCATGACCCCCCCAGTTGAGGGATGGGGTCACCCACCCATCTCAAAAACTTCAACCCAGAAATGTTCCTGTCCAAAGGAAAGACAGGGACAAAAAATGGAACAAGAGACTGAAGGAAAGGCCATCCAGAGACTGCCCCACCTAGGGATCCATCCCATCTGCAGACACCAAACCCAGACACTATTGTTGATACCAAGAAGCACTTGCTGACAGGAGCCTGGTATGGCTGTTCCCTGAGAGGTTCTACCAGCACCTGACCAATACAGATGCAGATACTCACAGACAACCATTGGACTGAGCCCTGGGACCCCAATGGAAGAGTTAGGAAAAGGACTGAAGGAGAGGAAAGGAATTGTAACCCCATAGGAAGAACAGTATCAACTAACTGGACCACCCAGATCTCCCAGAGACTAAATCACCAACCATGGAGGAATACATATGTAGCAGAGGATGGCCCTGTCTGACATCAGTGGGAAGGGAGGCCCTTGGTCCTGTGGAGGTTTGATGCCCCACGTAGGGAGATGGTAGAGCCACTGCTGAGCCGGAGTGGGTGAGTAGGTGGTAGAGCACCAACAAAGAGGCAAAGGGGAAGGGAGAGATGGGGAATGGAATGGGAAAGTTGTAGAGGGGTGACGGAGGAGGAGGATATCATTTGAAATCTAAACAAAATGATTAATAAAAAATTAAAAATTAAAAAAAAAAAAACATACCTTAGTCTCGCTTTGACCAACACTTAGTGGTTCTGATTCTCTCAAGGATTCTTTCCAGGAAGTGCAAATGTTCATCAGAACGATAAAGATTGTCAGAAGATGAAGTTCAGGTGAGCACTACCTACATCACGGCACCAAGAAACTCAAGGAGAAAAATGAAAATGGTAGGTAGATTGTAATGCAAAAGCTTGAACTCAGAGTCATCAGGCAGAGATGTTCAACCAATTAGCATGCATTCCGTTCACTGTGCCCAGGCTTTGCATTCCTAGCCACTCTATGAATGGCAGCCATAATAGCTATTTAAATGCTGAATACACTGTAGGTACACTGAATCCACCCAACTTTGGAATCCACTCAACATCACTATAGAGAGCATTTTTTTCTATTCTTCTCCCTCTCCCCACATCCACTCCTGTTTCCCTTCAGAAAAGAGTAGCTCTTCCCCAGGGATATCACCTGAACACAGCATAAGAAGCCACAATAAGACAAGACACAAAAACTCATATCAGGGCTAAGAGAGGCAATCCAGTAGGAGGGAAAGGGTCCCACAAGTACACAAAAGAGTCAGGGACAGTCCAACTCCCAGTTAGGAGTCCCACAAAAATACAAAGTTAACAGCCATAACATATTTGCAGAGATAGACACATGAAGGCTCCCCAGTTGTTTGTTCAGTCTCTGTGAGCCCCTATGAGCTCTGCTTAGTTGATTCTGTGGGCTGTGTTCTCCCAGTATCCTTGACCACCCCTTGGCTCCTACAATTCTTCCTCCCCCTCTTCTTCAGGGTTCCCAGAGTGACTCAATAGAGATCTCTAATTTAGGCCCTCTCTTCGCCTTAATGTTTGTCTGTGGGTCTCAGCATCTGATTCCATCAGTTGCCAGAGGAAGCTTGTCATTTATAATATTAAAAACTGAAGTTGATTGTCTCTTTCTGCTGCCTGTAGATCAAGATGTAGAACTCTCAAGTTCCTTCTCCTGCACCGTGTCTGCCTGCATGTTCTCCCCACTCTATCCCTCGTGATGATAATGGACTAAATTTCTGAAACTTTTTTCTAGGTAGAAGAAGAAAGATAACTTTGATTTTCATAAGGCTCCCTAATAAGTCATCATTGAAACATAAAGGCAAATGCAAAGAGAAAGGTGTACCCAAGAAACCCTAGGATTCAGTTTGCCAAGGTTCCGTGGAGAGGCGAGACTAAGAGTGAGGAGAGATGCACAGCATGGAGAAAGGAGCAAGGCACAGCCTCACTAACTCCTCTACTCCAAGAATTCACCTTGAAATTGACTAACTCAAGGACTTGTTCCCAGGATATAATACTAAGTAGAAACACTTGGGTTTTTTTTTCTTTATGCTCAATAAGAATGGTAATCTCTTCCTGAGGATGCTCAGCCACAAAGGTGCAAGCCAAATGTAAGTTTATGTTACAAAGGTGAAGCTCCAAAACTTCACCCAATATATCAACCTTCCTGTGCCAAAATAGGTTCGTCCTATTGAGGGCACAGCCCTTATTACAGTCTCTTGACTTGTTCTGTCCAACACATGTCTAAATAAAAACAACTTTTGAAAGTTGCAAAGTAAAAAAGAAAGAAAAAAAGAAAAAAACTGAAGCTAAGAGAAGTGGAGTGCCTTGTGGAGATTCATAGTGAACTATGCTTGGCTTTCCAAGTAACATGGGTTGTCTGCTAGTGTGTGCCTTGTGTTAGTCCCTGCTCTATTCTCAGCCTCAGTTACCATTCGAGCAAAGAGAAACGGACTTAAGCTCTAAACTCTGTGCTCTACTCAAGACTAGAAGGACCCTATGACTGACAACATAGCTCTATAAAATGAAGGGACCATTCTGCTCTTCAAATCCCTTGGCAAAGGCTCAAACCTTGTCTCAGTTTAGGCCAGTGAGGTGGAGAAGATAGTGAGCAATAAGAAAGAATAGAAAATGCTCTGAAGTGTTCTAGCAACCCATCTAGGTTTAGAAAATGTTTACAAAGTGATGAGATTCTCCTAAGCATTAAAAGGTTTAGCTATGCTCCATCACAATCCCCATGGTCCATCAATAGTTTCACATTTAATATATCCTTCAGGCCTTAAAGTTAACCTCCACAGTGAGAGTCATCAGGGTTTGAGGCCCCATACCACCCATGTTTCTGTAAATTTCACTCCATGCACTGTGAAAATAAAATTTAAAAACAGCTTAAAACAGACATGCCACCTCCAGGGGCAAGGGTAAACAAAAGAAAAATAAAAAGGCATGCCCCAGACAAGTCCAAACTAGCCCAAGTGAGTAATGGGCCATCCAATGTTTACTTCTCTCTCCCTCCCTTTCTGGGAGGTCCGGGATTACTAGCCATCCTGCCGCCTCTGCAAGTTGCTGATATTTGAAATAACCAATCGTGTGTAACCGCGCCAAACTTTCCCGCCTTTCCCTACCCCTACCCATAAATAAACCAAGCCTCTGGGGTTCGGGGTCGAAATCCCTTGTCTCCTTCATGGACGAATTTCAACCCAAGGGCCCTTGCTATTAAACTACCTTATGCAATTGCATCAAGGAGGTCTCTCGTAATCCCATTGGGCTCCTTTGCGGAGTCTGATGGGAAAAAAAAAAAAAGGAGGTCTCTCGTGTGTCCCTGGGTGAGCGCCACTCAGGACTTGAGGTAGGGTCCCCTCGGGGGTTTTTCAGCACTAAATCTGCCTCTCTGGTTAATATTCTAGTTAAGAAAGAAATCAAGCTTTCCCAGGTGGCTGCTGAAGATGGTGAAGGGGCAGGTTCTAGTATTGGATGGCCAAGGCTATCTTCTGGGTCGCCTGGTGGTCATTGTAGCCAAGCAGGTACTGCTGGGCTGGAAGGTGGTGGTTGTATGATGTGAGGGCATCAACATTTCTGGAAATTTCTACAGAATCAAGTTAAAGTATCCGGCCTTTCTCAGAAAGCGGATGAATACCAACCCCTCTCAAGGCCCCTACCACTTCCAAGCCCAAGCCGCATTTTTTGGTGCACTGCACTGTACTGTACATGCTGCCCCACAAGACCAAAAGAGACCAGGCTGCCCTGGAACGTCTGAAGGTGTTGGATGGGATCCCTCCATCCATCCCATGACAAGAAAAAGCAGATGGTGGCTCCTGCCACCCTCAAGGTTATGCGGCTGAAGCCTACCAGAGAGTTTGCTTACCTGGGGTGTCTGGCTCATGAGGTCGGGAGGAAGTACCAGGCAGTGACAGGCACTCAGGAGGAGAAACGGAAGGATCCACTATCAGAAGAAGCAGCAGCTCTTGAGGCTATGGAAATAGGCAGAAAAGAATGTGGAGAAGAAAATCTGCAAATTCAGAGGTCCTCAAGACCAATGGACTCCTAGTGTGAACCCAATAAAGACTTGTTTGTGTCTCATGCCTGCCTGGCTGGCCTGCCCTTCCTCCTCCACAGACCAGGTAAGTGGGGACCAAAGGTTCCTTTGGGTAGAGGGTACATTTAGACACCTGAGAGCTCACCACCTGCTTGAGTTCTATTAAACTGAAAACCGTGGAATGACTTGAGCTTCAGTGTTGAAAATGAGTAGCAGGGCTGCCCCACCCACCTGATGCAATACCATATTCTGCAGCTATGAAAATGAGGGCTAAACCGGGCGGTGGTGGCGCACGCCTTTTAATCCCAGCACTTGGGAGGCAGAGGCAGGCGGATTTCTGAGTTCGAGGCCAGCCTGGTCTAATGAGTGAGTTCCAGGACAGCCAGGGCTACACAGAGAAACCCTGTCTCGAAAAACCAAAAAAAAAAAAAGAAAAGAAAAAGAAAAAGAAAAAAGAAAATGAGGGCTAGGTGGGCAGTGGTGGCGCACACCTTTGATCCCAGCACTTGGGAGGCAGAGGCAGGTGGAGGATTTCTGAGTTTGAGGCCAACCTGGTCTACAGAGTACCAGGACAGAAAGAAAAGAGGGCTACACCCCTGGGCTGGGATTTAGAAGTGCACACTGAAGATACCGACCAAGTACACACACTGCCTTTGCTCCTTCCCAACAGACCGCAAAGCAATATTTTTCTGGAGGGTTCTATGTGCTAATAAATTATTTGACTTAAATTTAAAAAAGAAAGAAAAGTTGCTTTTAAATACGCTAAATCACTTGTTTCCCCTTTTTCCAAAACACATACACACGGGGGTTTGGGGGGGGGGCGCTGGGGGAGAGGGAGAGGGGTGAAGCCTGGAGAGTCCTGAAGTAGAGTGCTGGCAAACACTGGGCAGTGTACTTACCACCCCTACCCCTAGTCACTGTAGCTAGGTCACTGGATCACCGAGGTTTCCAATCCACAATCCAAAGGTCCTTTCACCATCCAAAGGTTCTTTACTGATTCAGTGCATAAATATTTTCCCAAACTGCCAAGTAGAGTGTGCTCCTTTCTACTGGACTCACACACGTCATTCCATGGTCTAAGTGCTCAGATCCCAGAAAGAGTCAGATAAGAGTTTAGATAACTCTGAAGCACACCAAACACTCATTTAGGAACAGGAGTCTCTAATGGGACTCAAACAAAAGGAAGAGAACTTTCTGAGAGAAGGATTACTCCTTGAGGCTTTAGGGAGGTGGTCAGTATTGCAGCTAAGTCTTGTGAAATAGAGAGTCGAACTTGTTTTCATTTCCACAACTTGCTGATTGTGGAGATGATTTAGGCACAGTAGAGTATATGTGTAAAAATAATACCTTTTTAGTGAAAAGAATTCTGATATGCCAGTCAACAGACCTGGTTTTCAATCATAGTTCTGTCATTTGGCCCCTTAAAATCTTGCCTTCTCAAGCCTTCTCTCTAGCTCTTTTCTGTCCTCTTTCCCCTTTCCACCATAACCCCTCCTCCATTTTTTGACAGGGCCTTACTCTGTAGTCCAGGCTGGCCTGAACTCATTATGAAGTTCAGACTGGCCTTAAACTTGTAGCAATCTTCCACCTCAGCCTTCCAAGTGCTGGGATTTCGGGCATGAGTCACCATGCCCTGTTATAGGACTTCTTAAGGTCTTCCATGTTTATCTGTCCTAACACATTATCTCAATTATCAGGCAGATTAGTGTGCCTCAGGATACAATAAGTAAAGGAATGATTCACGGCCTCAGTCTTTTCATCTCTAAAATAGGAATAATAAATCATTTGTGGAGCTATTGCCAAGATTTAGTGAGATCAATATGCAAAGTACCTATAGGTAATGCATGACCTTAGTCCTGCGCCTTAGCACAAAACTTTCCATTAGCTTTTTGCTAATCAATTACTTCTTTATTTCTTCTCAGAAACAACTTTAAAATATAGAGAGAATCTATTTCCACTGCCACTCACAAAATTGCAGGAAACATTTGATTGATCTACTTAATTCTACTCTGCCTGCTTACACTGTTTGGTCATTTGTTTACTTGTTTGTTAGTTTTTTGGGACAGGTTCTCATGTAGCCCAGCCTGACCTTGAACTTGCTATGTCCCTGATGATGGCACTGAAAACTGATCTTCTTCCCACTACCTGCCAAATGCTGGGGTTGCTTATAGATATGTTCTTCCATGCCAAATGTAAAGTCTATTTTAAATTCAATGTCCAAAGCAATTCACCATAGCATTCATCTATGCAAAGTCCTACAATGTCTCCACCCCATTTAGAGAAAAACTTAATCTTTACAAAGACTTACTCCCTCCTCAACATTTGGACCTCATCTACTCTTTAACCACAAAGCCTTTCTCCAATAGAAAACAAACATTATCTTTTCACTTGTTCTCCTGGTATAGAGTCTTCCTCAAGACGTAGTCCATCAACTCTTGTAATTTATATGTATGTTACTTCTAAGAGAAGTTCTTGGAGACCACTACATTTAAAATTGCCACCATCTGTATTATCTATGGTTTTCTTCTTCTTTGTAAAAGTAATTGCTGCTTGACATACCACAAAATGTAATTATCTAATAACATCCCATTAGAATACAAGTTTAAGGACAAGTGAGATGGCTCGGGGAATAAAGATGTTTGCTGACAAGCCTGCCAATGTAAGTTCAATCCTCAGAATCTACATGGTAGAAGCAGTTCTATTTTTACAAGTTGTCCTCTGACCTCTACATTCCAACACACACACACACACACACACACACACACACACACACACACACACAAACACATAAATACTAAATAAATAATAAGTAGATGCAATATTTTTAAATATAGAATCCAAGTTTAATAAGGTCAGATGCTTTACTAATTGATGATGTGTCCATACACAGTTCAGTACCCAGTACTTAAATATTTGTTCTTCTCCTCTGGCCACTACAGTAAGTGGAAGTGTTCACTGTTTTCACCAGCTCTTAGGACCAATAGGCAAGGCTAAAGGGTGCAGAATATAAATCTGCAGGAAAAAAAAAGAGTTTAAGCTGGGCGGTGGTGTTGCACGCCTTTAATCCCAGCACTTGGGAGGCAGAGGCAGGCAGATTTCTGAGTTCGAGGCCAGCCTGGTCTACAGAGTGAGTTCAGGACAGCCCAGGGCTACTCAGAGAAACCCTGTCTCAAAAAAAAAAAAAAAATCTGCAGGAGAAGAAGCAAGGAAACAATAACCAAAAGCATCTGACTTATGCAATGCATCTGTTTCTGGTGAGAAACTGGCTTCTGTTACTATATGACATCATTTTAGAGGCAATGTGGGCTTCTGTGCTTTGAAGCAACCTAGGAAGAGCAAATGCTGATCATTTTCAAAAGAACCCTTAGGATTCTAGCTTTCCTTGGATCTTAAAAATACTTGAGTTTGTGGGGAGGAACACAAGTTCTGCTATAAACAGAATCCTTTGGTGCTTGAGACTGAGAGGGTGTACCTGATGGAGAGTTTGCTTGGGGCCTTATATCTTCATCTTTTCCCTACACAATAAGGTGAGTTGTTTGTTTCCTGTTTGCTTTACTCTGAAAAGAAATAAAATTGTGAATATGTCCACTATGTTCAAGATTCCCATTTAACAAGATATTGTGAATATGTTTGTCTTAGTCAGGGTTCTATTCCTGCACAAACATCATGACCAAGAAGCAAGCTGAGGAAGAAAGGGTTTATTCAGCTTACACTTCCACACTGCTGTTGATCACCAAAGGAAATCAGGGCTGGAACTCAAGCAGGGCAGGAAGCAGGAGCTGATGCAGAGGCCATGGAGGGATGTTACTTATTGCTCCTGCCTTGCTCAGTTTGCTTTCTTATAGAACCCAAGACTACCAGTCCAGGGATGGCACCACCCTCAATGGGCCCTCCCCTCTTGATCACTAATTGAGAAAATGCCTTACAGCTGGATCTCATGGAGGCATTTCCTCAACTGAAGCTCCTTCCTCTGTGATAACTCCAGCTTGTGTCAAGTTGGCATACAAAACCACCAGCCAGTACAATTGACCCTTTGTCAACTTGACACACAAACACATCACTATTAAGCCTCAACCCTTACTTTCTTATTCATCCCCAAGATCTAAATAACTTTAAAGGTCCCACAGTCTTTGCAAATTCTTTTTTTGTTGTTGTTGTTGGTGGTGGTGGTGGTTTTTCGAGACAGGGTTTCTCTGTGTAGCCCTGGCTGTCCTGGAACTCACTCTGTAGACCAGGCTGGCCTCGAACTCAGAAATCCGCCTGCCTCTGCCTCCCAAGTGCTGGGATTAAAAGGTGTGCGCCACCATTGCCTGGCAGCAAATTCTTACATATTAAATATTCAATCCCTTTAAAATATCTAATCTTTTTTAAAATTCAAAGTCTTTTTACAGTTAAATGTCTCTTAACTGTGGGCTCCACTAAAATACTTTCTTCCTTCCAGAGGGAAACATATTAGGGCAAAGTCACAATCAAAACCAAAATCAAACTCCAACCAACTGTTCAATGTCTGGGATCCACTCACAATCTTCTGGGCTCCTCCAAGGGCTCCGGTCACTTCTCCAGCTCTGCCCTTAGTAGCACACACTTTGCCTTCTAGGCTCCAACTGCCTGTACTTCACTGCTGCTGCTGTTCTTGGTGGTCATCTCATGGTACTGGCATCTCTAAAACACTGCTGTCTTCCCCTGCAACTAGGCTTCATCAATAGCCTTTCATAGGCTCTCTTCATGGTGCCAAGCCTCAACTCCTTTGCATGACTTCTTCAGTGCTGAGCCATCAATTGCAACTGAGGCTGCACCTTCACCAATGGACTTCCACGGCCTCTCACAGTGCCAAACCTCATCTGCTTTTCATGATCCCTTTATACCTTCAAAAACTAGTACCACCTGGGTGACTCTTACACATTACCAAGTATAGCTGCAGCACGAGGTACAACCTTGGCTATCTCTGGAACACAGCCGCTTTGTGTTCTTAGAAAACACTTCTCAGAAGATGTCACCTCAGTGATACTGGTCTCTTCTTAATCACCACTAATTTCTTAGTTCCAGCTAACCAGCATCAGTAGACCCAGTAATACAAAGGTTTGCTTTAGTAGTTCTGCTTCCTTGTTAATCACAGCTGATTCTTCAGCCCCAGCTAACCAAAACCATAGAATCTTCACAATCAAAACAACATGGCCCTGATAAGAGTCTTTAATCTTACTATGAAATTTCATAAGCCAGGCCTCCAACATTTGCACTGTTCTCAACATTATCTTTCAAGCTCCTATAGAACATCCCATAGAGCTCTTAACATTCAATAGCTCTTCTAGCCCAAAGTTCCAAAGTCCTTCCACAGTCCTCCCCAAAACATGGTCAAGTTGTTACAGAAATACCCCCACTATGTTGGTACCAATTTGTCTTAGTCAGGGTTTCTATTCCTGCACAAACATCATGACCAAGAAGTAAGTTGTGGAGGAAAGGGTTCATTTAGCTTACACTTCCACGCTGCTGTTCATCACCAAAGGAAGTCAGGACTGGAACTCAGGCAGGTCAGGAAGCAGGAGCTGATGCAGAGGCCATGGAGGGATGTTACTTACTGGCTTGCTTCTCCTGGCTTGCTAAGCTTCCTTTCCTATAGAAACCAAGACTACCAGCCCAGGGATGGCACATAGGCCCTTCCCCCTTGATCACTAATTGAGAAAATGCCTTACAGCCGGATCTCATGGAGGCATTTTCCTCAACTGAAGCTCCTTTCTCTGTGATAACTCCAGCTTGTATCAAGTTGACACACAAAAACAGCTAATACAATGCTCAAACCAACCTGCATAAAACCAATAGGCAGCTTTGTACTGTCTGAATTAGCAACTCATAGACTAGAGCAGAATCAGGATACTGGCAAAGCTGTAGCTGAAATTCTCACAGTTAAGGTGGTGGAACTCACTAATGTAGCCAGATGTCTTTAGAAATTTGTATTGAGGAGACTACCCATGTGCCTCAATCAATGTCTGGCATTGTTGGCATGATAAAGTGAACAGAGCCCACAACCTGTATGCCATGTGTTGTGCCCTGGCCACCTCTTCCTTAGCAGCATGCTCGTATCTAAAAGTTACATTAAAGAAGTTACAGAACTTTCTTTGTTGGTTGAAGATTGAAGGTTACAAGAAGGCCACAAAAGCTTTAGAAACTTAAAACCTTAGAAACTTAAAACTTGGAATAACATCAAGATGGACCCCCACACCCAAGAGTAATTGGCCAACATAAACTAGACTCTGTTATTATTGTGGTTGTTTTGGTTTTTTGTTTGTTTCTTTTGTTTTCAAAGGAGGAGGGCTGGAGAGATAGTCCAACGTTAAGAGCATATATTGCTCTTCCAGAAGACCAGAATTGGATTTCTAGAACCTACATCCAGTGGCTGACCTGTGACTCCAGCTTCAGAAGCACCTAGCCAGCTCTGACCTCGGCAAATATCTGCAGTCAGCACACATACATGTACTCATACACGCACACACACTTAAAAGTAATGAAAGTAAATGTTAAAAGAGAGAGAATACAAAGTTGGGTGGGTAAGAAGGAGGTGAGGATGAGCTGGGAGGAGAGGAGGGAGGAGATAAATGTGATCAAACTGCACTGCATGAGAGTCTCAAGGAACTAATGAAAATGCTTTTAAAAGCTCTATGTTTCTTCATAAATGAGAGCTGACTAGAGCAAAATGAGTAAGTGTCATTGTGATGGACCTGCAGGGGACCCTGCATCATCTATAATGAAGACAATGGTGTCATCAAGATCTTCATTTAAAAAAAATCCTTGGAATTGCTCTGCTTAATGTAAGCAAATTGCTCCTGGTGGACATGGGAGAGATTTCTGCATTTGTACTGACAGTGCTTTCTGAAAGTTAGATGACTCATTTGCCACTTGGTTTAAAACTGTTTTCCTCAAGAATGACAATAGACTTTCCATGTACAAGAAGATCAATACAGACCCCAGCAGAATCTTGAAAAAGTCCAGAGAGCCAAAGAGCCCTG
The DNA here is from genome assembly GCA_030674055.1 of Rhabdomys pumilio. Taxonomy (NCBI): domain Eukaryota; kingdom Metazoa; phylum Chordata; class Mammalia; order Rodentia; family Muridae; genus Rhabdomys; species Rhabdomys pumilio. The sequence continues at coordinate 67,139,838 of JANHMN010000005.1, read as the reverse complement.
TAAACAACACACACGATGATTCATCAGACTCCTGAGCAAGAGTCTACTAAGAACCTGAGAATCATTGAACTAAACCCACACACAAGGACCCCACAGCATAACACAGTCCTCACTGAGCCAGACAAGACAAAGCCTGGGTGAAGAAAGTAGGGGCAGCAACAAAAGTGAATCAGATGGGAAGGGGGCGGTAAAGAAGAGGCCAAGTAGAAGGGGATGCAAAAAGGTGCAAAGAAGGGGGTACAAAGAGGGGGTGCAGGGAAAGGCAGCACAGAGAGGGGTGCAAAGAAGAAATACAGAAATGGTTGTACATAGATAAGCAAGAGAAGAAGTGTAAGGAAGAGTCTGCAGAGACAGAGTGAAGAGAATGCAGCTTAGAGCAGGGGCCAACAGGCCAAGAAAGGGAGAAAGGAAAGAAGACTGTTGGTGTTAAGAAGTTATTGCAGGAAAAGCTGCAACTCCCAATAACCCGGTAATTAAAAAGAAAGCAACCAGGAAAAAAAAAGTCTAGGGAATGGAGTCTTTGAGGAGGTTGCACAAACTATTAAAATCTGTAGTATGTCAGAAGGGTCAAATAATTGGTAACAACTTATTTGAATAAAGACCTGATGGAAAATGCTATTTATTCGATGAATGAGTGCGTGAGTACTGTAGTCAAGCTGGTTACATGCTTCATCTTAGTGAAACTTGCTTTGCAATGTAGATTCAGCTGGGACTTCTATTTTTAAATGGCTGAACAGGTCTAGGGTATAGGTGGTAGAGTGCTTACCTAGATCATACTTTTGGAAGGAAACTGCAAGTCTGCTGTAGCTGCCATGGTTTTCAAACTTCAAGAGTTCCTGTCCTTATACCCAGAGGCAGATACTCACAGCTAACTATTAATATGATCAAGGGTTCCCAATGGAGGAGTTAGAGAGAAGACTGAAGGAGCAGAAAGGGTTTGTGACCCCATGAGGAGAGCAACAATACCAACCAACCAGAGCTCCCCAGGGTCTAAACCACCAGCCTGGGAGCACATAGGGAGGGACCCATGGCTCCAGCTATATATGTAGGGGAGGATGGCTTTGTTGGGCATAGGTGAGAGAGGAGATCCTTGGTCCCATGAAGGCTGAACACTGAGTGGGGGGTGGGGGGGAAATCTGGGGGTGGGGAGGTGGGAGTGGAGGGTTGGTGGGGGCACAACCTCATAGAAGCAGGAGGAGGGGGGATGGGATAAGGGGTTCCTGGGTGGTGGGAGGAATGGGGTAAGGGGATAAAATCTGAAATGTAAATATAATATCCAATTTTAAAAAGGGGAAAAAAAGAGTTCCTGCCCTTTAGGGCACTGACTTTGAAGCAGAGAGATGTAAGCTAATACATTAATATGAAGTTCAGAGAAGGCACTATCCACTTGCTCCCTGTCCCCTTTTCATGGCCTGTATGCTTCATTATTCTTTAATCTGTTCATACTCCATCCAACTGGAATGTAACTTTAGAAAGCTAGAAATATATGTCAGTGCTGTTTCCCCAGTGTCTTCAATTCCTGACACACTGTGGATATCTGTGAAACGAATATCTATCTGTCTGTCCATAGAAACAAAACCCCCTCCTTGAGGAGTGTGTGGGAGAAGGGAAAATCCTTTACAGTGGCATGACGGGCCAGTGGCAACTGGAAAATCCATACCAGGAGAATATGAACAGAGAGAGAGAGAAACCAGGACAGCAAGCTGGGCTCTGGAGATCAGTGAAAGTCAAGCCTCAGTGAAAAGAAGCAAGACTGCGAGGCTCAGTCTCATTTTGAAGAAGCCAGTGAGAAATTTCTTGAGGAACAACTGCCTCCAAAAAAACCGCAAAAGTGGAGCTAAGAAAGCAGAAGAATCCCGGAAGCGGCACAGAAGGGCTGGGAGCTAGAGGAGACGGTGCTTGGAGTGAACAAGTTCCCTTAGACGTTAAATGGCCCTTCATTTGAATGCAAATGCTATGTAAAAGCTTGAAGCCCCTTGACGTCAGCCCAGCCTTTGGTAGCCCTCCTATGGCCCACTACTAGTCACCTGGACATTTAGGGTAGGAAAGGAAGGATGGGAGTAGTGCGAGCCGCGCAGAGGAGCTAGCATCTCAGCTAGTGCTGACCCATTCATTGATAGTCTCTTGGCGTCTCAAACTCCGGTTGGCGCTAAGTTTACAGGGACCTCAGGATGGCTTAGGGGGCAACTTCTTCTATCCAAGCCACCATGTATGGAAGCTGCCTTTTAGAAAAAGAAGCAGGCATGTACCCAGGGACTCTCAGGAGCCCTGGAGGGAGCAGCACAGCCGGAGTGGGCACCTCTGGAGGCAGTGGTAGTCCTCTGCCTGCCTCCAACTTTACTGCAGCCCCAGTTTACCCACACTACATGGGGTATCCTCATATGTCCAACATGGATCCTCATGGGCCTTCGCTGGGAGCCTGGAGCTCACCCTACAGTCCGCCCCGGGAAGACTGGAGTACATACCCTGGGCCGTCCAGTACAATGGGCACAGTGCCCATGAACGACATGACCTCGAGCTCCCCAGCTTTCGGCTCCCCAGACTACAGCACTCTGGGCCCCACCGGGGGTGCAAGCAACGGCGGTAGCCTGGCAGACGCGGCCAGCGAGTCACTGGTTTCCATCGACTCAGGCACCACCGGCGCCACTTCTCCCAGCAGGAGCCGCCACAGCCCCTATGCGTGGATGCGCAAGACTGTGCAGGTGACCGGTGAGTAATCCATCGTCCCACTGTTCTCTTCTCTACTCTTGGTCTGCCACCCTCTTACTCTTCACTCCGCGTCCCGCAGGAAAGTTCAGCCAAACAGCCCACAGCGTAGCTGGCTGGCGGGATAAGTAATTCCCTCCTTTGAGCCTAGGTTCAAAGCCAGTTGAAAGTAGCGGTTGGAACTAAACCTCTCCTGGGGGTTGTTGGGATGGGCTTTTTTGTTTGTTTGCTTGCTTGCTTGCTTGGTGTTTGGTTTGGTTTGGTTTGGTTTGGTTTGGTTTGGTTTGGTTTGGTTTGGTTTGGTTTGGTTTGGTTGGTTTGGTTTGGTTTGGTTGGGTTTTACCCTTCCCAGATAAGTGACGGGAGTAAGGGTATATAGAACAGTGTTCCTGACGAACCCCAAGGATCAGGATCCAATCCTGCCGTTGTCCCAAGGGAAAAACAGAAGCAAATGTGATGAACGGGGTGAAAGGACAGCCAAGGTTGTCACGGTGCTTGCCGGTTTTATCTCCAAATCTTTCCCTACCATACTATGAAGCCTCGCTGAAAACTGGTGATGCTCAATTTAGTAGCTGCTTAGCTGGCAACCGACCGTGCAGCCTATGAAGGCTTTTCACGGCAAAACGGCCTCGTTACAAGATGCCCAAGGAAGCTAGCTACAGCTTCCAGGGCCCAAATTAGAAATGTGTTGAAGTCCATCGCCTTTTCCCAATGTCCCTACTCACCGAAGGAAGCGTTGAGGTGAACAAGGTTACAGCACTGAGCTGTCATTTCATAGGACACAATTCTTACAGCCGCCGGGCACACAAGCGTTCCGAGTATTATCATCCCCTCCGCCCCCCACTAAGTGCCTAAAGCCTAGTTCAGCAGGTGGTCACAAATGCAGAAGCAGAATGCAAGTCTGCGACAGCGTCAAAACATGAGAAGGTTTACGTAAGGATCCCAGTTTAAGGTCTAATGTCGCTGACCAGTAAGCCCTGGCGGGCAACCACTCGGAGCAGCTAGCTGTTGGGGAGGGAGGCGTGAGCTTAGAGGAAATGAGGACTCCACTTTAATCTTGGACTGGGAGACGGTGGCGTTTGTTTTCAGCAGTGGTTGTTCTCTTAACATTTTCTTATTATTCCAATACGTGTTCCCTGTCATTAGAGAAAATTAGTGACATTTGACTATCACATTCATCCCTGTGGGGAGGTAATGATATTTCAGTAGTATTTGTCCATGACGCTCTTCACGACTCTGAGTTTTCCTTTCTCTCTTCTCCAAAAAGCAAAGGTGAAAGGATAGGGGAGATAGCACTTCCTACCTCTAGGAGAATTTTCAGTCAGAAGGAGGAAGCTCCAGTTTTATAACTTAGGGTGGAGATCCCGAGTTAAAAGTAATGCTTAAGAACTTATGTTAAAAAGAAAATATGGGTGAGTCATGTCACTTTAAAACATGAGGCTAGAGTAGGGCATTCACCCCCAGAGCTGTTGTTGCATTCAATCTTTGGGGTAAAATTAACATCCATTCACTAAAACCTAAGAATAAACAAAATACACATTTTTTAAAGGCCATAAAAATAGCTACTGTCTAGGACTGCCCTTTGAAATGCTGTAGGGAAATGTCACTAGTTTGTTTTTTTTTTTAGTATGGAAAACAGTGTGGGGAAAAGGACAGAATAAGAAAATTCAGTTGTGACGAATTGTCTTTGTGTTGCTAATGGAGAACATGACAGTTTTCTCTGTTTTGCTTTAAGTCTTCCATATATATCTCAGAGCCTTCTTTGGGTAATTCTGATGCCCCCTTAGTCTGTATACCTTCATCTCTTCAGTGTTCAGGAGAAGCTTAAAACAGAATGACATTGCAGCTTCTTGGACTCTTGGCAACTTGTCCTCTAGACAAAGCTTTGTTAACATCAACATTTGTCTCATTTGAATTCCTTGTAAGTTAGTACCACCCTTTTGCATCTTCTTGTAGCTCAGGTTGTTATTTGTCAACGATTTAAGAAGATGATAGTTATGCATGAGAGCACCCCACACCACGCACATAAGTGATGCTTTGCATAAGTTCTGGAGATTCTAAACTCACTGAGTATGTTTCATGATATCGGGCTATAAACTCCACAAAAATAAATGTCATCACCCCATTGAACATTTCAAACCAAAGTATATCCTTTCATATGCTTAGCAAGGGAGCAGGTGTTAAATGTCTGTTAAGTGAGTGGACAAGTCAGATTTTCCTAAGCTTTCTGCTCACCTTATACCATTGCACATGAACATATAGTCTAGGGTTGAGATCTGTGGACAACAGACTGGAAGTAGCCCTTCCCAGAATTAAGGCAATCAATGAAAGCTTTTTTTTTTTTCATTAATGAAGATAATTGAAATAGACTTAAGTTAAAGTGTGTGTGTACATGTGTGAGTGTATATGTGTGCATGTGTGAGTGTGTATGTGTTGGTGTGTGTGTGTGTGTAACACTCATTACACTCATTACAGCTGTATTTCTAAAGCAAGGAGATTGACATGTAGAATAAATTATTACCTTCCAGATAATCTAATTTAAAAGGCATTTATTTTTATTTTTACATAGTTCTCTCTCTCTCTCTCTCTCTCTCTCTCTCTCTCTCTCTCTCTCTCTTTGAGACAAGATTCCTTTGTGCAGCTCTGGCTGTCCTGTCCTGGAACTAGCTTTGTAGACCAGACTGGCCTGGAACTCACAGAGATCCACTTGAGTGCTGTGCAATTTTCTCAAAATTCTATTCCAAATACATGTTATTATATTCAATCTATCTTATCCAAACATTTCTATCAAGGTTAATATTTTCAAGCAGTCTCACATTTTAAACAACGCCAGTGTATGAAGAGAACAAGTCATTTCCCACTGTTTTCTTTAGTATAGAACTGTGGCCCTGTATGAGTATTGGCCAGGCTGCTTGCTAAGCAGAGCTGGAAAGAGGCTTCCCTGTTTACAAAAGGAGAGGAAGTCATTCGAGTGATTCTAATTAAGCCACTCACCACTAAGGAAATACTTTAAAAGCTGTATTCAGTTAGGACACTTCATAAACTGAATTGCTTAATCATCCTTGAGGCTTTTGTCATTGTCTTCCTTGGTTTTTCATATTTTGTTGGACAATTTTTTAAATGAGTTTGGATGTGATTTTTCATTAAAAAGCAGTAAAGGATTGCCATTAGCAGAAAAGTCATCACAGTGGTACTGTCTATGTAAGAAAACTGGCTGCCTCCATCGTTTTTTCTTCATTGTCATCACCATTGTGATCCTGAAGCTCCGTATGGGCTTTTCTGCCTAATATCACTTTGGCCGATAGTCTCTCCACTGAACACCATTTCAACCATACTTATGGTGACAGTGTCATCCTATATAGTGACATCACTTTGTGAACTGCGAGGGTACTGCCTCTGGGGTGGTGGGAAGGACCATTGTGAACTATGGAGGTTCAAGTCTTTGAGGAAGAAGTAATGAAGTTCTCATTTCAGAGGAGTGTAAGTAGCTCTTTAATAAATCTTAGACTTTTTTTTTCCATTCCTAAATTAACACACGATATCAGCTGAGAGGAAAATCCCCTGGTCTCAAAATGCCATTGTCTCTGGAAAATAGAGGAACTTAAGCAATAAAAACAAGTCCTCCTCATGCTTTGTTGGTGTTTGGCTTTAGTGTGGGAATATGAACATTATGCTCTACTGGAACGTGGTCAAATCCCTTTTACTCATCTCAGGAGAAGAGTCTATAGAGGAAAGAGCCATGGTTCTGAAAAGACAGCATGAGAAGGGTGCCAGGAAGGTTTCATTTCTTTCTCTTTGTAAACTGTGCAGGTAGTGTATTCCCTTGTCTTTGGGGGTTTTGGTCTTATCATCAGATTGGGCCTACAGACCCTTTTTAACACTTGTTCAGCTTTGATATGCATCTCAGCTCTTGTCATTGCCCCTTTCTTCGAAGGTTATATTGCCGGAAAGGGTGAGCATTTTCATGGCAAATAAAGAGGCCTGGTCTTGACTTTATTGTCCTCAGAAGAAACTGCAAGAGGAGAATTTATGACCAATGGGGGTGGGGAAGGACCACAATCTTTCCAGAGTTCTTGAAGTCTGGTTATATTTACTGATTAATTGACTGAACTGAAGACACAGACACACACAAGTTGAATTTTAACCTCCCTGTTTCAAGTTAAAATTTAAACTCAGTCCCTTTTTTGATCAGGAACCATTTTAGAAACTATCTCCTCAAAGATATAATTTGATTTTTAAAATGAGGTCTTGAAAACAAATTAAACCTCAGGGGTTTGTTTTCATCCTTCAGTATACTTCTGTCTTTGGAAGATGCCAAAAGTCAGATCCCTAGTTTCTTGTGTTTCTGCATGGATCCAGAAATTTGACTCAAAGTTTGGGCCTTTGAGGAAAGTTAATTGGCTGGGTCTCGGGGCTCATCATTTCAAGGGAGGGAATTTTTGTTGCACTGAGTAGCCCAGAAGTTATGCAACCATTTAGTTGAATCCTAAGGTAGATCTGTTTCTACATCCATGCCCCATCCTCTTCCTGGAGATGAAAGGGTGTCTAACATTTGTTTAGGGCTTGTAAATTCCAAGCCAATTGGTTGATGTTCCTGAATGTAAAGAGGGTTCAGGATGGGATCCAGCTATGTAGCTCCTTTGTTAGGCCTGTGCTGCATCTTAACACCTCAATGGAGTTTAGGGACCCACTTTAAAGAGGTCTTTGTCCTACAGGTCAGCCCCCCAAAACCTCACATCAAAAACAACCAGAGAAGATCAGAAGAACTTTCTAAAAGCCACAGAGAAAAAAGCAAGAACCTAGAGGGGGTTAGAGAAACTGAAAAGAGAGAGAGACTTCCTAATCACCTTTGGAAAATTTGAAAGGAAAAATAAAACTCTATTTGAAGACAAGCATGAGAAATTAGCTAGATGTTGTAACACAAACCAAATGTTTGGATATCTTTTCAAAGCACGTGGAGTCCTCACTTCGGTCTGCTTAAGTCAACACACCCTCCTTCCCCCATTCACTTGGAACTAAAAAAGTCTTAAGACTCCCACAGGAAAAATACTACTTTTTCTAATAAACATTAGGTGCCATTTTGAAACATATCTTGCTAAATAGCAATAAATATTTTCTTTTCAAACTATACAATTTTTTTCTAGGTAGTACACATAACTACAATGTCAGGATTCCAGAATATTTTACTGCATGTGGGATTATACTTCCCAACAGGTTTAAACTGGGAATAAATCTAGCATACTGACCCAAGAGTCAAATATACAAGCTTGGGTTTGCACTCCTAGGCTCACCAACACAAATTCACTTACCTATACTGAACCTCAGCTTCTTTGTCTATATAATAACATTCTCTGTGTAATTGAACAGAGTAGATAAGATAATGGGAAACAGTCATTAAAACATTGCATAAAATGTAATTCATGAAGGCCAGGTGTGGTGGTGCACACCTTTAGTCCCAGCACTCAGGAGGTAGAGATGGGTAAATCTTTGTGAGTTCAAGGACAGTTTTGTCTACAGATTGAATTCCAAGACAGCCATAATTTGTCAGAGAAACCCTGTCTCAAAACAAAACAACAACAAGAAAAACAAGCAAAGTGTAATTCATGGTGGCTGTTGCCATTATTGTTAATTCAATTGTTATATGTGGGTGGGAATGTAATGAAAACTGTGGGTTGAGTGTTTAAGTATTTTAAAGGTTTTGGTACAACAGTAGATCAATGGTAGAGTAGCTGTAATTTGACTGTTTCAGGAGAAACATTAAAAGGATGTTGGTTTCATATATATGGTAAAATGATGGATATTTATATTCATATCCAGCTAGGTATAGATAACATGGCCACATATGGTAATCCATTTATGGAGAAATAGACATGACATATTTGGTTTAAAAATATGATTCCTTTATATTTCAAAGTTACAAATGAAAGTTAGAAGAGTAACTGGTGTGCCCTCAACCCAAATAATCTCCAGAAGAGAAAAATAAGATAAAATTTCATGCTTTCTCAACAGGGAAAACCAGGACAAAAGAAAAGTACCGTGTGGTCTACACAGATCATCAAAGGCTGGAGCTGGAAAAGGAATTTCACTGCAATAGATACATCACCATCCGGAGGAAGTCAGAGCTGGCAGTTAACCTGGGCCTTTCTGAGAGACAGGTATTACCAAACATTCTCACATAGTCATTTCAATCGGTTGGGGTTTGGAGGAAATAGCAAAACAGAAGACAGATGCTTTTCTAAGCACTCCTAAACCCACACTCACCCTGTGTTGTTTCATTGGCCAGAGGATTTATTAACTACTTAATGGGTGGGTATCATGTAGGCCTGGGAGCAAGAGATTGAGCAGAGAGGTGCAAAGAGATCAGAAGGCCAATGCATCAATCAAGTCAAACATTGATCTGGTCCCTCAAGTCGTACTAACAAGTGTGAAAAGTGGAAATTTCACAACTATGGCCGCTGTCTGCTTCCTATCAGTCAAACTACAATTGGAACTGCACACCAGTGCAGTTCCATGGATGGAGCTTTTCTATTAGTCAAAATAGGAAATGTAATCTTCTCTGTTCTGTATGATGTTATGATGCCTGCCTCGATTTTACCTTACTGTGAATACTCAATGAAAATCAAGTTACAGCAAAGGTCAGCAGTCTCCACTCATTCAGACTTGGCAATTACATAAGCACCTGGTGATTTTTCCCTAAGTCTAGAAGTGATGCTGGAATCAAAGAAGTCTAAAAATGTAAAATCCATTAATGCCTTGCTTATCTCAAGCAGTTTGCATTCCAACCACGTATAGGCACATTAATACCACTCTCGTGTTGATTTCTAACAAGAAATAGATGGTATTTCATGATCCTGTTCATCCAGTTCTAGGTGTTAACTTTTTAATATAAGGAAGTTTCTCTTAATGACCAATTGTAATCGCTGCTGCTATTTAAATCTTTCTCTTTCCTCAGCAGTCCTCAGCATCATTATATAATTATTTCTACTTGTGTAACAGAAGATTCAAGTGAGTTATAATATATAGAGCTCTGCATTCAGAGTCGGTAGTCCTAGGTTTGATGACTTCAATCTCATTTCTTACAAAGCACCTGCCCTCTCTGAGCCACAGTGTTTTAGAATCTGTAAAATGAGTATCGTTCACAAAGTCACCCTGAGGCTCAAATGAAGTGGTGTGTGTGAAGGAGCCTTGTAAGACTAGTACGCGCTGTGTTGATTACACTTGGGGTGTTGTCCCCATTAAGTATAAAGCATTTTGTGTTTCAGGTGAAAATCTGGTTTCAGAATCGCAGAGCCAAGGAGAGGAAGATGATCAAAAAGAAAATCTCCCAGTTTGAGAACAGTGGAGGTTCCGTGCAAAGTGACTCTGGCTCCATCAGCCCCGGAGAACTGCCTAACGCTTTCTTCACTACTCCATCTGCTGTCCGTGCATTTCAGCCAATTGAGATACAGCAGGTCATAGTTTCCGAATGAAAACAGGAGCAGAGAACCCGAAGCATCCTTCCTATAACAGCATCTCTTTGGCCTCTAAGATAACAGCAGGGCAGTTGAGATTGGATATAATTCCTTATAAGGCACACTTCCAAATAAGTAGACACAGGATGAGTTGGTGATATTTCAGAAGACTCTATTATTCAGAAACCATCCCCTGACAACTCTTATTCCATGCTGTCATACCTGGGCCTGGGCATAAAGCTGTGTGATAAGCTTTGCTACTAAAAGTCTAGACTCAAGAGCCCTTGAACCTTTGTTCACAATCTCAGAAACTTGTTTGTGCATATGCTCTTGTATTTGTTATTTGATTCCAAGTATCTTCATGGTCTTTTTAGGGAATAGAAGTAAAGTAAGCATAAATTTCTCTATCTGTAGATACCTTTTGAGGGGAGTAATTAAAAAACAACCAGCTTTCTTAAGAGGCTAACTCTGTAAAACAGCATTAGGAGGTGATTAGACATCTATTGCCATTGGTTAATTAAATGAAGATCATTTTCCCCCTTGAATAATACTCATCTGCCATCAATTACCTAACCGTAGAACTTAGAAGATGTATCTATTTCAAATCTTGTCAAAACAATGAAATCAGACTAGAACGATATAGGCCAGATTAACTGAATTGTTAGCAAGACAAATAGATATTCAATATACAGAACAAACACCCTTGCATTCCCAAAGAAAGCATTTCGCCACTTAAAAGCACAGTCTGGGTAAGCAAAAGTGCTGTAGTGAGCAGGCTGGCCTAGAGCTTTTGTGTTGGCACAGTGCACTGTTTACACATCAAAATGACCAAAGATTAAGCTTCCCTTTGAAAGACAAGGTGTCACAATTACCTGCTTGGGGATTGAAAATAAAAACTGTGTCTTCCCATCCCTTAAGGAAATGTCAGAAAGGGGGTTTATGGTTTCATGGCTCCTACTGAGGATATATCAATTTGTGCTGAAAGATTTAAGGAAAAAAACTTCCACTTCTGACCTGACCTCTTGGAAGTATATTCCTTCCAACACATTCATAAGGAAGGTACCAGTCACCCATTTTACTGGTGAGCAAATGAGGTATGAGCATCATGTTATTTTTCTAAAGACAGAAAATAAGGAAATTATGAATGCCGGTGAGGACCTCTGCCTACAGATAGTGATCTGTCTGCAATAATAAGTCCAACCTCATTCCTAATACACGAAAGACACACCTTTGGCAGTAATTGTCACATTTAATTATATGGAAGCTACCCTTTCTTGCTGTAAAGCTGTTGTTTCTCCATTTCTCTAGACTCTGAAAAACATGGATTTATTTTCTTAATAGCATATTAAAGGCATTTTCTCTCAAAAAATATGTTTGTCATTTCTCTGGGTGCTGAGAAAAGGATACATCCCCTACTTTTATGGCTATATTACCGTGCTATATACTGTAGGCATGTAGATAGAAGAAAGATAACACCAGAGCTCAAAGGTTGCACTCTAGGTAAGCTTCAATAAGGAAGAGGGTGGGAAGGAGCAAGGCAGAAACAGAAACTCAACAAATCGCTACCAGGGTTCAGTCAGGCAAATGAGGAATTAAAGAGGAGTATTTTTCTTTTCATTACTTTTCAAATTTATGCATACTATTTTTCCCTTCCTCAAGTAATTTACACACTGCAGAAGTCTTTGCAATTTATTCAGTGTTTCAGTTTTCAAATACTTTACTGAACACCCCTGAGTTTATCTTAGAGTTTGTGTGTGACTACAAAGAAAGATCACTGGGAGGATCTGGCTTCTTTCCAGATACAGGGGGAAGTAAGGCCTAAGGAAAGTTTTCCACTGTTGGCTCAGATCCAGACAATTGGCCACTTCTTCAGTGGAAACGTTTTAAGGTTACCAAGTCAAGTCAAGAAGAGAAAGGGAACCAGTAAGAAGGAACTGGAAGGGAGAAATATATTGGAAGGTAGTAGGAAGAATACTTCAGAGGTAGCTATCAGTCTGCGAAGTACTGAGTGTGTTTACACATATCAAAACCCATCAACTTCTTACTTGTCACTTATGCAGTAAGAAAGCTGCAAAGGGGCTGGAAACTCAATTCATAGAGTACTTGCCTAGCATGAAGCTGTAGGTCCAGTCTCCAGAATTGCATAAATGGGGCATAGTAGCTCATGCCTATAATCCCAGAACTCAAGATGTGGAGACTAGAAGACACTTGGCTATATAATTAGTTTGAAGACAGCATGGGTTAATGAGACCCTGCCCACCTCACCCCACCCCACCCCACCCTAAAATACTGCACAATAATTACAGCAGAGTGATTACAACTCTGATAGCAAATGGGTAAGAAATCATTAGAGAGTTTCATCTATAGAAATAGCCACATTATATAATTTAAGCTCAGTCCATCAAATAGGCATATCTGGCTCTCATAGTCATACTTGAAGGTACTAATGAAGGAGAGACACAAATAATTGACAATCACTGAGTGTTTCATATAATGCTAATTAATAGGTTTGGAAATAGCTGCAGAGTCTGAGTCTGATCATATGATCATTAAGTCTTTCGAATGGCAGTGCAAAGCAAAGAAGTCCCATTTTGTGTGTCCGTCATCCAGGGAAATGCTGTAAATTGACAATAAAGGTCCATGGCAACATGGTATTAGAAGATACTAGTGAGTCAAGGAATAAGAAATTGGTTTCTAGTTTTACCTAATTCTGTAACTGAAGAGCTATGCGATTTTTAGTCAAGTCATTTCACCAATAAGAGACTGTTGTGTCATTAGTTTGTTTCTTAAGTGTTTTGGATTGCCTTTTAAAGGTTTATTCTAGTTTTAACCCTCTTAACATGTTTGGGAAGGCCCATATGCTTTCACCCATTTCCAAAATTCACAGAAAACCTCAGTCTATCTCTGTCTCTCTGTCTCTCTGTGTGTCTCTCTCTGTCTCCATCTCTGTCTCTATCTCTACCTCTTATTTTTTTCAGGCTTAAAATATTCCTGTGGGAGATTTATTATTGTTTTGATCTCAAAGGCTCTTCCTATCTTCACTAGTTGACCATGGGGTCTCATCTTTTCAGAGCTCTAGTATCATCCTCATCTGTAAAACATGGATTTTGAGTTTAATTTCTCTGATCTCTGAGACTCTAGTCTGCAGCTACCTAATTAAAACACAAATGCCATCAGAAGAGACAGACACTTAAACTGTCAGTCATTTCTCTAATCCCTCTCAAACCAGAAAGGCCTTTAAAAGGCCTCCTCTTATTGGACCACAGGAAATGTCTGTGAGCAGGAGGGAACTCCAGGAGGTGAGAGATAATTACTACAAAACAATAAACTTAAATTACATAGATTGTTGAAGCTCCTTACCTTTAATTGTATTTAAGCAAACATTTCAGATAACTCTACAAGTTAGTTAGTTCTCTGCCAGAGAAAATGTCTCTCCCCTCCTCTTCTAGTACAACCTTGTCTGACACTGGCCTAGCCTGATAGGGGAGTTTAGAAAATGGTACAAAAGGGTTTGGAGATTTAGCTCAGTGATAGAGCACTTGCCTAGCAACTGAGAGGTTCTGGATTCATTCCTCAGCTCCAGAAAGGAGAGATAGAGGCAGAGGGACAGAGACAGAGGGACAGAGACAGAGAGACAGACAGAGACAGAGAAACAAACAGAGACAGAGAGACAGGCAGAGACAAAGAGACAGACAGGGACAGAGAGACAGAGAGACAGACAGAGACAGAGGGACAGACAGAGACAGAGAGACAGACAGAGACACAGAGAGAAATAAAGAGCATCCCTGGTATGCAACACACTTTTCTGACTTCCATGCACTCATACAAACATGTAGTGCATGTACATACACTCAGGCACACAGATAAAATAAATACTATAAAACAGTGGTTTAGAATAGTATTAAATAAATAGCAACAGCTACCAGATACCGAAAGGAACACAAGTAATGCCTGAAGACAGATGAAAATCTGATTTCCAATATTCTGATGATTCAATTTTCAATAAAAATAGCTGTAAAATTATCAATGAAGTATAGCACATACTTCGCAGAAGAAACAACTGGATACTATGCCTGAGGGAAAACACATAGAGCAGCTAAACAAAGACTTTATGTCCATTATCATAAATTTGCTTAGATGTTAAGAGAGCATATAAAAATATCTAAAGGAAAGATAACAAAGTGACATGTGGACAAATAGAAAACAAAAATTAAAAATGCATATTTGGACTGTGGATGTAGCTCAGTTGGTAGAGTGTTTATCTAGCATGCAAAGGGCCCTGGTTTTGATCTCCAACACTAAATAGAACTATATATCTTGGCCATACCTGTTATCTCCCCATTCAGGTTGATAAAGGCAGAAGGATCAGGACTTTGAGGTCATCCTCAGCTACACAGCAAGTTTGAAGCCTGAGCTACATGGGATCCTTTCCTCTTTTTTCTTTTCCTTCTTTTCTTTCTTTCTTTCTTTCTTTTCTTTTCTTTTTTTTATCAACTACCAATGGTGTTTTATTCTGGAAGTTTCTATGTATTACATAGGTATTAACATCCTCCTTACACCAACCCCTTCAAATCCAAAGAGAAAAAGAAAAGCCAAAGACATCATGCATAAAAACCTTTTATCTATTTTTTCTAAAGACCTAAAACGTGTCACTTCCTGTGGGGAGGCCTGTGAAGGCCTGGCCTTGTGCTCACTAGACTCTCACTCCCTCCCAGGGACGAAATGGCCAACACTTCTGCTTCCTCCCAGAGATTCATTGCCCAGTCATTACACACTATCACCCCCACTTGACACCTTCTGAGCAACTTGATTGTTGGATGCATTTTTCATTTGGCAACGATTCAATATGGTTTTGTGTGGGATGTTTAGTGTCAGAAGCAGCAGTATTGATGCTCAGGCTCAAAGGGAAGAGAGAGAGAGCACTGTGCATATTCCTGGAAGAACTCACGCTGGAGGCTGAGCAGGGCTATGCAGCACCATGCCCACTCGATTCACCATCCCTATACCCTGTCACACTCTTCCAAAAATGGTGTGCTTGCCGTCCAACCACTGCGTGTGGGCCAGGGTCACGAAGAACTGGCTGCTGTTGGTGTCTGGTCCTGCATTGGCCATTGCAAGAATCCCAGCCCCAGTGAACTTCAGGTCTGGATGAAGTTCATCTTCAAACTGTTTGCCATAAACAGATGCACCACCTCGACCTGTGCCTGTCGGGTCACCGCCTTGGATCATGAAGTCCTTGATGATCCTGTGGAACTTGGTGCCATTGTAGTAGCCCCGCCGAGCCAGCTAGGCAAAGTTCTTGCAGGTCTTTGGCTCGTGCTTCCAGTACAGCTCCAGCACGATGATCCCCATGCTAGTCTCCAGGTAGACGTCGAGCGGCTGCCAGGTGTCTGGGGGAATCGCCGCCATGCTGATGGCGATTAAAAACAAACATGCCGGGCAGTGGTGGCGCACGCCTTTGATCCCAGCACTTGGGAGGCAGAGGCAGGCGGATTTCTGAGTTCGAGGCCAGCCTGGTCTACAGAGTGAGTTCCAGGACAGCCAGGGCTACACAGAGAAACCCTGTGAAGAAAACAAAACAATTGTTATTTATGTGTATATATGTGTGCCTGCAGAAGTTTATGTACATGATGTTCATGCAGGTGCCCATAGAGGTCAGAGGGTATCAGATCCTCTGATCCTCTGAATATGGAATATGGGTCCCTCTAGGACTGCTGAGCCATCTCTCTAGCCTATTGTGGACATCTTCTTTATGAAGGAAAATATGTTAAACATTGACACAAAATTCCAATCAAGTGGAAACCCTTCAACTAAAGTGTTTATGGGAAAATTTAAAGGTATAGTCTACTACTGAAAACAAGGCCCTAAGTCTGTGCTAGGTTCAAGGGGTGCAGCAGAGGGTAACTGGGGCGTCGAGAGAAGGGAGGGTGAATATTGTAGAGCAGGGAGCGCCTGGGTCCCTGAGGCAGCCCTGAGTGAGGTATTTTCCTTATATGATCAGGCCTCTCCAAACCAGTGCTGCCAGTCTGGAGCTTAAGAGGATTATGAAAATGTGGCATGTGATGGGGGTCAGGGGACCTGGAGCTTGGATCTGAGGTGTGAGGAACTGAGGGTGAGGCCAGGCTTGGGGGAGGGCACAGATTTAGGGGTACCTATGCCTCTAGCTGTGAGCCCTGCTGATGATGACATGACCACTGCACAATCTGAGTTCTGGGAACCAGGTGATGGAGTATGCTGCTGAGGCCAGAAAAAAGAAAGAAAGAAAGAAAGAAAGAAAGAAAGAAAGAAAGAAAGAAAGAAAGAAAGAAAGAAAGAAAACAAGGCCCTAAACAAGTTATCTATATCATTCTTCCAATGATTCAAGGGGCTTCAAGGAAAAAGAGGTGGAATAATTGTAAGAGCTGGAGGATGAAGAGGAATCTGATGAAACACTGCCTCCTGGATATGAACACAGCAGATAAGCATGGTGACCGTCAGAAGACCAGCACAAAAATAAGACACTGGGCAGGAGAGATAGCTCAGCAGTTAAGAGTACTGCCTGCTCTTGCCAAAAATCTGGGTTGGGTTCTCAGCACCCATGTGATGTCAGATCACAACCATCTACAACTCAAGTTTCAGGGGATCTGATGGCCTTTTCTGGTCTACATGGGCCCCGGGTGCATACGTGATGCACAGACACATGTAGGAAATACCTAAACACAGAAAATAAAAGTGTATTTTAAGAGTTTTTAAAATAAATAAAATTAGTCAGACATGGTGCATGCCTTTAATCCCAGCACTTGGGAGGCAGAGGCAGGTGGATTTCTGGGTTCGAGGCCAGCCTGGTCTACAGAGTAAGTTCCAGGACAGCCAGGGCTACACAGAGAAACCCTGTCTTGAAAAACAAAAACAAAACAAAAAAAAAAAAAAAAAGAAAATTATACAGTATATAGATCGTCCATCCTGTTATATCCATGTTCTGTGCATGGAGCTCATCTACTACAATTATCTTATTAATTATTAAAAAGCAATGCTGGCCTATAGACCTCTGGATGAGAAGAGCTTTCCTTAATCACGGAAATCCTACTTCTGATGTGGCTTCTCTTCACTAGCCCTAGAAAGCTGTGCAAAGGGGCCACTGCTCACTTGCACTTGAATATCTGACATATATTTTTAGTCTTGATCCTCTGGTATAATGATGTATTTTGAAATTTTGATGTATAACCAAATTGGTGTTTGTTTTCTTATTGATTATAACAAAACTATTTTTAAAAATTAGAGCTCATTTGTCTTCCTTTTCATTTTAAAATTGCTACCTGTATAGTTAGTGATGAAGTGCCTAGACATATGCTGTAGAGTGCCTTACTGCCTAGTTGACAATGCTATTTTTGAAGGACTATAATCCTATTCTCTGACACCAGCTGCATTTAATATGTTAATGCCACGTGATGAAATGTTTGAGTTCTATTCCCAGATGCTCAGTTTAATGTGAAAACTGAACACATGCATCCATTTGACCTCCTTTTAGGAATGAAGTAAGAAACCATCCTTTCCTACTCATCTATACTGCTCTTTTGGTGTTTCTTTCCTTCATCACATTGATGAAGAATAAAATCTTGGCTTGTGTCATAGTGATTGTGGCTAACCCATATTTTGGCATTGTTGTGTTTTATAAAAATGTAAGGAGAGAAGGAATATGTTTGGTGGAGGTGTAGTCAGGTGTGGGGGAAGGGAGTGCCTCCAAGGGCCCATGCTGAAGCATCCCTTCTCCCTGAAGGACCAGCCACATGATGGTATAGTATAGAATAGAGTTTATTCGGGGCACAGGGAGGGGAGTTAAGAGGGTAGTAGAGGCAGAGAGGCAGAGAGAGTAGAGGAGTAGAGGAGTAGAGACCAGCCATGATCACGTGGAGGTGGGCGGAGACCAGAGGACAGAGCTAGATCAAAAAGGCAAGACAGAGTGGAGGGAGGCAAGAAGCTCATTTTATAGTAAGCCAGGCACACTTGGCTGTTGCTAGGTAACTGTGGGGCAGAGCCTAGACAAAATGCTAACAGGCATGACAGAAGTTGGAAAGGATAAATTAAATTTCATTGTTTCCAGATAACATCACCTTATAATCTTTCAGAAAACTCTAAACACTCAACCAGAAGCTGTCAGAGCTGATAGGTACAATAAAATGACAGGACACAAAATCAATGTGCAAAAATCTACTGATTTTTAATCAGTTGACACGCTGACAGAAATAATTGATGAAAGATTTCACAGAAGCAATCTCATTTAGAGTTGTGAACATACTTAGAAATAAATTTAACCAAAGATATGCAGATCTATGCACTGGAAAATATAATACTAGCGAAAGTTTTTTGTTTTATTTAGGTATTTCTTTTGGAGCCATGGTCTCAGTTTACATCTTTGGCTGGCCTGGAACTCACTATGTGGACCAGGTTGGCCTCAAACTTGTGGCAGTCCTCATGACTCTGTCTCTCAAGTGCTGAGATTATAGATATATACCATTGTACTGAGCTGATGAAAGAATGAGAAGGCCTAAATGGAAAAATATTCCCCATTTATAGACCAGAAGAGTTAATTTTGTTAAAAACATTTTACTACCAAAAACTATCTATAGGTTGAGTGCAATCCCTATTAAACCATCACTGGCATTCTTCACAAAAATGAAAAAAAAAATACTATAAATTTCATATAGCATCACAAAATACTATTCAGATAGTCAAAGTGAACTTGAACAAGAGCAAAGGTAGGCTGGAGCACTGTGGTTTGGTTCCCAGCACCCACAGGATGGCTCACAGCCTTCTGTAACTCCACTTTCAGGGAATCGGGTGCCCTCTTCAACCTCCTCAGGTATCAAGCATGAACATGGCACACAGCTATGTATGCAAGCAAAGGACCCAAACATATACAATTTTTAAATGATAGTAATGATAATAATGTGAAGGCATCATATAACCTTACTACACTAATCAATACACCTTATAATACTGGCAAAATAAAAGACATATAGACCCATGGAACAGAGTAGAGCCTAGAAAGAAATCCATACATCGACTACCAACTGGTTGACTACTGGCTTTGCCAAAGCTGCCAAGAATACACAGTGAGGAAAGGACATTATGTGTCTTCAATAGTTTTAGGGGCTCGTATTTTTTATATAAAAGTTAATTCAGAATGACTAAATGATGGAAATGAAAAGCCTCTAGTAATAATGGTGATTTAAATAAAATATTCCCCACGGTCTCAGCATTTGAATATTGGTCCCTACCACTGTTATGGTAGGTTCAGGAGGTATGGTCTTGATAGAGAAAGTATGGCCCGAAGGTGAGCTTTAAGGGTTTAAAGATTTGCACCATTTTCAGTTCACTCTCTCTGCTTAGTGCTTGTGGTTTGAAAAGTGAGCCTCCAGCTTCTGCTCCAGCTGCCATGCCTACAGCCCACTGCCTCTGCTCTACATCATGGACTCTAACCCCCCAGAACTATAAGACCAAATAAAACCTTTGTTCCATAGGTTACCTTCACCACAGCAATACCGAAGTAACTAATGCACTAATACATGGAGAAAAACCAGCCTGAATAATGACTTTCAGGCTACAATATGAAAAACATGGACAAGAAAAAAAAAAACAAATGATTTTCACATCAAAAATAATAAATTTTGAAAAAAATCAAGGGTGAAGATACAACACACAGAATGAGAGAAAATAATTGCAAACTGTTCACCTGGTAATGGGCTAATATCACACACACACACACACACACACACACACACACACACACACACACACAAAACCAGAGACATGAAAACATGCTTACGCTTAGCATCACTAATGGTGATGGTTATTGTTTCCAACCTTATAGAATCCAGAATCACCTCAGAGATGAGCCTCTGACCATGCCTGTTTATCTTGATTGCTTTATCTGTTTATCTGATTATCTTGATAAGTTGTACGACCCATCTTAATTTCAGGCAGAATGATTTCCTGGATAGGGCAGCCTGGAAGATTCAGAATGGAAACAAAAGAAAGCTACGCATCAGCGCACATCAGCGGTACATGACTCTCTGCTTTCTGATCTGGGGCTGTGATATGGCCACCTGCTTCAAGCCCCTGACTCCTTGACTTCCCCACCAGGAAGGGCTGTGCCTTCTCTGTGAAGTAAATAAAGCTGTTCTCCTTTAAGTTGCTTTCATCCGAAAATTTTATCCCAGTGACAGGAAAAGAAACTCATCACCAGGGAAATGCAAATTGAAACCACAATAAACAAACCTTATGCCTGCTAGAATGATTACAGAAAAGACAAAAGCTTAGTGTTGGTCAAGATGAGAAACAAAGAAACCCTTTGCATAATCTAAGAATGTAAATTGGAAAATCTATTACAGTCTGGAAATAAACACAGAAATACTATACAGTCAGTATATGCATGGTAAAAAAAAAAATGGAGTTTTCTGGGTGTCATGGAGCATGCATGCCTTTAATCCCAGCACCCAGTAAGCAGAAGCGGGTGATTTTTTTTTTAAGTTTGAAGCCAGCTTGATCTACAGAGCTAGGTCTAGGACAGCCAGATCAACACAGAGAAATCCTGTCTTAGAAAGAGAGAAAGAAAAAAAGAAGAGAAAGGAAAAGAGAAGAGAAGAGAAAAGAAAAGAAGGGAAGGGAAGGGAAGGGAAGGGAAGGGAAGGGAAGAAGAGGAGGAGGAGGAGGAGGAGGAGGAGGAGGAGGAGGAGGAGGAGGAGGAGAAGGGAGGGGAAAAAAGAAAGACAAGGCAATAGAGTTTGCAATGGAATACTGTTCAACCAAAATAAAAAGGAAATAATGTCATTTTTGGTAAGTTGTCAGAACCTGGAGGACATTATATTAATAAACCCCACAGAAAAACAAATGTCACATCATTTCACTCATATGTGGAATCTAACAAAGCTGATCTCACAGAACTAGAGTAGAATAGTGTTTATCAAGTGCTTAAGGTTAAGGTGAGGAAATGTTGGTCAAAAGTAGAATATTTCAGTTCAGTAGCATGCACAAATGAAGATATCTATTGGAAAACAGTGACTATAGTTAATGAGACACTGTATTCTTGAAAAATCGTCAAGTAGGCTTAATAGCTCTCTATACAAGCATTAATGATTTTGATTCAGCCATTTCACTATCAATAGATTTTTTAATTAATTTACTTTTATGTGTATGCGTGTTTTGCCTGAATGTATGTTGTTAATGATGCCTACAGAGGCTTTGAAAGCCAAAGTTACATTTTAAGTTTTAATTACTGTGCCTAAGAGATCCATGAAACAAAATTCCTAACCTGTAAACCCCTTGCCCAAGGACAAATACTCTCTAAAATACTGGAGGCTATTGTTTTACTCCCTTACAAGTTTCTTTGATCCAACTACACAGAAGTGTTTGATCTCATGTAGGTAGAAGGTATTTGAGTAGGAACTATGCGAAGATGTATGCTTGCCCCTAATTGGATGTAGGTGGGAAATATGGTGGCCTTGTAGGGTTGCCTTTTTAAGGCTTTGCAAGATGTAACTCCTGGCCAGTTCCTGGGAATCCAGGAATGGTTCTGGCCAGAGTCCATCCTCCAAGCTGGTATTTAATTAAAGTATGCTTCAAATCCTGGTTGGTATTTAATTAAAGCTTTCTTCAAGTTTGGCTCAAAGATTGTGGTAGTTAATCCAGTGGTGGTTAATCTGTCTTTAATCCCAGCACTCAGGAAGTAGAGGCAGGTCAATCTCTCTTAATTGGAGGCCCCTGTGATCTACAGAGCAAGTTCTAGGACAGCCCGGCTACACAGAGAAACCCTGTGTCAAAAAAAAAAAAAAACCCACAAAACACATACTAATAAAACACAATCCAATTTATTTAGATAAATTATGTGTGGATCATAAGAAAATAGATGATGTTGAAGAATTCAAAATAAATATTATTTTCATGCTCATACTTTCACAAAAAATGTTGCTTTTATTTTCCACAAAATGTGATCTTGAGGGGTCTGTCCTTTTTTTTTTCATATAAAGCAACTAAAATATTTACTTTAAAGGTCCTTTTATTAATTCTCACTAAACTCTGGTGCTCCTCAAAGGTCAAATTCTGAGTCAACAAACTTAGCTGTTTTAAATATATACTCTGGGCTAAGCTTAGTGATGCATACTTTTAATTTCAGTACTCAGGAGGCAAAGCTAGACAGATTTCTATACATTGGATGCTAGTCCAATACAATTGGATGCTATATATATATTTACTTCTGGGTCACCCAGGGCTCCAAAGTAAGACCTTATCTCGTGTGTGTGTGTGTGTGTGTGTGTGTGTGTGTGTGTGTGTGTGTGTG